>OX352774.1:37764713-38120004 GCA_947095535.1 Poecilobothrus nobilitatus | reverse complement strand
TTTATAGAATAATTTTGTTTTTTATTTTTGTTTATTTTTTCTAATGAAAAATTACACATCCTTTTTCAACAACAAAAAATTCTTTTCATATTACTTTTACGAGTTTTTATTAAATATTATATAAAAAAAAAAAAAAAAAATTACCTAAAAAAGTGCTTATTTAAATACAATAAAAAAATAGTCCGAATCCTTTGATTTTTTTTTTTTTTTTTTTTTTAAATACACCTAAATGTCGTACATATGTTGTACGGTATTTAATCCTCTTTAGATAAAATATAATAAAAGTTTTCTTTTAATATTAAATAAATTTAAAATTTTGTATCCTGATTTACTTATTATTATATTATTGTTCTTTACTGCGTTTACTGTTTTTTTTTTTTTTTTTTTGTTTTTTGTAACAAGGGTTTTATAAAAATATGTTTTTATGATGAAAACTTATTTTTATTATTATCTTTATGCATTAAAATGCTATACATCAAAGAAAAAAATAAAAAAAAAAACCAAAATATAATAAACAGGACAAAAAAAAAGCACAGGACGAAAAAAGTTTATTATTTTTAAGTTTTATATCATTATATACGATCCTTCAGGTCATAGAATTTATTTTACTTTAGTCAATACGACTTACAAAAGGCAGTTTGTTGAACACATAAAAGAACGAAAAAAGGATAACATAATAAAAACCATATAATAAAATTAAAAAGAAAAAAAAAAAAAAACAACAAAATAAAGTTAAATAAAATAAAATAAAATTTAATACTTTTTATGAAGTTTAGGTTAACAAAACTGCACAATAACATTTAATATTAGATACTACTTTATTCTAATAAACTTATATATTTTATTTTTGTTGTTGTTGTAATGCAGAAATTGAATAAGTCAATTTTTTCTTGAAATTAAATTTCTTTAGAATAAAGTAACCAATAATGAATATATTTAGTATATAGTGAATATATATATTATTATTTTTTTCGTTGGCTGTTAATTTGTTATTTTTTTTTTTAAATTAATGTATTTAACTAACATGGTCCTTCTACAATATAGATTTATAGAATTTTCATGAAACTTTTTATTATAGAAAAAAAACCATTTTAAAATATTAGAAAATATCTTTTAAAAGAAAAGCATATTTTCTATTAAAGCCAATATAAAACGAAAACGATTGAATATTTTTATCACTTTTATACATCTTAATATCATTTACCAAAATTTCCAAATTAATGGTTATCATTAGAACAATTTGATAAAAATATTTAATCTAATATTCATTTATATTCAAAGTACATTAAAAATATATAAATGAAGCCTATATCGGACTTTTATGTTCTGATAGTATTAAGAAAACCAATTCTTTTACGTCATGTTATGTACATTTTAATCGTGTGTCAATTTTTCCGTATCAATTTGTAGTTTTTTTTTCTATATTTTCTACATTTTTTCATTGTTTCAACTTAATAATAGTTCAGAGTACTTCGGATTTTGTTTTTAATAAAGAAGATGGAAAACTTCCAAAGATGTCAAAAGTACCTGATTGGTAATATGAAATTCTTACTGCCGAAACTCACCTCCCCCTTTAGTCAATTATTCAACTGCTAACACAGTATATTAGCTAAGGAATAGCGAAGCGATAGGACAAGGTTGAAAAAAATTTGAATTAACGAATGGAACTGTGAGAAAACAATAAATCCGCCTTTTGTCATTTCTATATTTTCGTATCGGTGACGAGGCCTTAAAAACTTACTACATGCAGTAGAATATAAAACCTTCGTCCATGAGATAATAATTGAAGGTAGCTTCACTGCCACTTTAGCAGCTAATACTAAATACTAGTTGGTACTTCATGTAGCTATTTTAATAAAAGATTATTAATTATCTTTTGCAACTTTAATTTTACAATTCGTTCCTAATTTTTTGTTTGTTTCATCACCTTTTCGAAACTTTCTATTTGCGGTTTAACTTATTTCGTTTTGCCTTTCGCATTTCGATTATTATCATATTCACAATCGATTTCTTTTTAAGGTAAAACTCTTTAGGTATTTTATAGAGTGCTTTGTTCATAATGGTTATACAAGTAATATTATGAAGTTGTCAAATTCTTGTTATCATCAGCTGCAGGTAAATAAGTTAAAATTTAGATCCAATGATGTTATTTACAATCTCCCTTTTTCCTTGGTATAGGAAAAATATTCATATTGTATTTTATTTTAATTAAGAAATCTATAAACCTATCTTTTTATATTAAAGAAGGTTATTAAATTGCCTGAATCTAACTAAATAAAATAACAACAATTTTACATGTACACTATGGTCTTGATTACCTAAATTAAAATTTTATATAATTTTTCATTACAACAAATTAACATCTTAACATTTTATAAACAAAATATATGAAAATTTTTCCAAATTTCAATAGATATTTTTTGAAGTTAGCCAGATTTTGAATACAAACTATAAAAATAAAATGTAATGGTCATAAAAATAATGTTTTTTTTTTTTCATTATAAACTTTTTTAAATCTAATGCAAGGCATAAAAGAGAATATAAAACTAATTGTAATTTAGTTTGTAATAAAATTTAACATTTAAGAAATATATCTAATTAGTGATTTTCAATTAATGTCTCATAAAATTGCCAATTATGAAGTTTTTAAACCTTTTCATACTTCCAATATAAATTGAGGCAATATTAAATCTATTACTGATCAAATAAATCTTTGAAATTTTTTAATTAAACTCAATTTTTACTATAGTAGTATTACAATGTATTTTTATTATTTTATTTTGATAAGGTCTATTATTATTGATATAAAATTCACTTAATTCACCACAACATATGCAACTGAACCGGCTTAGCTGAATAGAAAACTTTTGAAGAGTTCTGGAAAAATGATAATATATTTGAATCTAAACGAATATTTCAGTTTAAACGTTTTAATAACACTTAAGATTAAATTTAGGAATTGTTATAAATAATATGTAATAAATTAAAATAAAAAAAAATTCCAATAAAATAAGCTAAACTAAACCAAAAATTCTAGTTTATAATTTTTGAAGTAGTACAATAGCATTAAAAAGTGTTCAGTTAGAAATTTTCAAGAAAAATGTTAATTTTTTGATCATCACTGCACTTGCATATAATTATAATTTATATTATACATATATTTATCTATTTATTTTTATATTATATACTTAAACTTGTACAGGATGTAATAATAAAGTTAAAGCTATCATAAAATTTGTGTAAATTGAAGTGGAACGTAAATATGGTAACTTTTTAGTTTAATTGTAATTTTGTTTTATACATATTTTTTTTTAAATTAATAAAAAATTTAAATTCACTTTTCCACAAAAAAAAAAATAAAATAAAAATACTAGAAATTTTAAAATATTTTAAAAACACTTCTTTAATAAATACATATACAAAAATTGAGTGTTTATTTTAGTAATTTAAAATTTAGAAAATTCAAAATATTACAGAGAAAAAATTTGTTTTTTTTTTGCATACTTTTAGGCAAACAATTTTTTTTTTGTTTTAATTTAAAATTGAGTGGTTTATTTTATTAAAGTTTTCATTCAAATTTCG
Source organism: Poecilobothrus nobilitatus (assembly GCA_947095535.1). NCBI lineage: Eukaryota > Metazoa > Arthropoda > Insecta > Diptera > Dolichopodidae > Poecilobothrus > Poecilobothrus nobilitatus. The sequence goes on along the minus strand of OX352774.1, from coordinate 38,116,422 downwards.
TTAATTTTCTGCTTAGTTAAAGATATTTTAATTTATATTTTTGTTATTAAATAAAAAATAAAAAAAGAGTCCAATATTTAAATAACTATAGTGGTTACAAAAGTTAATACAATTTTTAAGCTAATATTAATAAAAGGAAATCTAAGCACTTAACTCTTATTATTCAAAATTAAATATCTATATACCCATTAAATTTTACTTTAAACCACAAAAACTAAAATATTAAGTTCAAAATAATTTCATTTAACTGCAGTATACAAGCCCATAAATATTTATTATAATGGATAAGGGAAGGAACAGGAAGAAAGAGATGAATTTTTAAATTTAAGTTGTGCGAGGGAGGTTGAATGGAAATTTTAACAGATTTAAATTGACCGATTACTTAAACTTCTGAATATTTTACGAATACCTAGGTAATTATTGTTCCAAAATTTTAACGTACGAGCTAAGGGTTAGTTCCTATATTGTTATTATGTTGTTCCAGTTTTAATAAGTCCCACGATGTAATTCATTAATAATAATTTATGGCGATGAAAGTTATACAAAAATTATGTTTAAATAATTTTGTAAGGATGTATGATAACTAATAATATGATTTATATTTTTGAGTAAGGCCTGCTAAATATAATATCACCCTAAATACAATATTCCTGATCTTTGGAACATAAATAAAAAACAATATATATATATTCTAGTTGAATTCATTAGTATTAAGTATTACATAAATATTCGGCTCAACATCGCTAAAACGACGGGATATATAGATATAAAAGACGGGACGCCAAAAGATATAGTTATTGTTTCTTATTTCAGCACGCAAATACTCTTAACAAATTGATTTTTATTAAGATAAATTACCAACACTCATAAACAAAATTAGATAGATTTTAATATAAATTTAAATTAAAAAAATTTTTAAAGTCCTGAAAAATTCTATTGTATTTTAAAAAATATTTTTAAACAAATAAACCAAAAAAAAAAAAAACAAATATTAGTGTAAACCATTATTCGCCAAACTATTGTTTATGGGAAAAACTATATCTTCTATATATTTTGGTGTACAAAATGCAAATTTTATTAAGTAACTATTTTCAAGAATATGATATTATGTAAATTTTCTAACTGTAATGTTATTGCAATTACTATCACAAACAACATGTATATGTAAATTAGCCTTCTAGTTACGATGAAAATTTACACCATATTTATTTTATAAACAATACAGCAAGAAAAATTCATATACCCATTATAAATTTTGGGGATAGACTAGAAAATTAAAATCTCATAAGAAAAATTCTATCCCATATGAGATTTTCAAATAATATTATAATGCCTTTTTCTTTTCTTGATATTTTATTTTTTATTTATTTTTTTTTTTATGACTTTATGATTTTGCAACAAGCAACCACAAAACAATAATAAAAATCAAAATAAAATATCAAGATATCCAACCAAGAAAATTTTTGTGAGTCCAAATATTATTTGTAACAAATATTCAACACTAATGCTATTTTTATTACATGCATGTTTGGTTATATAAAATAAAAAAAAATATGAAAATCTAAAAGTTATAAAGGTTCTGAAACAAAACAACAGTTTTATATTGGTTTGATTTTTACAGTGGTGGAAAATTGAATTGTATTTTTTTGTTGGACATTAAATTAAAAATTAACAATAGTTTTTTCTTTTTTTAAATTTTGATGGAAAAATACATTGCTATGCAAGACTTGCTGATCAAAAAACTGCACTAAAATTAAGTAACTGTTATTTTAATTATTTTTCATAAGAAAAATGTGAGGGCTAAGTAAAATTTAAGTTACTAAAATTTAAAAATCTCCTACTGATCTTATAATTGGGTGAATATACTTAGGTAGTTGTGTTTTTTCCGTTGTACAATTCTTGTTAAGTACTAAATGATATTAAATATTTATTTATTTAATTTTTAAGACTTAAACCAAACGATTTTTTAGCACTAAAAATCGTAAATTTTTAATTAAATTTGATTGAAAATTTTGCTACAGATACGGTTCAGGAGTAAATTTAAAATACAAAATACTTAAATACGACTACGTTAATATTCAGCATGATTTTTAATTAAAAAGTGAATTAATTAAAAAAATATATAATATTAAAAGTCCTAAATCCTAATATCCATAATTTTATTTTGATTTAGTTACTATGATTACTGTATATATTATAATATACACATTATACTTTCTAAACAAAACAAAAATGAAGGCAGCATTTAAAACCAAGGCGCAATTTAAAGGTTTTTAAAAGCGAACATTTTCTAAAAGACAATAAAAGAGTTTTTATTTGTTTTTTTTTTTTTTTCTTTTCTTTTTGTTTCTTTTCTGCATCAAAATTTAAAAAAAAATTGTGAAAAACCACCAAAGAGACATTTCCTTCCATTTTAAGGAAACCCAACATAATTAATGAAAGCTGTTAGTACATTTAAAAATATAATGTTAAAGCTTTCATTCTTCCGTTTTACTTTGAGAAAAATTTCACAAACGTGACGCAGATATGAAGTAAGAAAATTTTGCAAAATATTGTTTTTATGTAACAGTAATTTTAAATACTAAATTAGAAAAAACTTTACGAACATTTCATCTGATTTTTCTAATTTTAAAGAACTGTATTAGAACTTCTATTACAGAGATAAAAAAATATCCATATTATTAAAATATATCTATATATTTAAAATTTCATTGATCTATCTTAAACAGTATAGAAGTTTTGTAAACAGATGGATGGAATTAATAATAAGTGAAATTAATAAGTAAATTTTTGAAAAATGTACTAAAAATAATAAACAATTTTTGACATTTAATGCCTGAAAATTCTTAAAATGTTCGATTTTGCACTAGATGTCGTTTAACTGTTTATTATATCGTTCATATGAATTGAATACAATATAATATTCACTACATAAAACCTTACCCTTTCTTCTCACCTATAAAAATCGATTTTTCAAATCACATGTTCTTTTTTTTTTTAAATCTCATGAAGGAACTGTATCGGTTATGATGATTTTATTAAATTTTTATGACCGTAACTGTACACATATAAAAATAAAATAATATATTAAGATCCCGGTTTTATTCCAATAAATTCAGAGATTTAATGATTTTCTTCAATGCCGTTAAAAATCAAAAAAAAAAAAAAAAAAAATTCAAAATCTGAAATAAAAAAAAATCCAATATGTAATGGAAAAAGAGCGTAAAAAATGAAAAAAAAAATAAGATTAAAATATCTGGTCACGTAACGGTATTACATTTATTATTTCTTTTTTTCTTGCACAAAAACACAAAAAAAAAAAAATACAAAAATAAAAAAATTAAAAACTAAAAAAAAACAAAAATGGTAAAATAAAATAAAACCCCTTAGTTTTGAAGTCATATATTTCAAGCTGAATAAGCATGGCTTTTCTTTTCGCTTTGATTTTTTGATTTTTTGTTTTTTTTTCTCTCTTTATTTGTTTTAATTTTTTTGTTGTTTTTTTTTTTTGAAGCTATTCTGTGACCCATATCCTAGAGCGAATATAGAAGAGCTATATATATACATACTTGTACATAATATTCATATTTATAATTTATATTATGTACATATTATATACATGTACCGAAGCAATATATAGTAATAATAACTACGTAGATATGCACAATGTAATGGAATATGAATTCATAAAATAAAAGATCAATGGTGGTCCAACTAAGACTCGATGGGTCCTTTTCATCTTGGTAATTTTATTCTATTTAAATTTATGTTTTTCATGTTTAACAGCATGATAATATATAAATACGTACATAGCTAGTTTTATATACATATATATATATATACCTACATATAATTTTATATAACCATACATGAAATCTATAATATATGTATGTATATGTTAATGCTACTAGACACTGTGAAAATAAATTTTTTTTTTTTTTTCTTTTTAATTCAGCAGCTTTACAAGTTTGTGGTCCTAGGAAAAATGAAACGAAATTGGTAACCAACTAACATTATATAACTGTTTTATTTCTAGAAAATAACGTTTGCAATAATATTGTTGTACAGTTTTAAACGAAAAAATGAAAATATACTAATTAAATATTTAATAATTAATTATTGTGTTTTTTTTTTTCTTTTTGCTTTTTTTTGCAATATTTAATTTTAACACTGCATCATGCTATTCTATGTTTTATTCGCATTGTGTCGGAGGGATCGAAAAGAGTCCAAACATATTAGAGTGAAAACAGAGTGTAACATATTGAAACAATAGTTACGGTATCAAAACTTATTACAATGTTATGATTTATTTAATAAAGTTGGAGGAAAAATGTCATAGTTTTGTAATAAAATCTAAGAAAAATTGATCAATAATTTATTTTTAAATGACGTTGCGAAACAAATTAACATATTAGTCAGTTAATAGAAAATATGGCTTCTCGAACTAACCCCCAAATGAACTAACACTTAAATTATAAATTAACTAACCATAAAAAATTTTTGGGCATTAGTTCATGAATTAACTTCCAAAGGACATAACATTTTTTTGGCTGTTAAGTTCTTTTTGATTTTGGGTGGTTTAGTTCATTTTTTAGTCAATAAAAAAAAACACAAAATGAAATAAACCTTAAATATAACGAACAAATGTTCAAAATAAATGAAATAACATCCAAAAAAAATTAAATAAGACCAAAAAAAATACTACGATTTGATTTGAATGTATATTTGAGATTCCGACTACGAGGGATTTTAATCCTTCGTAATCCTTCATCTAAAATAGTTATAAATATCTATATGTCCGATACTGAATTAGGCGGAATTTTTGAGTTGGATTAAAATTATAATATTCCCTTTTTCAAAAATTTATAAATATATATCCAGAATTTTGAATTAAAAGAGATTTTAGACTTATATTCTGGAAAATACAGATATTACAAGCGTATAACCCTGATATTACAACCAACTCTAAAGTATTTCCTAATTATTTTTTTTACATAGGCTGTGTGCTAATCTATAACTTTTTAGATTATTGAAAATAAGTTGAAAAAAAATTACTGCGAAATTTTACTGTGCCAAATGGAGAGAAAATTTTGAGATTAGAAATTTTGACAGAAGTATTTAAATCAATTTCGAGTTTGAGAAAATTTATTATTTTTTTAAAAATAAGTTTTAAAATGAATTGAATTTAAAAAAAAAATATTAATTATCTTAAAATAAATTTAAAAATATTTCAATTTTTCTTTTATCCGTACAACGTATCTTTAACAATGATAAATAACAATAAATTACCAAAATTTTACCTAGCTTAATGGGCTAGTTAAAATTTTGACAACTATATTCACCACACTTTATGCCAAAATTTTATTTTTGTACGTCAAAATTTTACAAAAAGTAAAAAGTTCTTTAAACGTTCCAATAAATTTTGTCCCAATTAATCAAAAAAAAAAAAAACAAAATTCTGAAGAAGAACGTATCGTAATGGGTTAAACGATCGTTTATATTCACTAATCTATAATGACTTCAGTTGGCAAAAAAAGAAGTTTTCACCAAATGTAAACAAAATTAATTGGATAATTCAATTTGATTAATGACGTAGTAGTTGTGTTGCAGGTCTTTAAATCGAAAGGTGTCGCATTTAAATTTTGGCTAGGTTATATTCCATATTAGTAACTTATATCGTAATAGATTATATCGCAATAATTGATATCGTGACATAAAAATAAATAAAACATAAATAGTTTTTGTATAAAATAATAAGTGGCGTGTAAATATAATATGTATTTATGATTCATAATCTTGTATACAATAGCTACAACCGACTAATTAACAGTTTAGTGAAAATAATGATTAAAAAAAAACTGAAGCTTAGTGAAAAATAATTAAGTGACTTAGTGGATACCTTATGTTTCTCATAGTAGGGTAAAAATAAAACAAAAAAAAGTTTTTAAAATAAATTAGTCCGACTTAAACTAATTTAGTTCGATAAATAACTATTAAGAACAACCTTTTAAAAACAACTATTATTAGATTTCTGGGCCACAACGGGTTAACGATTTGTAACTAATTCCTCTATCAATGAACTATTTTCCTGAAAAGCTTGAAATCTAACTTAATTCTTCTAGTAATGGTGTGTAATTGTCTCCAAATGTCTCTATAACAAAATATTACAGTTCTTTATTTTTTGTTTAGAACTGTTAAAATACATATATTATATATATATATATATATTTTAATATAGATAGGAAAAAATACTGGACTGAGTTCACGCATATTTTATTTATTTTGTTGGATTAGCATTCATATGTATATGGGGTTAAAATATTCTACGGTACTAATTCATAAATATAAAGGGAAAAGATCACAAAAAAACTTACACAGTGACCTCTTGATTTTCTGAACTTTATTTTAATTTATTATTAAAAATAATAAAAAATAATGAAAAAAAAACAAAACAAAAGAAAAAGAAGAAAAATAAAAGAAAAACGAGAAAGGAACACAAAATTTGTTTTATAAAAGAAATTAAAGTAATTTTGAAAGAAAACCCGAACATAAAATTCAAATTCTTTAATAAAAATATTTAAAAATTATTATTGAAAAAAAAAAACAAAAATTTATTTAATAATAAATTTTGCAATTATTAAAAAAATATTTATTTTAAGTATTTTTAATATTTAAAATATTTTTTTTATTTGAGATTTTATATGAGTTTTGTTGTCTGAATAAAAATTAAAAATTAAAATTAAAATATGAAATCTTATGCTTGAAGCCATTTTTTGTCAATAGAATTTCTTAAATAAGTCAAAAAATTGGTAGTTCTTAATTGTTAATTTTTATTTTTAAATATTTTAAGTAAGGTAAAAATAGTTTTGTTTTTGAAAAGCACATTTTTAATATTTATTTAAAATAAAAGAATAGTAGCATCAGTGTTTTATAGACAGAAAGCGGTTTTTACTGATACGCACAAAAGCATCAAAAATTACTTCCAGTGGTTATTGAGGATATACCCAAAGGGTAAGAGTCAAACAAACTTCTTTACACCACAATCTCAACCTCTTTATAGCCAATACAACTTTGGAAGAGTTCCAGATAATCGCTTCCAAATTATTTCGGTCAATTAGATATGCAGTCTGCTCTAATAAGAAAAGCTTCTCTACGCCATAGCCTAAACCTCATTTTAGTCATTAACATTTTTGAAGACTTCACAGAACCGCTTCCAGTTCATTTCGATTATTCGGCACACACTGCAAAGGATAACAGTCTAAAAGGCTAATCTAAACCGCAGTTGCCGTCTCTTTTTACTCAATTCAGCTGTTGAACAGTTCACTATTCACAGTCACTCAAATAATAAATACTTCGTCCCAATATTTTACACATAAAATTTTTGACAACTATAATTATATGAAGTAAATGATAATATGTTTGTGCTATTGCTATAGAAGACTTTAAGATTTTTCTTTATATTGTCAATTTAACAAGGATTTAACAAGGAAATTGTTAAGGATTTAAAAATTTGATGTCAATGTTAAGTAAGGTTTAAAATAACTTATTATTATTTATTGTCTCGTAATTTTTTTTAATTTAATTTTTCTTTTTCATTTTATATTGAAACTTTCTCTGATTGAACATAAATTCACATGAATTTTGTTGAAATTAACTAAGTGGATCACACATTAAACTTTAACAGAAAGGTCAAGATCACAAAATAAAACCCTAATTTGTATATTTTTCCTTTTAAATTAAATTTTTGCCTGCTAATGACTAAAAATTTATCAAAAAATTCATGTGGAATAACCCAAGACGGACAAATCTGTTATTGATATAAACAAATGCTTATTTTTGTTTTATTTTGATTTTCGAAATAAATTGAATAATGCCTGAAGAAAAAAAAAATTTTTCTTTTATTATTAAAGTTAAATATGAATTGAAAAATGACAAATATCACTATTAAAAAAAAATCAAAGAAAATTATTTTGTAACAAAAGAAAAGGGTCAAAAAGGATACATTAGTGCTTGACAATAATATAAAGAATTTATTTTTTTTGTTTTTTCGACTCACATGAATACATTTTATAAGATATGGAATCAATTTAAAGTTCATTAATCAACATTAAATATTTTGTGTTTTGTTGTTGTCATTTTTAACTTTTTGTTATAGAAATTTTTTTTTTGTTCTATTAAATAGGTGCATTAGTTGTACGTACATCCATATATACATAATACAATATGTATGTTTAAAAAATTTTTCTTAGCAAAATTTTTCAGACATCCTGTCTCATGTCTTCACTATACTTCACTATACTTTTATTAAATTACCGGTAAGTCAAATTTTTATTATTTTCTAGAAATACGAAAACAATTTATAAAGATATTCTTTTTTTTACATAAAAGTAGGCGTTATTAACTAACTCCCAAGTCAATAATCCCCACAACCTAAAATGAACAAATCCCCACTATTCATGTATGTTAGTTCGTTATAAATGAAGTTCCAATATTAATTTGAAGTTAACCCTTACAAAAAATTAACTAATATTTTTTTTAATTTTTGGTGTATATTCATATGAATTAAACCCCAAAAAAATGAAATGTATGCCAAAAAAAAATTAATTTAATGTAATTTAGATTTGCTTACATATTGAGGCTTACAGTAATTTGTTTAGTGAGGATTTCGTTATTTTAAATTTTTTCCTGCTGAAATATTTATGTAAAAAACAATTAGGAAGAATTTTAGATAGTATTTTTGGTTAGAAAATGAGGGTTATCCACTTAGAATCTCCAAATTTTGTTTTTACACACAAGTATTAAAAATAATCCCCAGCTGAACAAATTTATGAAATCCTGATTTTCTTTTTAACTAAGAATATCTCCTAATTATTTTTTTAAATTGCAGAACATAAACAAACGCGAACATGACAAGTAATGAGCAACGTTCTATTAGGTATGTTAATTTGAGAAACTACACTAACGCCTACAAAACTGAACTATTTCCCAAAACTATTTTTGGGATTTTTCGGGTTTTCTTCATATGGAAAATTAATCTGGAAATCTAACTAACCTCAAACAAAAAAAAAAATGAATTCACCCCCCAATTTAAATTTTAGCAAATATAATTGCAGTTAGTTAATTTTTGTTTTGAGCATTAGTGACTTGGGGATTAATTCATAGCATCGTAAAAGGATCTAAGAATAAGTGTAGAATTATTGCTGTTAGCTATTTTACTAAAATGAAAGTAAAATGAAATTTTTTTATTTTTATTGTTAAGTTTTGAATTTTATTCAAATTTAGCTTTAAAAAATTTATTTATTTTTTAAAATCCTTGAAAGAAAATTTTATTTTACAAAGATTTTTTTTGTACTTTTTGTAAATAAAATATTAAAATAAAACAATAATAATAATAAATTAAGATTTATACAACAAAATTTAATTATTAATTAATTTTATATTGTCTTTTAAAACTTTTATAAAGTGCTGATTTTATAAATTTTTAAACAGTTGTTACTTTTTTTTGCATGTACTTAAATCTTAATTGAAATATATTGAGTTTTAAAAAGAATTTTATTTTCTCTCTTTTTTATATTCCAAATGGTATTATATTAAATTTTTGGCCACCGTGAATAAAAACCCTACAAATTAAAGCCCATTTGATATTATTTCACATTTGTATGATAAATGATACTCTGGGGTTTTATTTCTCAATCACCAAATAAGAAATAACACCTCAGAAATAACACCAAATAACACGTTATTAATCTACAATCTTTCAATTAAATCTATTCCTTTTTAAGATATAGAGCTTCGTGATGTTATTTCTCATTTCAACAATTTCAACAAAATTAAAAAGAAACAGTATGGTTCATATATTTTTGTTGCAAAACGAAAATATATTAATTTTTATTCTCTTCAATTAAAGAATAAGTTATAATCAAACTGGCTTAAGAATCCGGAATATATTATGGTGCTTCTTCGATATTTCTAAATGTAGACGTTACAAAATATCAAGAATTTTGTTTGTATATCATAACTATAATATTTATAGGAAACCAATGGCTTTTTTAAATCAATAATGTTTTTATCATTTCCAACTAATTCTTAAGGCTTCGGTTTGAGAAGATCAAATAAATGTAACCTTAAACTGTTTATAAAAGCAAAAATCGTAGAACTAGCACTCGTGCTTTATGGTTTAAATTTAAAAAAAAAAAATTCGCTACAGACTACAATATGTTCTGAAACTTCCCAAATATTTTTAAATATCACTCTCCTTTAAAAGTTTTATCATTCCTATCATACAATTACTTTTAATTTTGTTTATAATATTAGAGTCTACATTTTGTGATTATTTATGGCGTTCAGCAGTTAACAAAAATACTACGGATCCTTTGGTTTGCATCTTAGAATATATAAAAATAGTATATAAGAGAGAGTAACGAAAATTAGAAAAAATGATTCTTTAATTCTTAAGAAGTCATAGAAAAAGTTGAAAAAGAAATAACAGCCCGGGGCTTTATTTCTCATATTTTAGAATTTAATTTTAGAATTACCAATTCGATAAAACGCCTCAGGGTATTATTTCTCATTAAATGTAAAATAACATCTCAGGCGGATTTCCGCAGGGTCTTAATTCACGGCGCCATATTTTTGTAATATGTAGTATGTTAAATGTACTTATATGTATGTTATGTAATGTTGGCTGTAATATTCAGAATTGTTTGTAAAAAAAATAATAAAATTAAAAATACACTATTTGCTGATTTGTTTTATAAAAATTTAATTTTTATTAAAATTTTCCTTTTGAACAAATTTTACTCGGCCAAAATTTACCTTAAAACAAAAAGTAACAGTTACACATGTTCTAAAGCAATAAATCAGTTAATACCTGTTTACTCAAAGCATTTTTATTAGAAATAATGAGTGAAATAAATGCTTATGGCTACACGGTAGAAAACTTGTAAGATGGTGTAGCATACCTTATACATGTTATGGAAAATCACTTCCTTATACATGTTATGGAAATTCACTTCCTTATACTTCTTATGGAAATTCACTTAAGAGATGTTGGGGGATGGTTTTCTTTGGCTAAAATCCAACACTATTCGGCGAAAGCACTTACATTTTCTCTGAATTATTTTTGAACAATTCTGGTAAAACAAAAGCTTATCAAGGAAAAAATGATTATAATGATGACAAATTAAATTAACACAGCTCTGGTTTCATGTAATACGTGAGTTTGCACAGAATACACTATGTATGTGCCGAAAAATAACCCCTCTCTGATTTCCTCGTTGTAAAAGAAAGTGAATATTTTTTAACAACATTATTTGTATATTGCACTAAGTATTTTTTTACATGACCATAATTCACCATTATTTTTTACCAATGTTTTTTTACGTTAATATAAGACGAAATTTGAAATCCTACATTTTTATAAAATATCGAAGTATAAACGTATAAATCCTTCCAAATTACAAAAAAAAATAGTTAAAAATTGCTAAAGGAACTTTTTTAATTTTTTATCAGTAAATAATATAACTAATACAACCTCTTTTTAAAACAAAAAAAAAACCAATTTTATAAAGATTGTATTTAGGACCTGACACTATTAATACAATGCATCTTAGAACCATATTAAAACAACATAAAATTTTACTACACTATGTTTGATATTCACACATATTTTGAAAGTTATCTTCTAAACAGTAGCTTATAATGATGGCATGAGCATAGTATTATATAACCAATTTTAAACAAAAATTGAAATATTTGTAGATACAAGGAGGGGTTATTTTTCGGCACATACATAGTGTATTCTGTGCAAACTCACGTATTACATGAAACCAGAGCTGTGTTAATTTCCTTTGTCATCATTATAATCATTTTTTCTTGAGAAGCTTTTTTTTTACCAGAATTGTTCAAAAATAATTCAGAGAAAATGCAAGTGATTCCGCCGAATAGTTTTGGATTTTAAGCATCCCCCAACATCTCTTAAGTGAATTTCCATAAGAAGTATAAGGAAGTGAATTTCCATAGATTATTTTTTAGATAAATAAATTTACAGAAACAGCCAACTTAACCCCTTTAAATATGCCAGATTCAAAAAATAATTTCTGCACCTCTTCCTATAACAATAAATTAATCATTAAACATTACTTTTATTTAAAAAAAAATGTAATAAACTAATTGAAAATGAATTATAAATATTGTTACTATGTAAAATGTCAATTAATAGAAAGGAAATTAAATTTTTCTATTTATTTTTAATAGGAAAATTCTCTCTAATTATTTAAACACCATGTCATAACCGCAAAATATATATTTTTCTTTTTGTTGTTTTTTATAATTTTTTTTTGTAAAGAAAGCCAAAGTTAAAACAACGAAAAACCACTAAAAAATCACCAATAAATCCACAAAACAAAAATTCATAAAAAGTAGAAACATAAAAAAATTTAACCACAAAATTTAACACATCCAAATTTACTTTTCGGAAAAACAATTTTTTTTTTTTTTTTTTTTGTTAAAACCAGACAGCCTTTATGACCTGACATTAAATTTTTTCTTTTTTAATTTAATCTTATCTTTTCATTTTTAAATTTTCCATTTTGGTTTTTTTTGTTTTTTTGCTTTTGAATTTTTTTTTCCATTAAGAAAATTTCACTTCAAAAATTAAAATCAAAGAAAAATTTACAAATTTTCTTCCTCATCTTTTAATTAAAATATTACCAATATTATATAATTTTACTTTTCCTTTATATCCTTTCAATAATTGTATTTCAAGTATACTTATGCTTGCCTCCTGTTTTTTGTTTTGTTTTTCGTTTTTTTTTTTTGTGTTGTTTTGCCTTGCTTAGCCTAATGCTTGATGTCTCATATAAAATTCTAATCTTTCTAAATATAAAACAACAACAAAAACAACACGAAAAAAAATCAAAAGAAAGAAACCTTGAATAAATTCTTAAAAAAAAAAATTTATTTCATCAATAATTCGTTTATATTTAAAAAAACAAAAAAAAAAAAAACAAGAAAAAACAAGGAAAAAACAAGGAAAAAAAAAAAATTTCTTCAAAATATAATTTATTAGCCACACTATGAAAAGAAAATTTTCGTTCTCTTTTAAATTTTCAAATATTTTTAATTTTGAAATAAAAACTTAAAATTATTGATGTTAAAATCATCCACCCATACCATTAACCTTCTATCTTATACCAAATATCACCCTTATCTTATTTCTTTCTGTAGGCTCATTTTATACCTCACTCTTCCATTTCTTATTTTATCCAACTTTGTTTCTTAATCTTCCATTTTAGGTGGGTACTACTCAATATACTCGGCAACAGCAAGACTATATGTGTATTTCAATATTTCAGAAAATTTATCGGCTTTAAAGAATCTTATCCTTAAAATTTATTTTGCTTTTATTTATGTTTTTTCTTTTTATTTTTTTTTTTTTACCGTTCTACCGTTATACATTTTCTTTCAGAAATAAATAATAAGCAACAAAAACAAAAAAAAAAAATAATACACAGAAAAGATATGGGAAAATTGGAAGAAATAAGAAGAAACAGAAGAAAAAAAAAATAAACTTCATTTACTTAAAAGCATTCCAGATTAATGACGTTTTTGGCTGTGTATTTTTAGTGTACAACTCTCCAAAAAAAAAAAATTGAAAATTTTCTTTTTTCTTGTATTTTTTTTTTTTCTTTTTATTATTTTTCTATAAGATGGGAATGAAAATTGAAGTAAAATGAAAGAAGTAGAAATACTTTATCCAGAATATTTATTTGAAATCTGCTTCTAAAGAATATAAAAAAAAAAAAAAAAAATAAAAACAAATCTTTTTTTAAAAGATATACTGTTCATATTAATATATTTTATGTTAATGTGTTTGTAAACGATATCGTATTGTTGTGTTTGAATATAATTTAATATATTGACATATCTTTATAGATATTTATGCATATTATATATATTATATATAATATATTATAATACAGTTGTGGTAATTTTGATTGCGAGAAAAGACAGTGTACATATTAGTTCCAATTTCCTCCATAATCCTATAGAATACCTAACAACATTAGAGTAATTAAAGAATTGTGAGACTTAATATAACGATTGAATACATCAAGTATATTTTATTTTGATAAATTCAGAATAGCCGTTTTAAATTTCCCTAAACTTTAGTGTTACCGTGTTGTTATCATTTTTGCAACAACATTGGATGATTTTTCAGCACAATCTTTTCAGCACAAAAAAATTAAAAAATTGCATACTTTAAGAAACTTAATGATTTTCCTTCAATTCGCAGTGCCAAATCATTTTAAAGGAGAAACTATTCGCTTTCATCTTTAATCAAATTTTGGTGATAGATTTGTCGGCATTATAAAAATTGTAACGTTCATGTAAAAGGCTTCATATATTTTATTAGTTCTCAGTTTTGATTTTGTATTTTGAATAAACTTTTCAATCAAATTTCAGTAACAATTTGCTTTGCTGTTAGATAAAGTCTACTTCGTAACAATTTCAAATGTAATTAAGTTGTAATAACTCTTACTATACTATAAAAAAAAAAAATTAACTTTCACTTTTATTCTTTTTGTAAAGACAAAATAAAATAAAATTAATTTAATTTGAATTGAATTTATTATTTAACCTCACAATAAAGTCTATGGTTTGCATAAAACCGATATGTCGGTAATTTTGTTAGAGAATTGGCAGAAAATAGAAAGATGTTATAAGTTCGATAAAGAGAAAAGACAAAATATCGGGAGAACCATCAATAAATATCGAAAAAGTAAAAATCAATACCGATTGATACTGATAAAGATGTTCTCCGAATGCTTTAATTATGCCCATAGACGTTTTAACTTCATTCAAAAAAACATCGTACACTACTATGCATTTATATGTATACTTTTTAATGTATGATTTAATATCAAAATAAAAATAAAATTTTAGTATGCAATATTTTCTAATATCCTTAAATAATAATTTTATCTTTATTATATAATTTGAATTCCTTGTAATTTTACTATATCTGAATTGATCTATTAGGTACCATTAGATCGTAATAATTAGTTAACATAAAAAAAATGTTTGTATATATACAATATTTATATTTATACTTACATACTTATTATTTTTGGATATTTTGCCAACTATTTAACTTTTGTTCAATTTTTATTTATTGTGCTCTAAAAAAACCTTTGAATGCCAAATTTCTAATATCTAACAATTGAATTTTAACATGATAAAAGGGTCTTAGCAATTGTGTTGAAAATTTTAACAATAAAATATTTTGTTAAATTAAAAAACTATAAATTATTTATCACCTTAACATAATATTTAATATTATATTTTTGATCAGTCAGTTATACTTAATTAAAATATATTGCAGGTGTAATGTAACACAAATTCTTTGTTTTGGTTTTTGAAGTTTTAAACCGATCTTCGTCAAAAAGTATATATATCTCGAAAAGGGTCCAGAATAGACGCCCTCTCTCCCTCCAATACAATTTTTTGTTCGTCTCGATATGCCCGATCACTCATTTCAAAGAAAACCATCGAGTGGGAAACACCCTGTATATTTATATTAAATAAAAAATAATAAGTTTTAAAAATATTTTTTCTATTAAATCTTACCTTTATCGATTTTTCGATCTAAAGAATTTTTTTCCTAAATCGCTATCATGATGGACAAGCAGTGTCAAATTTTACCGTGCTGCAGAGATTTACAAATTTTGGATCTATGCAAATTTTATATAAAGATTTAATAGATAATAATAATAGATAATAATCAATTAAATAGAGTTGAGTATCTACTTAAACTTTCATTTTTGGATCCCTGCTCTTCGAAAATCATCTTTTGTATTTCTTTAAAATTCGAAAATTATTCTTTACTTAAAACTGAAAAGAAGAAAAAAAAAACAATTCTAAAAATTTTTAATTTTCTCGGCCAACAATATTTGCAAAAAAATTATGCATACCTATTTAATAAAATTTTTAACTCTTTAAACCTTTTGAGTTTCTAAACATATATAATTATTTGTGCAGATTTTATATGTCAAAATTTTACCCTAATGCTCTTTTTTCTCCCGTTTTTCTATTAATTGCTCTAATAATACTATACCTCTCTCTTTCTTAAGTTCTATATTATAACATCTGAAATTTCTCACGAAAATTACGCTTAAATTGACTAATGGTTTAAATATATGTATTTTAAAATATATGTATGTAATGTATATTATATTTAGAAGATATGTCATATGTATGTATGAAATTGGGTAGAAAAACTTGTTTACATAAAGAAAAAAATTACATTTTCATTTTTTGATTCTATTTCTTTTTTTTTTTTTTTTGTAATTAAAAAAATATGCACTGCGATTAATTTACCAAAACTGTTCTCACAAATATATATATATACAATATACATCTATATTTCTTGTCTCTATGTAGAAATGTAATATGCACTGGGTATTCCGGAAATAATTTAAAAATAACGTTATATATGGGTAGAGATGAGATCTAAAGAAACGACAAGAAAACTTTATCTTGGACATTCCACCTAATCGATATGAAAATATTTTGGAGGTGATGCAAGAAATAAAAATAAATTTTTGTGATGGTTCTGAAAAATGTACAGAAAAGGAAATTATTTGCTACAACTATATATACACCACCCAATATAGTGGATGGTTCACCCTGTATATAAAATACAAATAAACTTTATTCAGATGAAAGAAAAATATTATATTAGATAAGTAATATTTGTTTAAGAAAATAAAAAGCTATATACAGAAAACATAAGAAAAATGAAAATTTACCCATTAAGACAAACACTAGAAGAAAAATAACAAAAAAAAAAAACAAAACAAAAAAAAATATCGTTCTTTATATTCATTTTTATTTATTATTTTTTTATATTGTGAATAATTTCTTTTTTTTTTTATTTTTTTATATTTTTATTATTTGTTTTTGTTATTCTAATATTTTTTTTTTTTTTTCGAAATTATTTGATAATTTAACAACAAAAATGAAAAAAAATTTTCATGAAAATATAAAGGAAAAATAAAAAATATTTAAAGAAAATTAACATTTATATTTAGATAAATAATTGTTGAAATGATGCGAGACAAGAATTCAACAAGACTCTTAAGTGTTTTTTTTTTTTGTTTTTATTCTTTTTTTCTTATTAATTTAAAACAAAAATAAAAAAAAATTAGAAAGTTGACTTATGACTGATTATTTTTAGGTAAAGTGTTTTAAAAAATCTAAATTAAAATTAATTTAAAAGTTTTCAATCAAAATTTAATTTTCAAAATGAATTTTCTCTCTAAGTAAATTCAAACTTAGTTTAAAAGGCGAGAGTCAACATTTGAAAAGAAAGGTGATGACCCAATACTTAATTTACTTTCTTTACTTCCTTCGAAAACTTTGACATCTCACATTATTTCTTACTTGTCCAAATGCACAACGTATTTAAAGTAACCGAACGAATCAAAGCAAAAATCACACTTTGATGAATTTTTATATTGGTGCTTTGCTTTCAAAGCTAATACTTTGACATACTTCCTCATTTGAATATTTTCACAATATATCTAAAAAGTTTATTATTTTAAATTTTTTTAAAATACTTGAAGAAAATAAATTGGAAAAATTTAAAGAATTTATTGGGGATAAAACAAGATTATTATATACCTACAGAAAACGAATTTTACGCCATTTGGCTTTCTTATAATTCCATTGTAAATATTGCAATAATAAATTCTTTAAATCAATAGGGTTTTCCTCAATTTCTCGGCCAATACTTTCAATAATTTTATTTTGGTTTTCTTGAATACTTTGAAAAAGCAAACGAAGCAAAGCAAAGTAATCATTGAACCATCACCTTCAGATTAATTCAAAATCGATTCTTTTTAATTTTATTTTAATTTTTTTAATTAAAAAAAGACTAAAATTCGAAAAAACGCTTTTAAAAACCAACAATTTTCAAATTTAAAAACAATATTATAAATATCTTCAAATTTTGCGTTTATTCTTTAAATAGGAATGCGCATCGAACATCGGTTAATACCTGTAACTTTATTAATTTTAACTTGGACTGGCGTGTTAATAATATTATATGAACCTCTACAAAGAAAATAATTATTAGTTGCTTTTTAGAAAAACGCAACATTTACCTAATTGTAAATTACAAATAAATTTTAATTTTATTTATTATTTAAATAGAATACCATTACTACATAGTATACCAGGTCTTAAGAATATAAAATTTTAAAATATTTATTTTAATTGAATTATATATTATAGTAAATGCTGCTAAACATTTATTAATATATTCTAGCTATATTTAAAACGGTGTTGTAAGTAATCTGTAGCAAGTATTTCCTATTAAAATTTTCAACTTTAATATGAAAACAGCTATTAAAAAAACAAGAGCAAACAAGAAAAAGGATATGAGAAAATATTTGAATATTATTAATATAAGTATATTCAAAAGGAATGTACCTATAGTTTTAATGTCTTCAATAATAAAAAAAAAAATTCTTTTATTATTTACTTAATAACATTTTTTTACAAAAGTTAAACACTTCTTTAATATTCTAAAATTTTACGTAAAATTTCTCTCGGATCACTTTTTTTTTCACTTCTAATCTAATTGAAATTTCTAAAGAAACAGCAATTAAACAAGGTAGAATGTAAACCAACGGTTTTTAAAAGCGCAAATTTCCAAAACTCAATACAAACTGTCTAGAATTGTGACTTGCACAAAAATTTTAAAATTTCATGTAATAAGAAAAAATGTGAAAATAGAACATTTTTGAAATTTTGAGGGCCCGTAAGTCCGGAATCCTATATGACTAAGAAAAGCCGTTAACACATGTAACACTATATTATTGAACCTTTAATTTTCATGTCTTGCCGAAGACAAATTTTTACAGGTGCTTAAGTTACAGGTCCCTAAAAATAGCAAATTTTCAATTTTTGAGGCGTAATAACTCCTAAAGAGCGGAGTTACCAAAAAATTTTCTGAGGAAACTTGTACTTATTCTAATACTAAATTATCCTAGTTCTTTCTTGTCTCAAAATTTCAGGTTCCTATCTAAAGGTGTGCCGAAGTTATGAAAAAAGAAATTTCATGCAAAATGTGGTTTTCACATAACGCTAAATTTAAATAGTAAATTACAAAATATTACATAATTTTGATAATTTTTTATATAGATAATAAAATTTTCGATCTTCTGGCGTTTTTAGATTGAAAAACTATTACGCAGAGCCTGAGATATATACATCTGAAAATGGGGCTTTTTCGCAATTTTGAAGAGCTGCAACTTTGGAACCTTCTACATCTAAAATAAACCTTTAACACACGTAAAAATATAATACTGTAGCTTTAATTTTTATACCTTGCAGAAGTAAAATGTGTACAGATTCCTAAGTTATGGTTAAAATTTTTTTTCTCTATCTTTAACGGTGCAGAAGTTTTGTAAACAGACGGATAGACGGAAGGATGGACAGAGTGAAACTAATAAGCACATTTTTTCAACATTTTTTTGGAAATGTGCTAAAAACAAACAAAATTACATTTACATTGAGTAAAACATTTATTGGCTGTATACTTTTATAATAATTCTTATCACAATTAGAAGGTAAATTTTCTATACCGAAACTTTATTTCTCTTTCCACTTATACATAATTAAATTTTCTACTTTTTTTTTTGTTTTGGACTATTATCATATTTTTCTGCAGCAAAAGTAAATTTAAGGATTATTAAAAACATAGACATAATAAAAAGTAAACAAGAGTTTTTAAAGGTGCACATATTATGTAAACATATTTTAAGAACCTGCAATTGTTTAAAGTATCCTTTCAACATGAAAAATTTTTTTCTCTGTAAATTAATTGTTATAGTCTTTAAACATAAAATTGAAGTATCTATCATCATTAGAAAATTACTAGACTTCATCTCATCTTCAGAAAACTTCTATACTTGTTTCAAAATTTCGTATCTGTTGTTAAAAATATGGGTATCTATCTTTGATTTTTGAATCAGGATAAGCTGTATACTAAAATTATACTGCCGTAACTTATTGTTAACATCTTGCCCCTTCCAAAATTATACAATTTTCTATTGAATTGCAAAAACGAATGCGATGTTTAAATAATTTCTTTTTTTGTTTGTGATTTTAAAATTGGAAAAAAATTTTTAGTACAATTTGAGTCATAACCACTGTGGAATATAAACCTTTTATGACTTAAAAACTGTACTGGGAACTGTAAAGTATTCGGAGGAACTATAAAATATTCTTTTACATAATGTTATTTTAATGAAATCTATTTTTGATTGAAATTTCAATAATTTATTCCAAATGATGGAGGAATTTGGTAAGATGGGAAGAATAAAATCAGAAAGCATATTATTCTCAATTTTTTTTTTTGAAAATGTGCTTAAAAGAAAGAGTACCCCAAAACTCTTTTTCAAAAAAAAAAAAAACAAAAATGGGATGTTAGATAAAAATTCTTAAAGGTAAATTGTTTTAATGGCCTTAATCTTCTTGTTGAAACAAAAATGGAAATAGTTTAGTTCTATGTATTAGCAATATTTTATGATCTTTTTTTATAAATATGTTAGCAATCAACCTTTATAATTAATACCTATACATGGATAAATAAAGAGGTTTTGAACAAGAACCTTTAAGAAACTATTTAATTATTAAAAACCTTATTGAATTTTATTTTTATTTTAGATATAATTATGATATGTAAAAAAAAAATGTTTTCGGATTAATCGAATAAAACAATCTATATAGCTACTTATTTCAGAAACTTTTCACAATCAATTCAAAAGCGAATTCTTGTAAAAGGGAAATATTGAATCTGCAAAAGAACAAAGTAGTCTGTAACCTAGAAAACGAACAAATACTGTCAATAAGAGATTATTTTCTTTTTAATAGTAAATAGAACATAGTAAAAGTGGAAACATTCTCAAAAAAAAATATTAAACCTATTTTGTTCCTCCTTTCTCTTATTTTTCCTCTTCTATAAGAAGTATAGCGCATGCACTCAGCCATTTGTTATTCATATTTCAGTAAGGCTCAGTTTCTGAAATCATCTATTTCACTAAGCCGTTGATTACTCGGCTGTAGTTATTGTACATCACCATGAGACCGTAAATACTTCTTTATTTCTACGCCATCTATTTTCTTATACAAGAATTATATTAATTTATTATTGTATTACAATGTGATATTAATTATAAGAAATATGCCTGCACTTATTATAAGAAAAATCTATATTACTCAGCCGGAGTTTGAATGTGTGTCATTTCGACGGAAATACTGGTGTTTTAAACACTACACCATTGGCTAAAATATCCAATTAGCATCATTAAAACATGATAGAAAAAGATGTTTAAGTGCAGTTGATCTGTTCTGATTGTTCTGTTAACTAAAATAAGAATATACTTAATATATTAAACGCTAGACAACGCTATTATGTCTTTTACATTATTATATGTCTTTTATATTATTTTCGAAATAGAAAATTAAATGATTGGTCGATTTAAACTGGAACAATTAATCATTAATCGTTTTTCTCAAAAATCTATTAATCAACCATACCCTAATATTTTACTCTAAAAGTTCTCTTTATTTATTATTTTATTAGAAATCACTTATCGCCCCGCAGAGATTTCTTATAATATGTATTATTATTTTTCTTCCTTCTCAAACCAGAAAAAAAAAAAAAAATCATTAATAAAGCATTGAGTGTATATTGTATTGATTGTAAAGAAAATTTTACCAAACTAATGGTAATACTTAATAATAAATTTTTCATTTAAAGACTAAAAATTGACAAAAGCAGATTTTCAAATTTATTTTTCATTTTCCTTAGAGAATAAAATGTTTGTTCTCTATCTTAAGAATTTCAAAATATGAATATATTTTTTTAACTCTTTATGGTCATTTTTTAATACAACATTTTATAATAATTATTTATACAGTAAGACTTTTATTATATATTACATAGTTATAAAAAATATAAACATACAAAGTCATACTATTAACTTAAATATCGAAAATTTTTAAATGCCTAAATTATTTTATAACGCCATTTTACTTAAAAAAAAAAATTAACTAAAATATTAATATTCAAAAAAAAAAAAATCTTTAAGATCATCGTCATCGTCTAAAACTTCAACATCAGGAAAAAAAACAAAAACCGGGAACCAAACAAAAAAAAAAACTAAGTTATAAAAACATAACAAATGTCTGCAGGTGCTAACAAACAAAAGCATTTTAAAGCGGAGACTTTCAATGACAACAACAATAACAAAATCAACGTAAAATATGTATGAATAAAAGAGATAAAATACAGTTTTGAAAGAGACAGCAGCGTACAATACAAAAAAGGATGAAAAATGAGCAAAAAAAAAAAAAGAAAAGTATTCCCATTTATTTTTTCTAAATAACTTTGTCTTATTTTTTATTTTTTTGTTTTGATTTTTTGTTACAAGCCTTATTTTCATCTCAATCCACTAACAAACACCCCGAATTCCATAAAAAATAAAAAATGAAGGAATATTTTATACATTTATGCAAATGAATAATTTATTTATGAAGAAAAGTGACTGCCATTCTATCTAACTGAGTTTTAGTTTAAAAGTAATAATAATTTTTTTTTTTTTATAATATTATTTATGTTTACTTTCTTTGCATATCTGCAGGCGGAAAATTTAAAAATAAATTTGGTTTTTTTTTTTTTTTCATTTTTTTCATATTATTTATATTTATTTAGTTATTTATTTTGTTATTTGTTTTTTTTTTTTTTTTTTGGTTTAGAAATAAAATCCAATTTAAAGTCTTACATTTACTTCATCTTTGTTTTAGGTCGGGATTTTTAATACTTGTTTATGTGTATACAAGTATATGTTTATATGAGGAGCTTCATTGAATTGTGAATATTTTTCCCGGAAGTTATTTTAGGATGGGGTTATTATATTTCCAATAGATTTAAAAAAGGGTAAATTTTTTGATTTATTTGATTTAAACTGTCCTTCACCTCCGGTTTATTTTTCAGTTCATTTTTTTTTTTTTTTTGGTTGTTAGGCTTATTTTGGATACTTAATTCTGAGCTCTTTTGTTTTATACAAAAAGATATTTATAAATTTAATGTAGAACGGAAATTTAATATAACGGTAAAATTTGAGTTATATCTGATAGATATGATTTGATATATTATAGAAAGGAAGTATTTTACATGAGTATTATATACAGTTTGCTAATTCAGTAATTAGAAATATCTTATAATTATTGTTATAAGGAAAAAAATTCCTTTGGTTCTTGCAGATAAAGTTTTTTTTTTATTGATAAAAATAAATAATTTGTTAGATTTATTCTATAAATTATTGTTCGAATTTATTCTGTCCATTTATTCACTTTCACCATTTTGGAATGACAATTATTTTGTGATGTGTAAACATGTTATATATAAAAAAAAATTTGCATAGAATTTAGCAAGCTTTGGTTATTATGAAGAATATGAATATTATGATTATGAAGAAAATAAAAATATGTTCAAAAGGAATCGAACTTTGATAAAACCAGATATTGGTATGAAAACAACATGCTTTATTAAATCTTTTTCCCCCAGAAGCTCTCTTAATAAACTTGAAAAATGTTCATGTCCTAACTGAGTGTATCGCCGCGTACCATAAATTTGTAATTTTAGCAGATATACATAAATTAATGAGTATAATATTACTTCTCTCATTCAATTATAATTTTTCCAAAATAATGTTGTAAAATCTAACGCTGCAATCTACCTTACAAGCTTTGTTCACGCTCTAATTTAGATTATAAATAGTATTATTATAAATATACATTATACCAGCTGAGAATATCATTAAATTTCAGATTTTGGACTGTTCATATTCGACTTTTTGTGTTGAGTTAATTTGGCCAAGGTAAATAAGTAAAAATGACATTAATTTAAATACAATGTTCATTCGAGGATTAACAAATCAAAAAAGTGTACTTTTCATTCTAATATTACAGATGTCGTAGAAATTTTGTATTATAAATTTAAACCTTTTGTAGATTATCGTTAAGTTCATTATAACTTTTAGTATTAAAATCTATATAGTTACATTTACAACATTTAATCGTTCTGCGTGAGATTAGTAATTGAAATTTTGCTCTCAGTTGACAAAATGGGTAAAGAAAAATTTTTCAGGTGTATTTGCATACTTATAGGTTATTGCAATAAAACATTTTGCAAACAAAAATATGTAAGAGGGCTATTTAAATAACACACCATTTTTTTTTTAGCACATTTCCAAAAAAATTTTGAAAAAATGTGCTTATTAGTTTCACTCTGTCCGTCCGTCCGTCCGTCCGTCTGTTTACAAAACTTCTACACCGTTAAAGATAGAGAAAAAAAATTTTAACCATAGGTAGGTCTCATAAAAAAAATAATTTTGTGGAACAACTTTTTCATGTAGCCCCCCCCCATTACGGAGCTACACCCCCTCAAACTTTGAAAAAGCCCTATTTTTAAATGCATATATCTTATGTTCTGCTTAAGATTTTTTCAATCTGAAAACGTCATTCGACAGGTATTTCTTTTATCTTTGTAAATTAATATCAAAATTATACAATTTTTTAAATTTAGTATTTAAATTTACCGTTATGTGAAAACCAAATTTTGCATGATTTTTCTACTTTCATAACTCCGGCACGCTTCTAGATACAAGCTTGAACTTTTGAGGCAAGAAAGAACTTTTAGAATTAGTATAAGTTTGCTCAGAAAATTTTTTCGGACCACCCCCTGTTTATGAGCTATTAGGGCTTAAAAATTGAAAATTTGCTATTTTTAAACACCTGTAACTTAGGAACCTGCACACATTTTACTTCTACAAGATGTAAAAATTAAAGCTACAATAATATATTTTTACGTGTGTGAAAGGTTTATTTTAATTGTAAAGGGTTCCAAAGTTGCAGCTCTTCAAAATTGTAAAAAAGCCCCATTTTCAGATGTATATATCTCGGGCTCTGCGTAATAGTTTTGCAATCTAAAACCGGTAGAAGATCGAAAATTTTATTATCTATATAAAACAATATCAAAATTATGTAATATTTTGTAATTTACGATTTAAATTTACCGTTATGTGAAAACCACATTTTGCATGAAATTTCTTTTTTCATAACTCCGGCACCCCTTTAGATAGGAACCTGAAATTTTGAGACAAGAAAGAACTTTTAGAATTAGTATAAGTTTCCTCAGAAAATTTTTTGGTAACGCCCCCTCTTTAAGAGTTATTACGCCTCAAAAATTGAAAATTTGCTATTTTTAGACACCTGTAACTTAGGCACCTGTAAAAATTTTTCTTCGGCAAGACATGAAAATGAAAGCTACAATAATATATTTTTACGTGTGTGAAAGGTTTACTTTAGTTGTAAAGGGTTCCAAAGCTGCAGCTCTTCAAAATTGTAAAAAAGCTCCATTTTCAGATGTATATATCTCGGGCTTTGCGTAATAGTTTTGCAATCTAAAACCGGTAGAAGATCGAAAATTTTATTATCTATATAAAACAATATCAAAATTATGTAATATTATGTAATTTACGATTTAAATTTACCGTTATGTGAAAACCACATTTTGCATGAAATTTCTTTTTTCATAACTCCGGCACCCCTTTAGATAGGAACCTGAAATTTTGAGACAAGAAAGAACTTTTAGAATTAGTATAAGTTTCCTTAGAAAATTTTTTGGTAACGCCCCCTCTTTAAGAGTTGTTAGGCCTCAAAAATTGAAAATTTGCTATTTTTAGACACCTGTAACTTAGGCACCTGTAAAAACTTTTCTTCGGCAAGACATAAAAATTAAAGCTTCAATAATATATTTTTACGTGTGTTAACAGCTTTTCTTAGTTATATAGGATTCCGGACTTACGGCCCCTCAAAATCTCAAAAATTTCCTATTTTCAAGTTTTTTTTATTACATGAAATTTTCAAATTTTTGTGTAAGTCACACTTCTAAACAATTTGTATTGAGTTTTGGAAATGTGCGCTTTTAAAAACCGTTGGTTTACATTCTACCTTGTTTCTTATTACATGAAATTTTCAAATTTTTGTGTAAGTCACACTTCTAAACAATTTGTATTGAGTTTTGGAAATGTGCGCTTTTAAAAACCGTTGGTTTACATTCTACCTTGTTTTTTTTACTTTTCGCATTTTATATAATTTTTTTTTTTAGATGATTTCATGGAAAATATTCATTTCAATTCAAAAGAAAAAACTTTATCATGTTCTGTCCGAAAAATATATGAAAATATGCAGACATTAAAGAAGAAAAAAAGTGTAAAAGAAAAGTAAAATTCCAAAATTATATCTAAAAATTTATTGAAAACAAAATGTTTTTGTTTTTTTAAATTTTCATTTGTTTATTGTTTTGAATTTTTTTTTTCTTTTTTTCTTTTTTAATACTAAAAAAAAATTCAATAAAGAAATATTATCCATGATTATGCTAATGTTAAAAGAAAAAAAAAAAAACTAAAGACATAAAAAAGTACAATTCCTATGTTAAGAATTTTTTTTTTTTTTTGAAAACAAAACAAAAAGAACAAAGAAATAATTTTAAAGATCGATTATTGAAAATTTTTTAAAAATTTTGCGAAATATTTTATAATCCAAATTGAAACTAAAAAACAGAAAAAAAGGTTTTTCCAGGGATCTGATATTTCATCAGATAATGACAGCTTTTATGGACTTTAAAAGAACAAAAAAAAATGAAAAAAGGTAAAAATAAAAATTTGTCTCTTTTATTTAAAATTGATTTTTTTTTATAAAAAAAAAAGAATAGGTAGGTACTATAAAGAGTAATTTTTCAAATAAAATATCTTAAGAATTATTTTGATTGTTGGGGTTGAATTAGTTTTAAAAAGGTAAAAGCCTTTTAAAAGGAATATTTTTTTTTTTTGAAAATAAAAGATTATTATTAAAGAATAATGTGAGTATGAAACATTGTTTTCTTGTCAAAAATAAGTTGCACTTTTTTTGTCTTCAAATTTTAAGTAGCCTTTTCTTCATTAAAATAATTTAATTTTTTAAAGAATTTTCAAAAAATTTTTTAAAAACCTTTTAGCTTCAAATTTATTTGAAAACAAAATATTTTTTTTGACACTTTTAAATTATAATTGTAATTTGATTTGATACTGAGGCCCTTTCTTTAGAATACTAATAAAACAATGAATATTATTTATCTATCTAAAATATCTCTCGCTATCTTAAAATTTAATTATTATAATTATATTATTATAATTTTATTTTGTTCAGTTAAAAAAGAACCTGTTCGGCCAGAATGTAATCACAAAACTATTTTTAATTTAATATAATTGTATTATTTATTTGTATATGATCGGACTAGGGTTTTGAATCCAAGACATTTTATATTTCACTGTACGCTGTATACTTCTGTCGCCTCTAATCATCTTTAAAAGTTGAAAAAAACAAGGTAGAATGTAAACCAACGTTTTTTTAAAGCGCACATTTCCAAAACACAATACAAACTGTTTAGAATTGTCACTTGCACAAAAATTTTAAAATTTAAAAAATAAAATTTAAGAAATTTTTTGTAATAAGAAAATATGTGAAAATAACACTTTTCTGGAATTTTGAGTGGCTGTAAGTCCGGAACCCTTTAAACCTAAGAAAAACCGTTAACACACGTAAAAATATATTACTGGAGCTTTAATTTTTATGTCATGCCGAAGAAAAATTTGTACAGGTGCTTAAGTTGCAGGTGCCTAAAAATAGAAAATTTTTAATTTTTGAGCCCTAATAGCTCATAAACAGGGGGTGGCCCAAAAAAAATTTCTGAGCAAACTTATACTAATTCTAAAAGTTCTTTCTTGCCTCAAATTTCAAGCATCTATCTAAAAGTGTGCCGCAGTTATGAAAGTAGAAAAATCATGCAAACTTTGGTTTTCACATAACGGTAAATTTAAATACTAAATTTAAAAATACTGTATAATTTTGTAACGTTTTCAGATTGAAAAAATCTTAAGCAGAACATAAGATATATGCATTTAAAAATAGGGCTTTTTCAAAGTTTGATGAGTTTTGCAAACAGACGGACGGCCGGACGGACTGACAGAGTGAATCTAATAAGCACATTTTTTCGAATTTTTTTTGGAAATGTGCTAAAAAGTAATGAAAGCAATGAAAGGAGAAAAAATTAAAACAGGAACATGAAGTTTAGTAAGATAATATTGACTTAAGCTGAATTTGTACATGTGCCGTTTGGCAAAACTTTTCCGTGAGTGCAAAAAGTTAAATTAACTTTATCTTTTCCATGTCGGAATTCACAAATACTAGGAAATTTAACACATGATAACTAATAAATATTTGTTATTTTTCCAAAATAAATTTATTGTTTATTTTTAAACGAACGGCATTTTTTAAAAAAATATTATAATTTCCTTTGTATGCTTGACTGCATGGCCGAATTAAAGATCCTTAGATGCCCCAAGCACTTAAAAAAACAAAAAATTAACAAAATTTTACATTGTGAACGCACTCTTGAAGTTTATCGGTGTAAAATTATTGACACTAAGATTTTTGGCACTAGTCGTCAAAATACCGTTTAAAAAAAAGATAAGCCTTTTTGCGTAAATTTGCATGTATTTATATTAATATCTGACTCATGACGAAGTGGTTAAGTCGCCAACCTCTCAATCAAAAGGTCTTGGGTTCAAACTACGGTCAGGTCATAAATAAAAATATGTAGTACTTTTATATCGTAATAATGTATATTGTATAATTAATAGTAGTAATAATAATAATAATAACAATAATAATATTAATAACAACAATAATAATATTAATAATAATAACAATAATAATATTAATAATAATAATAATAATAATAATAGTAATAGTAATAGTAATAATAACAATAATTATAATAATAATAATAATAATAATAGCTGCTACAGTGGAGCTATCTTTGGTTATATCATGCAAGTAAGGTGTCGTATACTGCTGCACGTTTAATCCACTGATGGCCCTGACTCTGTAGTAAAATAATAATAATATTAATAAGAATACTAATACCAATAATAATAGCCGCTACAGTGACAGTGGTGGTTGCTTTCAATAATTACTTCATGTAGTAAGGTGTTATATACTACTACACATTGTAACTGTTGAAATCGCTATAGTCACTGTTAGCAAAATAGTAATAATAATAATAGGGGGATTCATTGTTTCCTTACAGTCCCACTCCCAATTCAATGTTTCCGTATCTAT
Organism: Poecilobothrus nobilitatus; assembly: GCA_947095535.1. NCBI lineage: Eukaryota > Metazoa > Arthropoda > Insecta > Diptera > Dolichopodidae > Poecilobothrus > Poecilobothrus nobilitatus. The sequence goes on along the minus strand of OX352774.1, from coordinate 38,087,124 downwards.
TCCGTATCCTTTCCTATCCCTACTCCCTAGCCAAAATACTGCGTTCACAGGTAAGGGTTTCATCCCATTATATTGGCTAAAGGAGATATTCTTGGTGCTTTTGGAAGATTCCCACCTCCCTTAGGGGAAAAAAAAATATGAATACAGCTATTTTTATAATGAAGCTATAACTATGCAATCGCATAGTCAAAGAAGCTCCAAGATCTTGGCAATCAGAAATCGGAGTACAAGATTACAAAAATACTAGAGTTGCTTACAATGTGATAAAGCCAGTGTACGATTGCTGAACCTGAATAAAATTTTATTTTATGAAATTCTTTTACACTAGGAAAAAAAATTACACTGTTCGTCATTCCAAGAATTTCTGTAGTGTCCCAATTATCGTTATAGCCTAAACAAGTGCTTAGTTTGCTTATAGGTTAATCCAGCACTGTTTGACTGAAATCCGTCGCATTGTGAAATTATATCTAAAATACCGCCACCGAAAAAAATGGCCTTTACAGAAAAACGGCGCATGAAGAAATCCAGCTTTAAGCATTGTTTCATAAAGTAAAATTAATTTTGTAAACATACTTACAATATAGATAGTAAAATTGGTTTAATAATTGGTTTTATAAGAATGGTTTTACACTGTAAAAAAAACTTTGCAATCACAATTTTGTAAGCCAACCGTTCTCAGTTTATACTGCGTGTGATACACGAATATTAACAAATTTATCATTCAATCAGTATAGGACAATTCGTTTTTATCGTAATGCTTTCGAATCATTTTTATCGAATTATTGAGTCTTTAACTAATTGAAATATCAAGAAATTGAAGCACATTTCGAGTAAGCAAATAATTTTAATGGCTGCATATGATTTTACCGTTAGAGTAAGTTTTAAAATTTTAAAATATTTGTTAAATCCTAAATACAATTTTTTTTTATTGTTTACAACAAGACGATTGTTTACAACGAGACAATTTGTGTAAGCCAAATATATATGTAATAAGAATTACGTATATATGTAATAAGAATTATGAACATCATTATCTAATAAAGAAGAAGAATTTTAAAGTTTTTAAGTGTGTCATTTTTAAAATAAAAATTTATAATTTTATTTTGTTTAAACAGCTGTTGTTTGTTAACATCGCTTAACACTATATGTTTTTTACATCTGACATGGTTAAATAAAAAACAGAACTGCGACCACAGACACTTCTACTTTATACAAATGTCTGAAAAATACATACAAAATGTCAGATACAATTAGAACCAGTTCTAAAAGAAAATGTATATTTATAATGTTTTCCGACATCTCAAAAATTCGTTTTTATTACGGCACCATGAAATAACTAATCTAGAAATAATTCCACAATTCAAACCGCATTGTGGAATAATGAACCATATCTATAATTAAGTATGCTGACCACCAGTTATAGAATTTAATATGTCACATAATTATACATTGTACAATAACTGTAGCTTGTAAGCGATAAATAATAAACGATCACTCTATACTGATCTCAAAAAGAGTACACAAGCGATTTAATTAAATTGAGGGATCAAGCAAATACCACACACAGAATCAAATTGTAGAGTTATTTTATGGCTCCAGACAATAAATAAAGAAATCACAAGAAATAAAACCAAAAAAAATGGTAGATTATTTCATTATGAATTTGTTTAGCGAGGGTTTAGGGACGGTAGACTACACTATTTTAAATTCTTTGATGTTGAAATATGTATGTAAAAAAGATAACAAAATGTTGAAATTTAATTTTTTTTGTATGGAGTAAACCTTTGTTAATACCTAAGGTAGGTAGTTTTAAGAGGTTATTTCATTTGCAAAATTTATTTTGACCCCAAATAGAAAATGAAATAAGACTCAAAATTAATGAAATAATCACCCAATTTTTGAGTAATTATTTTTATTTTTTGGGGTAAAATATTTCTTGTGGAGCTAATGTCGGTGATCTTATTTTATATATTTCACAAAATGAAATAAGTTCGCAAAATAAAAATGAAATAAATCATCATTTTTTTTTTTAATTTAAATTTTTTTAAGAGTTATTTAATTATTAATTATTTTGCTATAAAAAGAAAATAATATGTCTGCAATACCAAGATGAAAATAAGTCCGCAAATTTTAAATTAGATTTATAGATAGAAATATGTAATGAAAATACGAAATATATATAAACAAGGTAGAATGTAAACCAACGGCTTTTAAAAGCGCACATTTCCAAAACTCAATACAGAATTCTCAAAACTCAATACAGAACTGTTTAGAATTGTGACTTGCACAAAAATTTTAAAATTTCATGTAATAAGAAAAAACGTGAAAATAGGACATTTTTGAAATTTTGAGGGGCCGTAAGTCCGGAATCCTATATAACTAAGAAAAGCCGTTAACACACGTAAAAATATATTATTAAACCTTTAATTTTCATGTCTTGCCGAAGAAAAATTTTTGCAGGTGCCTAAGTTACAGGTGTCTAAAAATAGCAAATTTTCAATTTTTGAGACGTAATAACTCTTAAAAAAGAGGCGCTACCAAAAAATTTTCTGAGGAAACTTATACTAATTCTAAAAAAGTTCTTTCTCGTCTCAAAATTTCAGGTTCCTATCTAAAGGCGTGCCGGATTTATGAAAAAAGAAATTTCGTGCAAAATGTGGTTTTCACATAACGGTAAATTTAAATAGTAAATTTCAAAACATTACATAATTTTGATATTGCTTTATATAGATAATAAAATTTTCGATCTTCTAGCGGTTTTAGATTGCAAAACTATTACGCAGAGCCTGAGATATATACATCTGAAAATTGGGCTTTTTCGTAATTTTGAAGAGCTGCAACTTTGGAACCCTTTACAACTAAAATAAACCTTTAACACACGTAAAAATATATTACTGTAGCTTTAATTTTTATATCTTGCAGAAATAAAATGTGTACAGGTTCCTAAGTTACAGGTGTTTAAAAATAGCAAATTTTCAATTTTTAAGCCCTAATAGCTCATAAACAGGGGGTGGTCCAAAAAATTTTTCTGAGCAAACTTATACTAATTCTAAAAGTTCTTTCTTGCCTCAAAATTTCAAGGCTCTAAAAGCGTGCCGAAGTTATGAAAGTAGAAAAATCATGCAAAATTTGGTTTTCACATAACGGTAAATTTAAATACTAAATTTAAAAAAATTGTATAATTTTGATATTAATTTACAAAGTTAAAAAAAATACCTGTCGAATAACGTTTTCAGATTGAAAAAATCAGGCAGAACATAAGATATATGCATTTAAAAATATGGCTTTTTCAAAGTTTGAGGGACTGTAACTCCATAATGGATGGCGCTACATGAAAAAGTTGTTCCACAAAATTATTTTTTTTATGAGACCTATCCATGGTTAAAATTTTTTTTCTCTATCTTTAACGGTGTAGAAGTTTTGTAAACATACGGACGTACGGACGGACGGAGGGACAGAGTGAAACTAATAAGCACATTTTTTCAAAATTTCTTTGGAAATGTGCTAAAAAATGTTTACTCTAACATCCCTCCTAATTCAGAATCTTACATATACACATTATTATTTATAATTAATATTCTGGATGAAAGGTAAATCCTGATTTTCTTTTTATTTCTAAAATCCCTCCTAATACAAAGTCTCATATATATACCAATTAATGGTATATATGTATAATATTTATGAAAAAAATAATTATAGGATCGATTTTAAAGTTTGTTACAAATTCATTATATGAATCTCGCATATATACACATATTTATACCCGTACGATAGGATCGGGTATAATAAAATTACTCCTCCGTTTGTAACACCTCGAAATAAGCGAGCTAGATATACCTTCAAAGGTATGGATCGGGTCAGAAAAAAATTCTAAGCCTTTTAAGCCATGTCCGTCCGTCCGTCCGTCCGTCAGCACGCTAACTCAAAAACTAAGAAAGCTAGAATCTTGAAATTTACACAAAATATTCTGGGAGTAATTTGTAGGTTTCCTATTTTTTTGGTTGAGTTTGGACCAAACCTAGGGTAGCTCTCAAACACCTAACTTTTAGATCCCCACACTTTTTTTGAAATAGAGCTATGAAATTTTAACTACTGATAGATCTCACAAAAATATTAATTTTATTTTTAATAACTTTTTTTTGTAGCCCCACCCGTTACGGAGCTACAGCTCCCCAAAGGTTCAAAAAAGCTCTATATTTAAATTGTTATAGCACAAGTTGTATAAGTTATACCTTCATTTTGAAAACGCCAAACGATTACTACTTTTATTAGCTTTAAAAGTATGTATACAATTAATATATAGAGGTGGCATACGGTGTCTTAATTTACCGTTATGCGAAACTAAAATTTTGCAAAATCCTTTAACCCTTCTATCTTCTAAACGGTTTAAGTTGAAAACTTGAAATTTTGACAGAAGTTAGATCTTTGAAAAGTATGACTATGAGTCAAGTATAAGTATGAGTCATCTCAGAAATTTTTTTTGTATCACCCCCCGTTTAGGAGCGGCAAGGGGTCAAAAACTGAAAATTTCCTATTTTTAAACACCTGTAACTTGAACACCTGTTAAAATTTTTTTGAAGTAATACACAAAAATTAAAGCTTCAACATTATACTCTTATTTCTGTTAATAACTTTTTTTAATAATATAGGCTTACTTTATAATTGACGAAAGTTTTACTTGATTTTTTCAAATTTTCTAGCAAATTTCTTCAACAAATTTTTTCCATTTTGTTTTACTCGATAATTTGAAATTGTTGAAGATGCGTAGTACAAAAAAATGTAAATAAATAAACAACATAACGGTTGCTTGAAGAATTTTTATTTATATGATATTGATATACATACTTATATAATATCATGTTTATTTACATATCGTATATGCCACTAGTGAGTGAATGATAAGAGTATATAGATGTATATTATATAGCGCCGTATTTACATACATACATATATGTATTTTATTGTACTTATAAGAAATTATTCTGTCAATGGAATATTTAAATATAATATAATATAATATTTAAAATTATATTTACTGTTTTGTACTTAGTAAATTTAATATACATTTACCGCTTAGTATTAAATGGTACTATAGAATATTTGAAAAAGTTTGGATTGTTAATCGTTATGTGGAAGGTTAGAATCTGCTTTTGAAGAATGTACATATAAACATATAGTTTGAATATATGTACAACCCATAGTACTAGAAATTATAAAATTCACCCAAATTATTTTAAAATACTAAAATATTAAAAATATAATATTGTAAGCAGAGTGACAGGCTGTGAACATACTAACGGTTCGTACGGGTATCTAAAATTTGACAAAGTCAACTGTATTGTTCCTCGTTTTAAGTTAATTTTCATGAAATAAAATAAAAATATGAAAAAATATATGAAAACATAAATGAAATAAGTCCGCAAAAATTTAATTTAATGATTTATTTAAGTTTTTAACGAATATTTTTAAATTGCGGAGTTATTTCTTGATAAGTTATTTCATAGTACCCGATACATAACAATATATATACATACAGTCTAAACAGACCTTTAGAAAGTTAATTTTTAATAATAAAATAAAGATCACTTTTCTTACAAATTTAAGAAAAGAAATTGTAATAAAATGATATTTTCTAATTGTTTTCACTTAAATATTTTAATATTTAAATTCTTTTAACTTCATTATTAAAAAACATTTCGTAGAATTTCATTAATAATAATAAAAACTTTCCTTTTTCTGTCTACAATCTAAGAAGACGCAATTGAAGTATTGCTTTTGTCATAGGTTAATTATTTTTTATAAATTAATGCAATGAAAAACTTAAATATAAGAAAATAAATAATAAAAAAAAAAAAAAATGTAAAACTCTAACGGGATTTATTTGAAAACTTCTGTTAAAAAATTTTTTTTCTATTAATTTAAGACTCTTATATTTCGCCATTCTTATATTTACTTTCATCAAATATTTTTCCTAGATGTTTTTTTCTTTTTTGTTTTTCAGTAAAATTGCCTGGAAATTAAAAAAACAAAATATAATCAAATGTAAAGGGTTGAAAGAGTAGTTATTAAAAGTAAAATATCTTAAGGATTTTTATAAAAAATAAACTGGACAGCAGAACAAAAAAAAAAAAAAAAACAAAAACAAAAAAAAATATAAATTATTTAATGAATGTTTGCCGTATTCATGAAGAATTTTTAAAAGCTAATTGTTTGTTAGGAGGCAAAAAATGAAAAAAAAAATTTCTTTTGTTATAATTTTTCATATAATTAAATGTGACAAAGTTTTTCTTTTTTGATTTAGTTTAAATAATGTGGAAAATATTTTGCAACCAATCGACTTCTTAAATATATATATATTTTTTTTAGTGCGTTTCCCTGTCACATAAATGTAACAAGGAAATTACACAGCCTTTCCTTTTCAGGCGTGACTGTACATGTAAGGTAGAATTACTCTTAAGACGTGTGTGCAGGGATTCGAACCCACACTTCCTCGGTGTTTATTGCGTATGTTATACGCTCTTATCCACTAGAACATCGGGGCCCCTTTTCTTAATATTCTGTAACACGTCAAAATATCACACAAATTTTTATCATGACATTTTCACTATTCTTATGATCGAAAAGAGTTAATGGTATTTATAGTTTTAAACGTTTTATCGAGATATTTGGTAAATATTATTTTGTCGCAAAGTTGCTTTTTCCTAATAACAATTGTAATAACTTACATAAGTTTTCTCCTAATTAAATCATTGAGAAATTATTAAAAGGTACTTTTAATCGATTAAATTTAACTGCGATAAGTCGAAAGAGTTATTTAAGAAGAATTTCTCTAGAAATAATAGTTCTTTTTTTCTCTTCATTTTTGCAACTTCTGCAAAAATCATACAAGGAAATCTTAATCTTAGGCATGTCTGCCGATTAGACAATATTTAAAATTCTCATCATATTATCCGATATGATGGCGAGATTTAGACAAAAGAATCATCGAAATACAATGAAGAAAAGCAGTACAAAAATGATTCTTTTATCAACGCGTCGGGCTTTTGTAGTACTTGAACGAGAAAAGATTCTGCTATGAAGTAAAATTAGTTTTAAGGTTTAAGGATTAATTCTAATTATTGGTTTAAACAAATATCATTTGTCATTTAAAAGTAATATCTATAATTCATATTAGTCATATTTTTATAATTTATTTTAAGGCAATTACTTTTACAATAAAGTATTTATATATTAATGTTATCCTGTACATTATTATCTTTATACAATCACAAAAAAAAATATAAAAAAATAAAAAATTTACAAATTATTTTACATTTTTATTATTATTTTCTTAAATTAGTTTTAAAATTCTATCAAAGTCATGGATTCTATTTTTTTTTTTTTTTTTTTTTTTTATTGTCCTGATGGATGGATATTACTGGTGACTTTCATTTTTACTCTCATTTAAACTTTTCTTAAGTCAAAATGATGGTTCGTTGAATTTGATGAAAAATTTATTTGTGTTGTTTATCTTGTTTCTTGAACTTTATCATGATCTATGTTGAAAAGAAAAACAAAGATATCTAAAGAAAATGAATTTAAAAATTACAGAAAAAAATAAAATAGATGGTATAATTAATTAATTCAAGTAAAGTACAGGCCTATTTTTAATTCATTTTTTTTTTTTTATTATATTTTCAGAAATAGAAAACACTAAAAACCTAAAAAAAAATCCTAAGACATTTTTATACTTTATTTCCTTTACAAATTTTTCCCTTTTTAATATTACAAAAAAAAAAAAAAATTAACCGGAAATTTTTTTTTATAATTTGTTAACAAATCAGGCATATTAAAGGATTAACTTAAAGATTATTTAGTTTATATTTTGTATTGGTCTTTTTGTATATTTTGATTTAATTTAAAAAAAGGATAAAAAGAAAAAAAAAATATTAAAAAAATAAAAAAAACTTTCGTAAAATAAAATAAAAATTTATTGGTTTATTAGAGGTTTATTTAGGTAGGATGAGTTATTTTAAAATAAAAAATAAAAAAAAAAAATGATTTAAAATGGTTCTATTTATCTTTTAAAAGTTTAAAAATATTTTTTCAACCATTTTATTGTTAAATATTTAATTTTTGTAATTAAATCTATTTTTGTTTTTACTATTTGTAATTTTTTACGATATTTTGTTAATTTATCACAATAATTAGATTTAAGTTTTGTTAAATAAATAGGTAAGGAAAATCAAGAAGAATATAAATAATTATTTGATGTTGTTTGTTTGTTTTTTTTTTTTTTTTTTTGATATCTTAAGGATTGTTTAAGTAGCTAGTCATTTTAAAAAGTTTTATTTATTAATATATTTTAATCTTTTACTAAAATAAAAAGTTTATTATTTGTTTTGGCAGTATAAAATAAATTTAAAATTCACTTAAATCAATTTCTCTTTCTCTTTCATTTAATCATTATAAAGTACAAGTATTAAATAGCTAGTCTTTGAAGTTATATAAAAAATTTATGATCATGAATATTTAATCAGTATATAATTAGACAAATGAATTTGATAATTTTAATTTAATAAAACATTTCAACTGTAATGGAAGGTTAATAAAGAAAATGGAGGGTAGTTTTAAAGAAAAAATGTATTTTCTTTAATAATGCCTTATATCTTTTATCAATGATGAAAATTTTTATTTTTAACGGAAACATTTATTCAGAAAAAAAAAATTTTGTAAAGGCAACTTAAGAAACCTTAATTTAGATAATATAAGAATAAATCTAAGTTTCCACATAAGAATTATTTAGAACACATTACATGTACGTAAGAACTTATAAGAACATATAAAGGGTCCTGTTCTTGCAAAACAAAATGAATATTCATTTCAAAGAAATGAAATACAAAACCTAACAAAATAAAAAGAATTTATTAAATTAAGAAAATTTATAAAAATAATGGCAAGCTACAAAAAAAATATACGCTTCTTTTAATATATTTTTTAAAAATATTTTGAAAAATTTTCTGAAAATTTTCACTTTGTACGTGCGAGTTACGTCACAGTTGGCAACCCCAACCAAGATAGAAATTAATGAACCTCCAATAAAAGATAAAACTCAATTTCACATTTATGAAATTTAAAATATTAATTTGTAAGACAAAACACTTTTGATTTTGTTTTTCTTTTTATTCTTTTCAATTTTATACAAAAATGTAATTAGCCACATTTTTGTATACTAAGCATAATTACGGTCAATTGCATTTGAACTATATTTAAATTGCATTTGAAATAATTTAACGTTTTAAATGTAATATGAAACCCAACATATGGTGAAATTATTTTGTACACAAAATTCAGTACGAAAATTTATTATTAACATTGATTTCGTAATAAGTATAAATTAAGTAAATTTCCTTTTTTGTAATTCGACACTGAATTTTGTTTCGAAAGATATTTTCGACTAATAAATTAAAATTAGTATTAAGATAAAGAAATTGTAAAATGTGTAATAAATACTTGTAATATTAAAAAATTGAATTGTTTAAAAGTTAGTCTTAAGATCAAACTCAAACTTTAAAGTTGAGGCATAAAAAAATAAAATAATTTAAATATAAATTTAAATTCTTGTGTTTTAAAAACCCATAATTTGCGTACGTTCATTCGTTCTTCTTAATACCATTAAGATAGAAAAATGCAATTTTAAACATTCGTTAGATTTTTTAAAAAAATTGATGCAGGATATTTTTCTAACTCTATCAATATTATACAGCTTCTGCCATTTAGTATTTAAAATTTTCCGTTATACGTTATACGTTTCTTGATAGAATTTTGAAAATTTGAGAGAGAAAAATTATTCCGAATTAGAATTATCTCAGAAATTCTTTTGTACCTCGCCTTAATTATTTAAGGCTCAAAAATTTTAAACTTAGTTTGTTATTTTTTTAATTTTTTTAGAGTAAAATTAAAGCTTCATCATTATAATTTCACCTGATATGTTAACAGCTCTTTTTAATTATATAGGCTTTTTATAAAACCCTAAATATAAAATTCGAAAAAAATTTATAAATTTTGTTGCAAATTAAAATATTGAACTGTTTTTATTATCCTTTAAACATGCTCCTATTGTTTTATATTATGCCTTATTTTTTTTGGATAACATGTCTATATACAAAAGAAAAATAAAAATATTTTAGGAGAATAGTTCTTTCCATCCCAGCTCTACAACGAGCATAGGGTATCCACTATCCACGAGCACAGGGTATTGCTTCAGTTTTTGGAATCATTAATTTTGCTAAGACTTTAATTACTAAGCTGCAGCTATTAAACAAAACTATGAGATGTAATTATTTCTTTATTTTTACGCCATCTATTATCATCTACAAGAATTATTTAATTATTATTTTATTATACATATATTTCGTACAATATTCTATTAATTATAAGATAATATACTTATTTTTTATATAATTATATTCCCATGAAAGGTCGGTGTCTTAACCACTACACCATATTGGCTGGAGCAAATAAAAATGTACTAAATTTTTATTTTATCAATTTAATTTATTAATATTTTATCTTTAAACTAAAATTTACTGTTTATAAACAAGTATGTTTTACAAACTATTTAGAAAAATTTAATAGCCATTTCGAATATTATATTACTGAATTGAGATATTCACCCTTTGAAAGCATGGCTTTCAAAAAAATCTATTAAAATTAGTTATAGGTAAGTATACCTATATCATTTAACCAATGAAAGCATTTAAAATTTGTATTCACATTGACATATAAAATAAAATATGACAGTCAAGTAAACCAAAGAAAACTTGCATTCTTCGAAGACATTTGACGACTTCCGTGTACACAGGTAAATACATAGGTGCTGCTTTCTGAAAGTCTGAATAAATGAATAGATTGTATAAATCTATAGATTGAAAATAGATTGAGAAATGAATAGATTGTATTTGCAAGATATCTAAGGCATTATAATGCAATGATTATTACATTATACTGATTATTGTAGAGAAAGGTGCTTTCACTTAATAAAAATCCCATATTACTATCCTTGGCTTTCTTATTGTCTTTTTGAGGATCAGTACTTTCCAAGGGATAAAGAAAAAAATAAATAACTTTGGACATTTCCAGCTTGCTCAAACATACACCAGTTATATCAAAGCAGAATTAAAACGAACAAATTTTATATCTGAACCCTACGAACTGAATAGAATACAGAACATAGTTGACAATCAAAAATATGATAGAATAGCATCAAAACGAGTCCTTGTCTATGCCGTAATTGTTCTCTAATCTGTGATCTATTGATGATATCCTAAAGAGCAACCATGAAAACAAACCAAGTAACTCAACATATTATCTACATATTTTAAGGTGAATATTAAATGGCGGATTCAAAATATAATTTTCATATCTCCATTAACTAAAATAACAATCTTTAAAATGTAAATATCAAGGTGAAAGATTTTAAAGTGGAAATTTATATTGTACATACACAATTTATACTGCAAACCAAGTTGGTCTAGCTACTAAAATAATTAAAAATTTATTAAGAGACAATAAACTTTCAAGCAATATTTCCAATAATATGAAGAAAAACATTTATTATGTTACATCAAGAATATACCTTAAGGATGGATTTCTATTTTGGTTTTGTTATCGGAAATTATTATACGATTTCCCGTTTGTGTCACAAAATTAGGATTTAAATAAGTAAATTGACGGAGGCTTGAAATATTATAGGTATTATTATATAATCAAGCATTTAAAATCAAAAAAATTAATTCTGAATAAATTATTTGAACTTATTTTTAATTATCAATGAATGAATTATAAAATGTTTAAAAAATGCAACAATATATAAATTTTCTTAATGTTTAAACGTGAATTGAACATATGAATGAACACTGAACTTGACTAATTTTTCTGATCATCAGATATGAAGCTTAAATCACATAAAAGTTCAAAACAAATGCATTTTAAATAAAATGGTTATAATTTTAATATTAAATTTAAACAATTTTTGTTTTTTTTTTTTCATTAAAACTTAACAAAGCAGAGCAAAGGCATTTTAAGGCCATAATTAATAAATATCCCTTAAATAAAAATCATCACCTACAGATAAGATTTTACTGTTTTTTTATGGTTTTTGTTTTTTTTTTAAATAAAATAATAGTATATAGTGATAAAAGTTGTTATTAATGATATCATGATAACAATAAAAGTAATTATTTTTTCTTGTGATTATCTAAAAGAGAAATCCTAAATCTTTTTAACTTTTTATCCAAATACAAAATAATTATTTTCTTGTAAGATAATTTAAATAACTAAATTACACAAAAAAAAAACTTTTTTTTTACCTAAAAAGTCCCCAAAAATAAACGAAGAAAAAGAACAAAACAAAAAATGCCTTAAATTGTTTTCTCCTTTCTGTCTTCTAATTTTCTCACCTTCATGTGTCTATTATATTTACCACCTTTTAATAAAATTTTCTTCTTAAAAATAATTTGGTTTCTTTTTTTTTTGTTCTTTTCGTTCTTTTTATATAATTTTTCAGTTCTTTATTGACCCCCATGAGGCAATTTTTATCAATTACCATTATAATTTTTACCTTAAAAGTTTAAAAAAGTTTAACCTGTAAAGAGAAAATAATATAAAAATATGAGGTTAAAAATTCTTATAGATATATTCTATAGATATAAAAAAAAATATTGGATATATTTTAAAAATATCTGTACCTACCTATACAAAATATATGAAAAAAAAAAAAAAAAAATTTATTAGCAATTCGGGCAAAATGAATTGATTCGGTGCCAAGTGCCATATAATATAATAAAAAAATATTTAAAAAAAACTTGAAAATGTAGCAAAAATATTTACTTTTCCTGCCAAAAAATTTCCCAAATTAAGAAAATTTAAAAATTTTTATGAAATTCTGACTTCTATATAGTCAGAAAACTTCTTTTGAAATTGACTTTTGTTAAAGATAGTACAGAACATACTTAGCGGAGTTACAATTTTAGTAAGACATCTGGACTTACTCAGTAGATTTGTCCTTAACCTTATGTTAAGTAAGAATGTCTTATGGTATTCTGGGAATTCCAACATGAGACTTCTGAGGACAATAAATGAAAATGAAATATTTAGATAATATATGCTGTTTCTATAAAATATCTTTTACGAAATTTCAGATGTCTGACTTAGTTAAGTACCAAGATAAAAAGAATTTCATTTTGCAGTTGTATGACAACTATTCGAACCTTTGTGCCAGAACCAATTAAATTTAACAAAATTCGTTGACATAAAACTTAACCTCGTCTTGACAAAATTATTGCCAGAACCAATTAAATTCAACAGAAGTCGTTGACATAAAATTTAAGTTCATTTTGACAAAATTTCTGATACTCAGCTACATTTATAAAGACCATGGTAAACGTATAGAATGACGAACAGACGAAGTAACAGACTGGCGCACATGGTTAAATCGACTTAGATTTCAATTCCGAGAAATAATAAAAAAAACTTTTCCATATCTATGCTAGATCGAAACTTTAGATTGACAATAGTACATAATATATATTTATTAACCCTAATTTGATTCTACGGCACATTACTATGGGTTGTGTCTAACAAAAAAAAAAATCTGAATTTTTGAAGCATTCAAATTTTCGAAAATAAAATCTTACCTAACATGGTAAATGCTCTTTGTTACGTACAAAAATGCGATTTACTTAGAGATCCAATGTTTCCTTATGTGAAGGAAGAAGTATTAAAAATACTACATGCCTGAAATGCCAATAGAAGCCATAAAAGAACTAGGTTCCCAGATTTAGCAACAAGATCCAATTTTCGGAGATCTACAGCTCCAGTAAATCTAAAAGTATTGGTGCACACTCCAGTAAATCTAAAATTATTGGTGCAAATTATTGAATTATAGTGTAGTTCGTCCTTATTTTTAGTATATTTCGATGATTCTCAAACATATACTTTTCCAACAAAAAAAAATATCTATCTAGTCTCCTTTATAGTCCCACAAATACAATAGCATTATTACGCCCTTAGAACTATATTCGTATAGGTATACAAAAAAGATTATAAAATTAACTTCTTTAGGCTCCCGAACCGATATTTTTAGCCAATAGAAATGGTTATTTATTGTTATTCTAATAGAAAGTATAAATATTTAAAGTTTAATGTAATTTATCAGAATATACTTACGATAAAGTTTTAAAAAACTTATCTTAGAATTTGCAAGTTAACAAGTTGAAATTTATTAATTTATGTTTTTTTTTTTTTTTTTCAGAAAAAAAAAATCTTAAGAATTAGATATGAAGAACATAATTAAGAAAATCTCAATTGCAATAATTCTTTTTGGCTTTTTGAATTTTTTGCCGACTTTAAAATTTAAATTGTGTATATTTTTTTTATTTTGTCAGTATGTTGAACCATTTTACTATAGATAGAAAATTTTGAATTATGGTTTACTGGTCCTTAAACTTCACTTTAAATATTAATTTTTTTCTATTTGACTAAATTCATTTTAGTTGCATTAAAATTTTATCTTTTATCAACTTCTTAAAGAGTAGAGAGGAAATAAAAGAAATCTACCTTCAAAATTTATTAATCATTATATTCTTACCTTAGCATCATTAATCATCCCTTGTTGTTTGAAAAAATGCAAATGGAGGATATTTGTGTGCCAATTAACTGTTTTGAAAAATCTGAAAGATATTTATAATAGAATTTAATAAGTCTCATTCATCTCATCTTCTGATTTTTTTGGAAAGTTAGAAAAATCTTTTTAAAAATTTTGATGAATTTCTCTGTGTGGAATAGAACCATCATATATAGGTGTTCTCTATGGCTTTATCCATTTCAATTAAAAATATATACAATTTTTTAGCATGTTATAATGCTATTTCAATTCAAAAATCTTAGAAATGCTGCAATAATGAAAAAAAAGCAGCAAGAGATCTACTATGAGATCCTTGAAACGTTACGTTACTTGTTTTCCTTCTTAAAAAAAAGAAAGAAACAAAATTATTTCATTTCATTTTTAAATTTTTTTTTTTTTGGAAACTTGCAACTTTTATCTTTTTAACAACTTTAACAAAATTTAAAACATGAAACTATTTTCATTTTAACTTTTTTATCAGCCTGGTGAAGGCTGTTGGCTCTATGAATTTTTTTTTCTTTTTTCTCACTCACAAGTTTTAAGAAATAAAATCAATGGGGTTAAGTATAGATACAAACATACACACAACTTTATAAAAATATGCATGACCCTTAAATTATTCTTTCGTTTTCTTATTATTATAGTCGTAATTGTTCATCTTCCTTTTAAAGGACAAAATAGAGAAAAGCAAAAAAAAAAACTGTTTTTTTTTTAACTGACATGAAAAATAATTTACTGATTTGTGTATTTATGTTCTAATTTTCTCTCCCCCCCCCCTTTTTGTTTTTATGCATTGCATTCATGAAGTTTTCTTGTACAGTCATTATTTTCATCTTTTACCTGCATTTTTGTTGTCTCATTACGATTAAGATGTAAATCAGTAACTGTAATTTAAAACAGAAAGAAAAAAAAAAGTTGTCATTTTAAAAAGGATGCTTACAAAAGCAAACAATAGACACCTGGTAAAAAAAAAAAATGGAAAATTGTATGCTTTAATTAAAGAAGAGGAAAGGGAGAAAAGTATTCTATCTAAAATGCTAGCATAATAAGAATAGCTTTACAAAACTGATTTTGAATTTTATAAAATCTTGAAAGATACTCTTGATTGTATACAATATTATTTAAAATTATTTCATCGTGATAGAAAAAAACTGTTGGAATACTCTTATACTTCTGCTCAAATTGACTTTTAATAGAAGAACTTTTATACTTTTTGAATTTATTAAGTTAAGAAATTTGTAAATGGAATTATTTTAAACTAGTAGTAGTAACCTGTAACTAATCATAATTTATAATTAACTTTTACCCATTTAAAGGTTTGACTTATTAATTAATGTTCAGATTTTGAAATAAATTTTGATAATTAGAAGCGAATCATTATAATTTTAAGAAAACTTTGAAAAATGGAAATTTATACTAGTTATTAATGACAACTAACAACAAATAAATACTAAAACAAAGTTAAAACATTTACTTGGTAGCCATATTTCCCATGTCCGAAACGACAGGATTTGCAGAACAAAATCTGGAAATCCTTGAACCTTTTCAAAAAAAATATTGTATAGTATATTACAAAAATATCCTTTTAAAATTGCTTAAAATTTTCGTAGCTTCTCATTACAGAATTCTTCATTCCAAAATCCTGTTCTCGAACTAAACTCTAAAAATACAAAATCCTGAATCCCGAAATTATAAAATCTAAACCTGCTTAAAATCTATTTATTATGACCTAATTTGTGTCATAAAGGTTATTTTTTGAAAAAAAACAAATACTTATCTAGGTTTTCGATTAGAGTTAACTTTAATAAAGAAAGTCCAAATTAAAGGTAACTTTAACAAATAAAACGAAAGTTTTGACAAAAAACAAAACCTGATTGTTAGCCACTGTTTTGCAACCAGCTATATAAAATTTCTTATATTTTTCTTATATAAATATTTCAACTACAAATATTTTAAAATAGTAGGAGCTATCCCAAATCATAGTTTAACAAATTATCGAAACCCTGTTTAGTAACCAACCCTAAAATCCCTGCTAATTATTCTTTCTTAATGTCAAATGCAAAGCTTGAAATTATGAGATTTTGTGCTTACAGGATTGTGTATTTAGGTGATTTTGTATTTTAGGGCTTGAATAGGTACTTGTGTGTTTATGGCATTACATAAACTCACGAAATTTTTTTTGGCAAAGTAGGATTTTGGTATTTAACTCTCAAATAATTGCTAACACCTATTGTCAAATAAAATAAATGTTATGACCCTTCGCCAAATTTAAGGTACTTATAAAATTCAACATTAAAATAAGATCTAAAACAAATAAGGTTCCAGAAAACATTTATTTCAAGAAAGTATATGGAGTTGTGTTAAAATCGATGATTTAAAAATATTTATTAAACTTTAATACGCCGTCATGAGATTAATTCTCATTTTTATTCTGAAAGTGTATAAAATTTTAAAGAAATCTCGCATTTAACTACGAAGAAACAAAATGTTGAAACGTAAAATTTAATTATTTTAACAATACTTTTTATTTTCTGTTAAAAAAGAATTCTTTCAAAAAGAAAACAATTAAATTAATGAATACTGAAATAAGAAATTTTCCAATTTTCAAAAAGGATCATTGTAAAAAATGTTGTCTTAATTACAACTACCTATTTTTGATGAAAAGGATTATTATTGAACTTTACTATAAGAGGTTGCTTTCTTTTGGTACTGAAACATTGTTGAACTTTGTCATTAAAGAATTACTTTATTTTATTTTCGATTTTAAAAATAATTATTTTTTTTATTGCTATTTCTTATTAGTGTCATTGATTTGTTTTATTTTTTTTTTTCTCTTCTTTTTAAATGCCATCGAAAACATGTCATGTAAAACATTTGCATTAAATTGAAGTTTTTATGAGTTTTCATACAAATCGTTAGTTGAACTGTTTTTCAATATCTCTATACCTATATGTCTTGGGAAATTTATATATTTTCCTTTTTTGGTAGGTTTCAAAGTGACAATTTGACAAGTAAAAACCATAAACACAATTTTTTTTTTAGTTTATAAAAAAATAACAAATTATGGGCGAGAAAGCAAATTCATAATATCTCAAAAATATCGAAACTTATTTTTAGGTGTCTGTTTTATGTTCACAATGTCAATGTCAAAACAAACTTTCAAAATCGACACATTTCCATATGTCAAAAAAAATTTCTTTAGTAGCTGTTTTATTGAACTGTAATTGGATGTACATATCAATTTTAAAATAAAAAGAATAAAATTTTTTAATATCTCGCAAATTGATTAAAAAACATTTAATAAAAAAGTGCAGCAATAAAAACTTGTATGAAAAATGAAAAATAAAGTTAAAAAAATAAAAGTTGCCGTATTCGAATTACATGAACTGATATGTTTTTCAAATATCCTATTGTGGATATTAATTACTACTAAGGAGTGCGGTGTACAATACTTTGTTTTTTTTTTTTAAATCTAAAATCATATTTTATCCCATTTATTAAAATCTTATTTATGAAAACGTTATTTTTCAAAAATCTTAATTTTTAAAATTTTGGTTTTTCGTCCCGTTTAATTTTTAAATTTGCAGAATAAAAAAAAAAACAGATTTTAACGGAAATCATAAGTCTTATTTTATCACTTTAAACTCTTACGTCAACTTTCATTATAATATTCAATTCAGTGAGATCAGCGTGTTTTTACGAAACATTTTTATGGGAAAAAAAAGTAAGTAGGAAGGACTTTAGAGTTGGGTACAAAATCAGGGTTTCAATAATTAGTTTAGCGGGAGTTTAGGGACAGAGGCTATTTCAAATTCCTTCATGTTGAAATATGAATGTAAAAAAATTAACAGGGAGGATTTTAGAGCTGGTTGGTTGCGAAGTAAAATAAAAGAGGGAATAAAATTAAAACAAAAACAAGATTTAAAACGAGGAAGAATACAGTTGCCTTTGTCAACTCTTAGATACCCTTACGAACCGTTAGTATGTTAACAGCCTGTCACTCTGCTCACAATATTTTTTTTTTAATATTTTATTATTTTAAAATAATTTGGGCGAATTTTATAATTTCTAGAACTATGGGTTGTACATATATTCAAACTATATGTTTATATGTACATTCTTCGAAAGCAGATTCTAACCTTTCACATAACGATTATCAATCCAAAACTTTTTCAAATATTCTATAGTACCATTTAATACTAAGCGGTAAATGTATATTAAATTTACTTCGTACAAAATAGTAAATATAATTTTAAATATTATAATATATTATATTTAAATATTCCATTGACAGAATAATTTCTTATAAGTACAATAAAATACATATATGTATGTAAATACGGCGCTATATAATGTACATCTATACTCTTATCATTCATTCACTAGTGACATATACGATATGTAAATAAACATGATATTATATAAGTATATATATCAATATCATATGAATAAAAATTCTTCAAGCAACCGTTATGTTGTTTATTTATTTGCATTTTTATGTACTACGCATTATATCCTCAACAATTTCAAATTATCGAGTAAAACAAAATGCAAAATATTTGTTGAAGAAATTTGTTAGAAAATTTGAAAAAATCAAGTAACACTTTCGTCAATTATAAAGTAACCCTATATTATTAAAAAAAGTTGTTAACAGAAATAAGAGTATGATGTCGAAGCTTTAATTTTTGTGTATTACTTCAAAAAAATTTTAACAGGTGTTTAAAAATAAGAAATTTTCAGTTTTTGACTCCTTACAGCTCCTAAACGGGGGGTGATACAAAAAAAATTTCTGAAATGACTCATACTTATTTTCAAAGATCTAACTTCTGTCGAAATTTCAAGTTTCTAACTTAACCCGTTCAGAAGATAGAAGGGTTAAAGGATTTTGCAAAATTTTAGTTTCGCATAACGGTAAATTAAGACACCGTATGCCACAAACATATATTTATTGTATATATACTTTTAAAGCTAATAAAAGTAGTAATCGTTTGGCGTTTTCAAAATGAAGATATACTTTATACAACTTGTGCTATAACAATTTAAATATAGAGCTTTTTTGAACCTTTGGGGAGCTGTAGCTCCGTAACGGGTGGGGCTACAAAAAAAAGTTATTAAAAATAAAATTAATATTTTTATGAGATCTATCAGTAGTTAAAATTTCATAGCTCTATTGCAAAAAAAATGTGGGGATCTAAAAGTTAGGTGTTCGAGAGCTACCCTAAGGCTTGGTCCAAACTCAACCAAAAAAAATAGGGAACCTACAAATTACTCCCAAAATATTTTGTGTAAATTTCAAGATTCTAGCTTTCTTAGTTTTTGAGTTAGCGTGCTGACGGACGGACGGACGGACGGACGGACGGACGGACGGACGGACGGACATGGCTCAAAAGTCTTAGAATTTTTTTCTGATCCGATCCATACCTTTGAAGGTATATCTAGCTCGCTTATTTCGAGGTGTTACAAACGGAGGAGTAATTTTATTATACCCGATCCTATCGTACGGGTATAAAAAGATTTTGAAAGACAAGATGTCGTAGGTAACTTCTTTTAACACTAGGAATTAGGAAGATCAGATGTAAATAAAACACAAACATACATACATACATACATACCTACATATAGCAATTAAATGTATTGTTTGATAAAAGATCTGTGATTTATCTATATTTGTAAATACTGCATACTTTTTTTTCAATATTATATGGTATATCATGTTGTATATAAATAAGGCAGAATGTAAACCAAGAATTGTGACTTACACCAAAATTTAAAATTTCATCGTAAGAAAAAATGTGAAAATAGGACTTTTTTGCAATTTTGAGGGGCTGTAAGTCCGGAACCCCATATAACTAAGAAAAACCATTAAAACACTTAGAAATATATTACTGAAGCTTTAATTTTTATGTCTTGCCGAAGAAAAAATTTGTACAGGTGCCTAAATTACAGGTGTTTAAAAAAATACAAATTTGTAATTTTTGAGCTCTAATAGCTCTTAAAAAGGAGGCTTTACAATTTTTTGATGAAATCTTGTACTAATTCTAAAAGTTTTTTCTTGTCTCAAAATTTGAAGTTTCTATCTAAAAGCTTGCCGGAAGTTATGAAAAATGAAATACCATGCAAACTTCGGTTTTCACATAACGGTAAATTTAAACAATATATTGCAAAATATTGCATAATTTTGATATAATTTTATTCTATAAGAAAGAAGATTTGAATTGAATTTTACCTTATTGAATTTTATTCTATAAAGTAAAAAAATTTCCGAGAGCCTGAGATATATAGATACATCTGAAAATTTGGTTTTTTTTTTGGAATTTTCAGGGCTGTAATTCTGGAACCCTATACAACTAAAAAAAACCGTTAACCGTTAATTGTTTGGAGCTATGAAGGAAATTCATGCAAAATTAAGTTTTTATATAATGGTAAAGTTAAATACTAAATTGAAAAAAATTATATAATTTTGATATTGATTCACAAAGTAAAACAAAATTCTGTTGAATGGCGTCTTCAGATTAAAAAAATGTTAAGTAGAATGGCGTGACATGAGATATACGCATTTAAAAATAGGGCTTTTTCAAAGTTGGAGGAGCTGTAGCTCCGTAATGGATGAGGCTACATGAAAAAGTTATTCTACAACATTAATTTTTTTATGAAACCTATCCACGGTATCTTTATCGGTGTAGAAGTTTCAATATCTTTATCGGTGTAAAATCATATCTTTAACGGTCTAGAAGTTTTGTTAACACACTGACAAACGGGCGGACTATCAGAGTGAAACTAATAGGCACATTTTTTCAAAATTTTTTTGGAAATATACTAAAAATATTCCCTAACTTGAATAAATTTTAAAGCTTATATTGTTATTTTAATTTCAATTTAACCAATAAATTGCATTCAATATCATATCAGTGCCAGTTAATACATTGTTAAATTATTCGTCCCTCATGAATTTTCTTTTATGCATAGAGAAACTGTCACTATATTTTATAGTAGTTACCTATTGAAATTAATTTTTTTTATTTATTTATTTTTTTTTTTTTCTTTACTTGTAATTCCTATGTGTCATATTTTTTAATCTTTTTAATATAATCAATAGCTTTATTTTTTTATTATTAACCCAACTTTTTTTATTAATACAACCTATATTTTAAATATTGCATATAGGATTATTTTAATACTATTCTTATTTTTAGAATAGAATATAATTATTAAAATTATATTGCAATTCATTGTGTTGACTTTGGAAAAGTTGGATTTGCATGTGTGCATATACATATACATATTATATTTTATTTAGTACAATTATGTGTATATAACATTATAATATATCATATATTTAACTTATGAGTTTCAGGATGATTGAATTTACTGTTCTCTTTCATTATACCCGTACGATAGGATCGGGTATAATAAAATTACTCCTCCGTTTGTAACACCTCGAAATAAGCGAGCTAGATATACCTTCAAAGGTATGGATCGGATCAGAAAAAAATTCTAAGACTTTTGAGCCATGTCCGTCCGTCCGTCCGTCCGTCCGTCCGTCAGCACGCTAACTCAAAAACTAAGAAAGCTAGAATCTTGAAATTTACACAAAATATTTTTGGAGTAATTTGTAGGTTCCCTATTTTTTTTGGTTGAGTTTGGACCAAGCCTTAGGGTAGCTCTCGAACACCTAAC
Organism: Poecilobothrus nobilitatus; assembly: GCA_947095535.1. Classification (NCBI taxonomy): domain Eukaryota; kingdom Metazoa; phylum Arthropoda; class Insecta; order Diptera; family Dolichopodidae; genus Poecilobothrus; species Poecilobothrus nobilitatus. The sequence goes on along the minus strand of OX352774.1, from coordinate 38,064,782 downwards.
TTTTAGATCTCCACATTTTTTTTGCAATAGAGCTATGAAATTTTAACTACTGATAGATCTCACAAAAATATTAATTTTATTTTTAATAACTTTTTTTTGTAGCCCCACCCGTTACGGAGCTACAGCTCCCCAAAGGTTCAAAAAAGCTCTATATTTAAATTGTTATAGCACAAGTTGTATAAGGTATATCTTCATTTTGAAAACGCCAAACGATTACTACTTTCATTAGCTTTAAAAGTATATATACAATAAATATATATTTTTGGCATGCGGTGTCTTAATTTACCGTTATGCGAAACTCAAATTTTGCAAAATTCTTTAACCCTTCCATCTTCTAAACGGTTAAAGTTGGAAACTTGAAATTTTGACAAAAGTTAGATCTTTGAAAATTAGTATGAGTCATTTCAGAAATTTTTTTTGTATCACCCCCCGTTTAGGAGCTGTAAGGGGTCAAAAACTGAAAATTTCCTATTTTTAAACACCTGTAACTTGAACACCTGTTAAAATTTTTTTGAAGTAGTACACAAAAATTAAAGCTCCAACATTATATTTTTATTTCTGTTAACAACTTTTTTTAATAATATAGGGTTACTTTATAATTGACGAAAGTGTTACTTGATTTTTTCAAATTTTCTAACAAATTTCTTTAAAACGAATTTTTTCCATTTTGTTTTACTCGATAATTTGAAATTGTTGAGGATATAATGCGCAGTACATAAAAATGTAAATAAATATACAACATAACGGTTGCTTGAAGAATTTTTATTTATATGATATTGATATACATACATACTTATGTAATATAATGTTTATTTACATATCGTATATGTCACTAGTGAATGAATGATAAGAGTATAGATGTATATTATATAGCGCCGTATTTACATACACATATGTATTTTATTGTACTTATAAGAAATTATTCTGTCAATGGAATATTTAAATATAATATAATATAATATTTAAAATTATATTTACTGTTTTGTACTTAGTAAATTTAATATACATTTACCGCTTAGTATTAAATGGTACTATAGAATATTTGAAAAAGTTTTGGATTGATAATCGTTATGTGGAAGGTTAGAATCTGCTTTTGAAGAATGTACATATAAACATATAGTTTGAATATATGTACAACCCATAGTTCTAGAAATTATAAAATTCACCCAAATTATTTTAAAATACTAAAATATTAAAAAAATAATATTGTAAGCAGAGTGACAGGCTGTGAACATACTAACGGTTCGTACGGGTATCTAAGAGTTGACAAAGTCAACTGTATTCTTCCTCGTTTTTAAATTGAAGACAATGAAGATGATAATAATAATAACACGATTAAAATCGAAAAGCTGAATCCTATTAAATATCTTTCATTTAAATAATGTCTATGGATGTGTATTTTATTTAACAGCTTTTATAAAAATAATATTTTTATCTAATAACTGAACAAAAAAAAAATATTAAAAGATGATGAAAAATGTAACTGACTTTACAAACACTAAATTTATTTTTTTTTTTCTTGTTGACTTATAATAAAGTAACCATATGAAATGTATTTTGCAGTACTTTCTAAAAAAAAATCATTTAAAAATGAAAAAAGCTTCGGTGTACTAGAAACATGAACACAAGTTTACAGATTACTTTAATCGTGTCATATGTTTTTTCTTAAAAAATTTCTGAGTCTTTGAACTATCAAATTGTGGTTATATGGATGTGTTTAATTCATATAAAAATGCCAAACAGAAATAGAATATCATAGTTAAATATGACGTGATCATTGTTTCCTCATTAAATACTGGATTGCAACCAAAATTACGTTAGTCAACTATTGCTGATTGCTTTAATTGCTAACGTTAGAGTACCTCAAGAAGAAAAAGAGCCATTAAAATTTCTTATCTTTGCATTTAAAAAATCAGTGAAGGTTTTTTTTCAATTACAAAAATCTCTAATGCTAGGATTTAAAGTTTATTTTAGATTTTCATTTAATAGACCCTGTAATTTCTTTTTTCAAATTTACGTATTTAAGTAATAGTAGAGTTTCAGCAATACATGTATTCTTCATTGTAATACTTCATGTACTTTAAAAAGATCTCTCTTGCCTCTTTGATGTAGTTCTTATGATTGGTTTGTTTCTCGAGAGAAGAAATTTCAGACAAGTTGGGGGTGACAAATTTTATAATTATCTTAAGAACTTGTCGTAAAATTCAGAGCTGCAAATATCATATTTTTACTTCTTTTAACTGTTTTTCTTAATTATTAAGAGAAAGTATGCTCTAATTTTTTACAATTTTTCCTAATATAAAAAATTTTACAAACAATTATTTAATAAAAACTCAATTCCATTTAACAAGAACAAAGATTAGGATAAATCAAAAACAAAGTAAAATAATTGATCTTAGCACTAAACGCTGTCTGATCTTATAATTTTAAAGAAAAATATAGTACAAGCATTTCTTTAAATTTTACTTCTCTTATCATTCCTGAAAAAAATATTATTATTTCCTTTTTCGAACATCATTTAAAAAACAACATCTGAACACTTTGTCTGTAATAAAAACTTTTTTGAATGAATAATCGGTTTCGAATGACGTTGTCATTTAAAAGATTAAGCATCTTTCAACAAAATGTTGTTTAATCATACAAATTTATATCGTCGCCAACATTATAATGTTGATGATGCTGATGATGATGATGTGCTTAGAAATTCTAAAAAAAATTGTATTTTGTCTTCTATTCTTTCTCATTTTTTCAATAAAAGACGTGATATATATCAACCGTAGCGGTGTCAAAAAAAAGAATCCTTCAAAATCAGCCATCTTATATCTTTTCATAACTAAATAAATGGAATTTTAAAGCCTACTGTGTAAAGATTACAATAAAAAAAAAACAATGTAAATAATATAAGAAGATAAAAATAATCTGATAACCTTTTTAATACATATGTCTATAATGTATACATATGAACAATTCTTTTAAGTACAAACTGTGAAAAACATCTAAGTTAGAAAGGAATAAATAATGAAGAAAATTGAAAAACAACAAAATTTTTTAAAAGTAAAGGTAGGTAATATTTTGATTTATTGTTAACTTTTGGAATTGGTATTCAAAAATATCTATTAAAAATCAGATTTGAAGAAAAACTAATTATTTTAAACTTTATTATAACTACAGCCTTTTATACTTTTGTATAGTATGTTATAGTAGCAACAATTATTAACCGAAACCTCATTATCTTGAAAACCAAAAAATAATAAACAAGTTAAAAAAACTTATTTAAGTACTTAAGCTTTATATTAGTATTAAAAATTTTAAAATTAAAAATCCTAAAATTACAAAACAAAATAAAAAGAAGCTATCACTTGAAGTTTTACATTCAAAAAACGAAAATTGCATATTTTAAGGATAATCTAAAACTATTTTTTTTTATTAATAACCTTTTATTTATACCTTTAAATACAATCTTAAATATATCTTAGCCTAAAAAAGTTTATAAAAACGGTATCTTTGCTTTTTTTTTTTTTATTAACATTTAAATTAATCCTTAATTTTTATGTTAGTTTTGTATTTAATTTTTAATTTAGTTTCCAAAATAATATTCTATTCTTCTTTTTTTTATATTGTAAAAATTTCGGTTTTAAAAATCAATACTTCTTCTGATTGTTACAATAAAAAAAACTTAACCTATACCTTACCCTACTTATCCTAAATTGAGTTACTTAGCCTAAATTAAAATCTAGTATACTAACTTCTGATGAACGTGTCTTAACCAATCATCCAATCATCTCTTCTTATTTTTTTGTCTTTATTGAGTATAGACATATGTCATATTTCAAATTTACTCCATTAATATTGCCTGTATTATATTCTATTGATTTACATGTGGTCCGTCTATTATAATGAAATAACATAGATTTTGGTTTTGAATATAACCATTTTTATCAAGAAATTTAAATGATCAGGGGCTATAAATCCCGTGAACAAAGTTTTTTCTATGTACTCCTCGTTGTGTTAATATATGGATGATATAAAACCATTTTCTGGAATGCTCTTTCAAAATGTTTGCGAACAAGTTTTGTCATAAAACTGTCTATTATATTTATGTTTGATTCCTTGTACAAATATTTGTTTGAGTAAAAATGTTTATAGTCAGATTCAAACTTTCGGTTTTTATTAAGACAAACTCTTATGCACTTTTTTTCAAACTTGCTTAGTTTCTCCATATCCGAATCTCCATTCTCCAATCTAAAACTATAATAACATACTAAAGTTTTAATTATCCATACATAGAATTCTAGAACACTTGCAGGTTTATTTTTTTAAAATATAGCAGAATATCATCTAAGATGCACCGTTACTTTTGTAAATTGATTATCCACAAGAATATGTTATTTCAAATTGATAATTGCATAAAAACACCCGCATTTTATTTATTTATTTATTTATTCTAATATTATATAATAAATTACTATAACATTAGTACAGCCCTCGGCTGCTATGGCCATTATGGGCTTGATAGAGATTAAATCTAATATACATACAATATTTACATGGTAATTACAAGTTATTTACAAAAATTTATTTACAAAATTATTTAAGTTTTAGAATTTTAATAAGGTTAAGCATATTATAATCAACAGATTTTGTTTTCTTAAAAATTTATGAAATATAGTGTTTAACTTATTAGCTTTATAATTTTCTATTTTTTATTTTATATGCTTTATTATATTAAGTTCCACATATTATAATGTTTAAAAATTTTTTCTAATCTATCAATATTCTCAGACTTCGGGCTCAGTATTTCATTTAAGTTTATTGAATTATTTTGTAGAAAATTATTTGACCCTGGACAGTCAACTAAAATATGTTTGATTGTCAAAATATTTCCACAGTGTGGGCATATGGGTGGATTGGATTGGGAGAAAATATGTTTTTTGGTGTAGAGAGTGTGACATAAGCGAATTCTACTTATTTTGACTCCTACTGCTCTGTTTTTGATCTCGTATACTGGAGATGTTGCATTCGGCCAGTGAAATTTCAGGAAGCTATTGGAGGAGTTCCACTTTACTTGTCTATTTTGCAGAATGTGTTTCTCTATTTCTTTAGTTTTAATATTTGGAAAATAAATACGTTCATACGGAGCTGGACTTTTTGCTGCTAATTTTGCTTCTTTATCAGCTAGTTCGTTACCTGTTATGCCAGAGTGGCTTGGAGTCCAAACCAATTTTATTGATTTGTTTGACAATAACAGCATGCTCCTAATGTTGTTTATTATTGGTTGTTTATTTTTAATATTTTTAATTGCATTAAGCGAACTCAAACTATCTGTACATATTAATATGTAGTCTTTTTTTAGGTGTAGGGTGTATGTAAGTGCTTCATATAGTGCTACTATTTCGGCGTTATAGATCTCGGTTTCTTCTGCCAAAATTTTCTTGATAAGTAACTTGTCTTCATCAACTACAGCTAGTGCTACACCCTTATCTGATTTCGTGGCATCGGTGAATATTTTGTATGCATTAGCATGTAAATCTTTTATTCTTTGGAATAGCATCCGATATGTTTGGCAATCAGTGGTTTCCTTTTCGTATTCTGCTATGGACGTATCTATGTATTTATATATGTTTTGTAACCAGGGTGCTATATTGTAAGCGTTTGGCAGAGGTTTTTCGAACAGAATATGGTGCGCGTGCGAATAGTCTTTAGCTTTTGTTAAGGCTGATATTTTGGGTGACTCTATTTTATTTCCAATCAAGGCACTTACTAATTTGTTTAGAGGTTGGTTCAGCACACTATATTGCTTGTGTATGAAGCTAGCTGCCTTCAGATCGCGCCTTTCTTCAAAGGTTGGGAAGCCTGATTCTATCTGTAAACTATCCACATTTGTCGTTCTTAGCGCTCCTAACGCAATTCTGATTGTTTGATTTAGTTGTCTCTGTATTTTTTGTATACTGGCCTGGCTACAATACCCATAGATTGTTATAGCGTAATCTATTTTGCCAATTTGTAAAGCCCTTGCTATTTCTAGAGCAATTTTGATCGGAGGCCCACACTTGTTTCTACAAATCAGTTTTAAGAGGTTGTTCGTCTTTTTTAATTTTTTTATCAGCTTATTAATATGTGGTTCATATTTCATAGTTTTTGTAAAGGTGAGACCTAATACTGTGATTTCTTTAACTATTTGAATTTCTGAATTGTTATATCTCAATAACCCTGTATTGCAACTTCTTCTTCTACATATGTGTATCGCTTCCATTTTATCCAAGGGCAAGTTAACACCATTTGAATCCGCCCAGATTTTCAATCTGTTTAAACCAACCTGTACTTTGTTGTTAATTTCGTTATCTTTCCCTGCACTATATATAAGAATATTGTCAGCGTATATTAGATACCTGAGTCCTTTAATCTCTTTTAATGTATTGGGTAGAGTGGAGATGAAAGTATTGAATAAATGTACAGATAGTGGAGATCCTTGTGGAATTCCATTAGACAGATTTTGGATTTTAGACAGCTTCCCATTAATTTTGACTACAATTTTTCTGTTAGTTAAATAGCTCTCAATAGTTTTTATAAATTTCGTACCTATTTTCCATTTGACTAGCTGCTCTAGTATCTTGTGTCTGACGATTTTGTCGAAAGCTTTTTCTATATCGCAAGATATAATTGTGGCATGTTCTTTGTTTTGCAGTGCCATTGTCATCTCAAATTCTAGGGTTTGTAACATTGTTTGTGTACTTCTGTTTGGTCTGAACCCATGTATTTTACTCGACAAATTGCTTTCTAGGAACCAACTCAGTCTGTTCCCAAGAATCTTTTCAAATAACTTTGACATGGTAGCAAGCAATGATATAAACCTATAATTTTCAGGATTATTTGGATCTCCATGCCCTTTTGGTATGGGTATTATCTCCGCTGTTTTCCATGCTTGTGGAAAAATTCCCGAGATGTATATTTTATTATAGAGATCTAGCAATCGCTTTTTGAAGTTAGGTGTAGTATGCTTAAGCATACTATAAGAAACTCCATCTAAACCCGGCGTTGTTCCTTTAAACCTAGCTAGAGTACTTTCAATTTCGTTCAAAGTGATCGCCTCATCAAGAGTGTTGTAATGAGCAATACAGTTTGGAAGAGCAAAGTTTACTTTTTCTAATTGAAATTCAGGAGTGTAAATGTTGTCTTCTGAGTATTTCGAGCATCTATTAACAAAAAAGTTCGCGTTTTGTTCAGAATTTGTGATTAAGTCACCATCCTGCTGATGTTTAATTGCTAGTATACCCGTATTTTTCTTTCCAATCACTCTCATAGCTTTTTCCCAATAATTTCCATTTTCTCCTCTTATACTGTCCGCGAAATTTTGCCAGGATTTTGTCCTTGCTACCTTAATTTCTTTTTTTAATATGGCATTCGCTCTGCGTACCTGTATTAACCTTTCTCTAACTGGATCTCTCCTAAAATTTCTCCAAAGTATGTCACGAATTTCGATTAGTTTTTGAATATTTCTGTTGAACCATGGAGGTTGTGGCTTTGGGCCAGTTTTCGCTGTTGACATTGACTGACTAGCCGCAAATCTTATACTTTTAGTTAGTATAGCGACTTCTTTATTAAAATTTTCAGATTGTGGTCTAAAATCTAGAAAGAAATCTAGTTGCTCTGAGAACTTTTGCCAGTTTGCATTCTTATCATTATATCTTGCCTTTTGGACCACATGACTTTTGCCGATTTCTGAGCAGAGAAATATAGCAAAATGATCACTACCTTTTGGGTTGGCCGTAGTATGCCAATGAAATTTGGGTGCTAAGTCTGGACTACATATTGTTAGGTCAATGCAAGTAAGTGTACCCCTCGTATTAAAGAGTGTAGGAGAACCATCGTTTAGCAGAATTAAATCATCATTCTCTTCTAACCATTCCTCCACTACTTTGCCTCGATTATTAGTTAACACATCACCCCAAATAACATTACGAGCGTTGAAATCACCTGTAATAATAAAAGGTTTATCTATTTGTGAAACAAGGCTGGCAAGATCTTGTTTTTGGTAGTTTGAGTTGCACTCTAGATATAGGTTTAGAATTGTGATTTGCTTGGCATTGTTAGGAAAATTTACTTTTATAGCACTTGCTTGAATATTAGTGTTTAAATTTAATTCTGTGTAATTTATTCCTTTATTTATTAGAAAACCCAAGCCACCAGTTCTTTGATTTAGCAAGTTAGTAGAAAATAAACAATGATAATTTAAGCAATCTAATGGATGCAAAGATTCCGATAGATGTGTTTCTTGCAACGTAGCTATTAGGGGTTTGTACTTTTTGAGAAGTAATTCTAAGTTTCCTTTATTCGCTAAGTACCCTTGCATATTCCACTGTAATAAGCTATATTTTCTTTTGATATTGTTAAGATTATTTTCTGTCATTTGAAATTTATTTAGTTAGCGTATATATCGTAATTTAGTTAGCATACTTTTCTAAATTATTTAGGATCGTATTTTAAAATGCTATTGTAATTTTTAAGTTAATATTATTAATTTTAAAGCTAATAAGAAAAATTATAGAATTATAAGTTGTGTAAAATAAAGAAAGAATAAAGTAAAAAAAAAAAACAAAATTAAAGAAAATTGAGTTAAATCTGCTAATTAATTTTCTGCTTAACCATAACTATTCATATTGCTGTCATTAAGTGACAAATTATTTTCGATATTAATATTTATTTGCTTAGTTTTAACATTATTATTATTTGTATTTGAATTATTAGTTAAATTTTGAATTAAGTTATTTTGAGTGTTTTTTTCATAATTGTTAGAATATATAATTTCATTACTACTTATCTCATTGGTGTTTTTATTATTTTCTTCTTCTAATGGTGATGATAAAATTTGCGGTGCTTGAGTTTTATATAATTGTTTTTTATCCATAGGTTCTTGAATTTGCTGATATTGTTGATTATCGATTATACTTGAGTTGGTATTTGAGTGATTGTTGATATTTGTTGGTAATTCGGTTGATATTTGAGTGACTTTTGAGTGATTGTTGAATTCAGTGTTGTTGATATTTGTTAATTGAGTATTTTTTGGAGTATTTTGTGTTTGAAACAGCTGAGCAAAAGTTTGGCTTTGAGGAATTTGTGTTGACATTTGGTAGTTGTTTTTATAATAAGTGTAAGCTTCTCGTTTGGAAATTCTTAAATCGGTTTTAATTTTTAATACCTCTTTTTCCTTGGTATATGCGGGGCAAGTATTGGATGCAGCACTATGATTAGCCCCATGACAGTTTACACAACTAAAAGTTTTACATATTTTGGGATGTATTACATCGCCTTCTGGTCTTTCAGTACCACAATCAGCGCATCTTGGAGGAGTTTGGCAGTCTTTTTGCAAGTGGCCAAGAAGTTGACATTTTCTACAACGAATAGGATTTGGATACCATTTCTTGACTGGGTGTATCGTAAAGCCACTTTTTACATTTTCTGGTGGATGTATTGAATCAAATGTTATAATGACAGCTCCAGTAAAAACTTTTTGTGAATTTTTTATTTTTGATAGTTTAAAAACTTCCACTATAGTTTGATTTTTTATTTTTAGGTTATCCAGAATTTCTTTGGTTTCAATATGTACAAGATCTCTATCAAATATTATCCCCTTGGAGTAATTCAGGTTTTTATTCAGTTCAACTAAAATTTCAATATCACCCAGTTTGGTTTGCCTAAGGAATATTTCTGAGATTTTTTTGTTTGGAACTTCCAGTACTATGTTTCCAGATCTGTCCCACGTAGCTGTGAAATTTGGATAGATACCTTCGAGCAACTTATTTATGACGAACTTGTTGTGCATTCTTAAGGGTTTGTTTGTATCCTTTGCTTTTATGTTTAGAAATTTTTTGCCATCATTACCGGCATTATTAAATATTGAGGTTATGGATGTGCTTTTTAATTTTTTCCTTTTTTTAGGTGCATCCTCATTTTGCAGCAGTCCAAAACTATTTGTGCCCCCCGGGGGAAGCATTTTATTTTTTTTAAGTGGCTCTTATGTGTAAGTTGGTTTTTTTTTTTTTTTAAATAAGAGTGAAAACCACTATATCGTTGTTGTTAGAGCGAGTACTTTAATTACTTAAGATTATATGCGATTTGTAAAAGAAAATTTCAATAGATGTTCTTCACACAATACTAGTCAGAACAAGACTGAACACCCGCATTTTCTACTAAAAATAAAAATTTAACCTATCTTGCATAAATTTAGGAGCAAAATTAAATAAATTATAATAATAGGTAAATTAGTTATATTTAATAAAATTTCACCTTTAAAATAAGGAAAAAAATAAAATTTCAGGTAATTTATTTCAAGTTAAATTGTTTGTAAAAGAAATTTTTTTTTTACTTGAATTGTAATTGATAACTTCTTTTATTTAAAAGATGTTGATTTTTTTTTTTGTTAATGTATATGAATGTTGGATCTAGTTTAATTGGTATAATATAATACGTATACAAGTCAAGTACGCCTGGTAAAACTAAGAACGGAAGTTAAAATAAAATATGCATATGCTAAAAATAACACTATTTTTTCGGTGATAAATGGAAAAGTGAACCGCCAACACCACAATACATAATATTACAATAAAAAAAAAAACAAGTTTCATTGTTCTTTTTTAAAATGGACAAAAATATACATACTATACTATAATATAGATATTCTTGACTTATATTATGTATACTAACGTACATGACGTTAATGAAAACTAGTTCATGTAATAAAAAACAAAATTATAATAGCAAAAAAAAAAAATTAATATGTAAAGAGTAAAAGAGACAAAAAAAAAAACGAACAAAATATTGAACAATAAAGAAAGTTTTTTTTTTGTTCATTTTTTTTTTTGTTATGAAAAGATATGAATTAGTTTGCGTGTTGCTGACATTTTGTCATTTTTTGACTTTTGATAAGTACAGTTTTTAACATGTCGGTTTCTAAACTTTTTTTTTTTGTTTTTTTGTTTTACTTAAACTTTAATAATTTGCTCTTACCTTCGATATTTTTCTTTGACAAACTTATGGTGCAAACCAAAATGAAGGAAAATCTAATGAAAAAATAGAATGATAAAACCAAAAGAGGGGAGAAAAAGGTAAAAATAAAAAAAATATAACAAAAAAGCAATGTTGTTAAATATTGTGTCACGCAAATGTTCAACTTTTACTTTTTTTTCTCATTTTTGTTAATTTTAATTCTTTTATTTTGCGATTAAACCTAAAAAAAAATTACATATTTTTATTTTAATAAGTATATATAATATTATATATAAGTATATAAGTATATATATATATTTGAATATATTTTATAATTTTTCTAGTATACTAGTGTAAAACTATATTTAAACAAAAACTTATGTAAGTAAAAATAGAAAAAAACGAGGAAGAGTGCAGTAGAGTAGACTGTGTCAACTCTGGGATACCCGTATGAACGTAATATATCCTGTTTCTATAAAACTTGATCATCTTTGAAAAACATTCAGAGTTTTAGTACCGAACTACAGAGATATATTTATGTAAATTGTGGAGTTGTATGATAGCTACCCGAATCTATTGCACCTAGCTTCATTAAGTTCCAAGAAATGCAAAAAGCCTGAACCGGCTGCTTTAGACCATTCAAATTTTACAAAAGTTTTTGGCATGCAACTCGACACTTTTTCACTAAATTTCAGATAGCTAGCTTCAATAGACACTGAGTTATTTTCATTTAAAAAGAGAAGTTGTATGGCAACTATCCGAACCTGTCATATCATCACAACAAAATTTTACAGAAGTTGTTGCCATAAAACTCGATCATCATTTGCAAAATTTCAGATACCTAGATTGAATAGACACTGGGTTATTTCCATTTAAAGAAAGAAGTTGTATGGCAGCTACTCGAACCCGGCGGCCGAAAATGCTGGAGTTAAATAGCAAAACTAACAATTTTGTAAAAGTGACGTAAAAAAAATTTCAGCCTCCTAATTCCTTTATTTTTTGAGTTATCGTGCGGACGGACACTGAGTTATTTTCATTTAAAAAGCGAAGTTGTATGGCAGCTACCCGATCCCTTCGCACCACCACAACCAAATTTTGCAGAAGTTGTTGCCATAAAACTTGATCATCATTCGCAAAATTGCAGATACCTAGATTGAACAGACACTGGGTTATTTCCATTTAAAGAAAGACGTTGTATGGCAGCTACTCGAACCCGGCGGCCGAAAATGCTGGAGTTAAATAGCAACACTAACAATTTTACAAAAGTAACGTAAAAAAATTTTCAGCCTCCTAGCTCCTTTATTTTTTGAGTTATAGTGCTGACGGACACTGAGTTCTTTCATTTAAAAAGGGATTTTGTATGGCAGCTACCCGAACCCGTCACACCACCAGAACCAAATTGTGCAGAAGTTGTTGCCATAAAACTTGATCATCATTCGCAAATTTTCAGATACCTAGATTGAACAGACACTGGGTTATTTCTATTTAAAGAAAGACGTTGTATGGCAGCTACCCGAACCCGGGGACAGAAAATGCTGGAGTTAAATAGCAAAACTAAAAATTTTACAAAAGTGACGTAAAAAAATTTTCAGCCTCCTAGCTCCTCTATTTTTTGAGTTATCGTGCGGACGGACACTGAGTTCTTTTCATTTAAAAAGAGATTTTGTATGGCAGCTATCCGAACCCGTCGCACCAGCACAACCAAATTTTGTAGAAGTTGTTGCCATAAAACTTGATCATCATTTGCAAGATTTCAGACGCCTAGCTTTATTAACTTCCAAGAGGTGCAAGAAGCCTGAACCGGCTGTTCTAGGCCAAACAAATTTTACAAAAGTTGTTGGCATATAACTCGACACTTCTTTACTAAATTTCAGATTCCTAGCTTCAATAAACACTGAGTTATTCTCATTTAACCGGATAAGTTGTATGGCAGCTACCCGAACCCGCCGCACCACCACAACCAAATTTTACAAAAGTTGTTGCCATAAAACTTGATCATCATTTGAAAAATTTCAGACGCCTAGCTTCATTAGGTTCCAAGAGGTGCAAGAAGTCTGAACCGGCTGCTCTAGACCAACCAAATTTTACAAAAGTTGTTGGCATGTAACTCGACACCTCTTTACCAAATTTCAGATTCCTAGCTTCAATAAACACTGAGTTATTCTCATTTAAACGGAGAAGTTGTATGGCAGCTACCCGAACCCGCTGCACCAGCACAACCAAATTTTACAGAAGTTGTTGCCATAAAACTTGATCATCATTTGCAAAATTTCAGAAACCTAGCTTGAATAGATACTGAGTTATTTCTATATAAAGATAGAAGTTGTATGGCAGCTACTCGAACCCGCCGACCGAAAATGTTGGATTTAAATAGCAAAACTAACAATTTTGCAAAAGTGACGTAAAAAAAATTTCAGCCCCCTAGCTCCTTTATTTTTTGAGTTATCGTGCGGACGGACGGACGGACGGACGGACGGACGGACGTACATGGCTTAATCGACTCAGAATTCGATTCTGAGCCGATCCATACCTTTGACACTATATCTAGCTCGACTTCTTTAAGGTGTCACAAACGTAATGGCAAATTTATTATACCCTTGAACATAGTTCATACGGGTATAAAAATTCAATAAACATTCTCCGATCATTCCATGAATACCAAATTTTATAATTTTGAAAGTCATTTAAACATGACTGTTTGTCGACTGTGAGATCTGCATATTTTATCTGAATAAAATTAATTTCTAACTCTTTTCTATAATACATTGAATTTTCATTAAGTTGGAAAAGCTAAAATTAACCAAAATATCTAAACGTCTTCCTTTAACAGTTCCAGTTAATTTATGAAATCTAAACGGGTGATTAATACGCAAAGCGTAAATTAAAAAAAAAATGAATTTGATAAAATTCTCTATGCAATATTTTATAAATCTCGCTTTTAACTTAATAGACTTAAAGTTGAAAAGTTAAAAAATAACCCAAATAATCTATACGGTAATCAAAAAAGAAATCAAAATACCTAGTTACAAAAATAAAATTTACTTCATTAAATAGCTTAATGCTGTTAAATGGTAAAGTTTCTTCTGTTTCATAAAATATTTAATGTTCTGTTAAGGGAATTCTGGTTCTGGTTCTGGTTCTGTTTTAGTCAAGGGAAGTAAATATTAAGAAATGAAAATTGATTTTAGAAATATTGTAAGCTCCATCTAATGCTCTAATGTTCAATCTTTAAATGTTGTTTATGTAATCCTATCATCAGAGCTATGGAATACATGAGATGGAAGATGGTAACACATTCGCGATCTTTATACCACAAATGAATTTTCGTAACCCCAATCTACCATCTGGAAATTAGAACTACATAGGGATGGACAGTCGAAACTCTCCTTGTTTCTTTTGGGAATGTTTCAATGAAGGAATCACAATTTTAATCTTCCTCAGAACAAGTAACCATTTGTTCAAGATATCTATTTATTAAATAGAATGTTACGGTTAGTCACAGAAGAGAAGTGGGGAGTATAAGAAAGTGATGAGGTGACTTTGAGATCGTTTATTGGACGAATTGCTGTGTTTTGAACTTTATCAAGAAAATTTTACAGTTTATCAAGGAACATGAAAAGTTTATCAAAGTTTATTTTCTATCAGCAGAAATGTTTGTTACAATAAGCCAATCAAATTTCATCTAAACCGTCAAAAGTTTTCAGAAATAACGATTTCCTTTTACAAAATTTCGGGTAGTTGAAAACCTTTTTTTTTTTTAGTTTTGTCAGAAAATTTCTGTAACTTGTAGCATTATTCTAAGTTTTATTTCATATTTTCTTATTATTGCGAATATAGTAACAAATTTATATAATTGTATCTTTTTAATTCAACTGTACGAATGATATTAAATAACTAAATGAACTTTTCATTTGTTTGTTTTTACTTGTTTTTCTTTTTAACACTAAAACACTAGTATATTATTTTGACTCAATGACCCTACTGTTATAAATGTAACGATAAACATTCTATTCATTATTTAATCTTTCATTTGTTAGTGGCTATATGTCCTCTTTTCTATTATTTCATTCCTTTTTATGTCTAGATACTGGTTTTTCTTTCTTTTTTTTTTTTTTTTGTTGAATTTCTGATACATATTATTATTAAAAAATTTGCACTAAACATTATCCTTTTAAATGGTAAACATTTGTTTTTTTTTTTTTGTTTTTTTGTTTTTATTGTATCCTTAATTGTATGACCATGTAATTTTCTAGTAAAAATTTTTATTTAATTTTTTTTTTTTTTATTATCATAGTGTTAGAAAATGATTACGGGTCTTTACAAAACAAAAAACCAAAAAAAAAAATGACTAAATTTAAAGGACAACGACAGTTAAAAAAGAAGAGACAAAAAAAACAAAAAAGCAAGAAAAGGTCAAACTATTAGCTTACTATAATAAAGTATTGCTGAGCTAATGTACATTTTCCGCCCCGCTATTATATCACTAAATAACAAAAAAAAAAAAAAAATAACAAAAAAAAAAAAACAAAAATAAAAAAAATATTAAATAAATTTCAATTTATTGTATAGCAAAAGACCTCAAGTTTATAAAATTATAACAATGGTAAGCAAAGAATGGTTGCGACAAAATATATACTATGTGTGTTTGTGTATTTAAAGGATATAAAAGCGAATAAATGAGCTCTTGATAATGAACATGAACAATAACATTAAAATAAAGAAAGAGAAAGAGAAAGAAGAGAAAATTGAATATGAAAAAAAAAAAAAAAATTACGATAATCATGAATTTAAATTTTAGTAGATTGGTTTCTTAGATATAAACTCATGTATTTTAACAATTTGTGGGTGATGGTTAGTTGCTTATTATAATAGAAATTACTATTAGAAGCTCTGTTGTTTTTTTAAAGAAATTTTGTCATGTTAAAATTTTTTTTTTTTTGTTTTTCTCCTCTAATACTCTTTTTTTTTTTTTTTGCATTATATGTTTCTTTTATTAAAAATTATTTCTAATTATGAAATTATAATATAAACATGTAAGCTGATTAAATAAAAGTAATAAATATTTTTAAACTCATGAACAAGCAAAATATACAAAATAAAAAACAATGAAAAAAGTGCAGTGCAATGTAATGCTGTACTTTTGACTTAAATAACTAGACTTGTGGTTAGTAAATATACTGCAATATTATTAATTAAATATTTTCATTTATTACTGGAATGAAAATTTTCATAAATTTTATTAAGGAGTATAATGAAAATATATTGTTTTAGTTTAAGTTTTGATATCTGTCGAAAATTTTGTAACAATTATCATCGTATACGTATAGTAAAAGAAAAACAGATTTTAAGGATTAATCATTTGTATTAAATGGACAATTTTTTCTTTTAGTTTTCTTTGAGGAAAAAAAAATAATAATTTCTCATTGATGATGTTTCGCGTTTTTAAATAAAGTTTTTTTTTTTTATTCTTAAATCATTTGAATGTATCTTTTAATGAAACTAAGTAAATTTAAGCTAAAAATTTCATTATAGAATTTGTCCACTTCCATTTAAAATCTCAAAATTTTATGTTTTTGATTCAATGAGTCGTTAGCTGAGGTTAAAAAGAAAATAGTATTTTTCCAAACAAAACTACACTTTGAAACATACGTTGTTTGAAAAAGTGAAATCAACCTCCATTTAATGCATTCGGCTTATTATCTTGAGGTTTCCTAAGCAAGTAATTAACCCTTAATACTTTAATCCTTATAACTTTTAATATAAAATTATTAAAAATTTAAACATTATTCTATTTAATAAGATATTCTTACATTTATTTTCATTTAGTGAGTTATAAAGTATGAAGTGAAATTTAATTTTTATATTTAAATATTAATTAATTTTTTTCTCTTAATTTTACAGCCATGTTAAAAGTAATCGAATAAATTTTAAGAACAAGATGAATAGCGTTTCAGTTTGATCGTAAGTTATCGATCTGATCCTGTTTCAGAGATTGAAAATTTATTTAATCACTAAGCCAACAAACTGTTGATTCTGAATTTTTACATAATATTGAATACTTAACCGTTTAAGGATGTTTGGTTGTTTGTAACTTACAATTATTGTTTATCTTTCTTATTTTTTATATTACTTTAAATACTGACAAAAAAATCTCATCTCTTAAAAAATTCACAACTGCTTCGGCTTATAATAACATGAATATTTTAAAAACAAACCTATTGTTGTTATAACAACGACTGTAAAAACTAATTAGGTAAATGTTTATCATTTTATATTTTTCAATTTTTTTTTAAACACAAAATACTGTAGCAAGTTTATAAGTAAATCGGTGCATTTATGAGTATTTCTAACTTTTTTTTTTTTTCTTTTTTTATGTTTAGCGTTATTTTTCAGCAAAAAAAATTTTTTAATTTATGTTGGTAATCTTTTAACAAGATAAATATTTAACGTATATAAATACGTAATATTTTATGTAAATGTAATGGTAACTTCGTATAAGTTTTCCTAGCCTCATGTCATAATATAAAATGTGAAAATTCATGAAATAATCACTACTATTATTTAAGATTCAGGATCATGATAAATATTTTGTGAAAATAATAAAAAAACAAATACAAATCTATAACATCGTAAAAAAAAAAAATAATATTATGATGCAACATAAAAAACAAAAAAAACAAAAACCAAAAAATAACAGTCATAATAACAAAAGGATACTGAGAACAACAAAATAAATTGAAAAATATTATTTAACCCTTAATTGAAAAGAATAAAATTATATTAAATGTGGGTCAAATAATTAAAATAGTTCTATCATTTTGAATATATATCGATCGTAAAGAAGAGCCTAAACAATAGTCTAAATAGGCTTATTATTTATATAAGGTATAGTAAGTATAATAAAACTAATAAATGCAGAGCTCCAAAAAAAAGTTAATATTTTTTTAATGAAAAGTAGTAAGTTCGATGTTTTAGAATTAACTCTACACCAGGTTTAACACACGTTCTCTTTCCTTTCTTTGCTTTAAAAACTTAAAATTTTTTGTTTTAAAATTTCAGCATAGCACCTTAAGAAAACTCAAAAGAATTTTAAAAAACGTAGGTGTTAGTTTCACTTACTCCTTTTGACTGCTTATAAAACTTTTACACCGTTTCAAATAAAAGAAGGAAATGTTAATTACGTATCAAAATATTAATTTTATGAAACACCGTTATTCTATAGCACCACCGGCCACACATTATGGAGCTACAGCCCTTCAAAGTTCAAAAAATCTTTATATTTAAGTTGCTATAGCATAAGTTCTGCAATTAAATATATCTTCAATGAAAGCTGATTTTATAGGCTTTTTAAATATATATATATATAAAATGAATATATTATACTTTTGACATAAGGTATTTAAGTTTACAGTTATGCAAAATTCAAATTTTGCTAAATCCTTTACGGCTACTTTCTTCCAAACGGATTAAGTTAGAATTTTTCGAATTTTCAACACATGAAACTTGAACACCAGACCAAATTTTTTTGAAACAATAAACAAAATTAAAGCTCCAAGATTATATTTTTATTTCTGTTAGCAATTTTTCTTAATAATGTAGGGTTATCTTAAAATGGACAAAAGTGTTACTTGATTTTTCTAATCTTCTCCATTTTTATAGTTTCGAATAATTAAGCTTTTAGTGTTTAGTGATCGCGATTCATTATGGTTTGTTTTTTAAATATTTTTGAAAAACTGTTGACTTAAATAAAACAATACAATATTTTTAAGCCTACTGATAATAATTATATTATAAAGTTTTGATAGTTAAAAAAGACATTCAAAGAAAATTTATATTCATTTTTAGAAAATGGTGCTTATCGTCCTTACCGTACGTTGAAGTAAACGTGTCGCAATAATTATTCATCTTACGGTTGCCTTCAATCGTAGAAAACGCGTGAATAAATATAATTTGAAAAAAAACCGAAATTAAATGACATTGTCAAAAATTTATAAAAAACTTTTGTTTAGTATAGTTTCAATTGACATTTAAAAAATATAAGTGGTTTATTTACATTTTTTAGTTTATTTTAAAATACATTTGAATAAAAATTAATAATGGATAGTGTTGCAAACGCTTTGTAACCCGTCCACACCTTAAATCGAAAAAACAATATAAATTTCTACAAATAAATTAAAAATTTTTTTCCATTCTTTTAACTCTCTATGTGGTGGTCCTAAGCTATTTAATTCTTTAGTTGTTCCTTCCCAAAAAATTAAAATATCACTTGGGGCTCTGCTTGAATGTCCTCGACCAATATCAACATTTTCTTTCATTATTCTGACCAAGCTTTCATATTGATAGTGATTTGTTACTTTTTTCCTAAAACATAAAGATAAATAAAATAATTTTTAAACTTTAAACATTTTGGAAATACTTAGATTTTTTTTTCCTTTAAACTTCACCGACCACCGCAAAATCTTTTTTTAAATTTAAACTTCCGTATATGACTCACCATCGCAAATAAATTTCAACGTTTGACTTTTATTCTACAAACTGTCGTCGTTTTGTTTCAATGATACATTTTCAAAAACGTTTCCAGTTTTTGTGAATTGCGTTATCCACGATAACAATTTTATGCGTTTGCCATTTTCGTGGTCGTAGGAACTTTTCTAGCTGAAAATAACATTCGCGGAACACTAAGTTTAGAAATTTTGGAGCAACTAAAAACACATATTTATATTTTTAAATTATTTTTTTATTTATATAAATATTTCACCAAAAAAACTACGCTCTATAACACCGAGGGAGTGTGGATTCAAATCCCACATACGTCGAAAGAATAATTCTCCCTTACGACATTTACAGGAAAGGAAACGTTGTGTAATTTCCTTGTCACATTTATGTGGCAGGAAAATGCACTAAAAAAAAATAAATAAATAAATAATAAAAATTTAAAAACAGAGTAAACAGAGTATTCTAAATGACTAGGATGGGCTTGTTTATTATTGCAAATTATATCAAAATCTGGTATAATTTTTGTATTGACTCAATATAATGTTCCATGCGAAAAGTCCAAATTCGCAATCTGACCGTAGTTAATTATCTTTTCATTTAAAAATATGACAAAATTAAGATAATAGTCGAACATATGCTACAAAAAAATATTTGTTACTGATATAGAAAAAAAAACATTTTTATACCCGTATGAACTATGTTCAAGGGTATAATAAATTTGCCATTACGTTTGTGACACCTTAAAGGAGTCGAGCTAGATATAGTGTCAAAGGTATGGATCGGCTCAGAATCGAATTCTGAGTCGATTAAGCCATGTACGTCCGTCCGTCCGTCCGTCCGTCCGCACGATAACTCAAAAAATAAAGGAGCTAGGGGGCTGCAATTTTTTTTACGTCACTTTTGCAAAATTGTTAGTTTTGCTATTTAAATCCAACATTTTCGGTCGGCGGGTTCGAGTAGCTGCCATACAACTTCTATCTTTATATAGAAATAACTCAGTATCTATTCAAGCTAGATTTCTGAAATTTTGCAAATGATGATCAAGTTTTATGGCAACAACTTCTGTAAAATTTGGTTGTGCTGGTGCAGCGGGTTCGGGTAGCTGCCATACAACTTCTCCGTTTAAATGAGAATAACTCAGTGTTTATTGAAGCTAGAAATCTGAAATTTAGTAAAGAGGTGTCGAGTTACATGCCAACAACTTTTGTAAAATTTGGTTGGTCTAGAGCAGCCGGTTCAGACTTCTTGCACCTCTTGGAACCTAATGAAGCTAGGCGTCTGAAATTTTGCAAATGATGATCAAGTTTTATGGCAACAACTTCTGTAAAATTTGGTTGTGCTGGTGCAGCGGGTTCGGGTAGCTGCCATACAACTTCTCCGTTTAAATGAGAATAACTCAGTGTTTATTGAAGCTAGAAATCTGAAATTTAGTAAAGCGGTGTCGAGTTACATGCCAACAACTTTTGTAAAATTTGGTTGGTCTAGAGCAGCCGGTTCAGACTTCTTGCACCTCTTGGAACCTAACGAAGCTAGGGGTCTGAAATTTTGCAAATGATGATCAAGTTTTATGGCAACAACTTTTGTAAAATTTGGTTGTGGTGGTGCGGCGGGTTCGGGTAGCTGCCATACAACTTATCCGGTTAAATGAGAATAACTCAGTGTTTATTGAAGCTAGGAATCTGAAATTTAGTAAAGAAGTGTCGAGTTATATGCCAACAACTTTTGTAAAATTTGTTTGGCCTAGAACAGCCGGTTCAGGCTTCTTGCACCTCTTGAAAGTTAATAAAGCTAGGCGTCTGAAATCTTGCAAATGATGATCAAGTTTTATGGCAACAACTTCTACAAAATTTGGTTGTGCTGGTGCGACGGGTTCGGGTAGCTGCCATACAAAATCTCTTTTTAAATGAAAAGAACTCAGTGTCCGTCCGCACGATAACTCAAAAAATAGAGGAGCTAGGAGGCTGAAAATTTTTTTACGTCACTTTTGTAAAATTGTTAGTTTTGCTTTTTAACTCTAGCATTTTCTGTCCCCGGGTTCGGGTAGCTGCCATACAACGTCTTTCTTTAAATAGAAATAACCCAGTGTCTGTTCAATCTAGGTATCTGAAATTTTGCGAATGACGATCAAGTTTTATGGCAACAACTTCTGCAAAATTTGGTTCTTGTGGTGTGACGGGTCCGGGTAGCTGCCATACAAAATCTCTTTTTAAATGAAAGAACTCAGTGTCCGTCCGCACTATAACTCAAAAAATAGAGGAGCTAGGAGGCTGAAAATTTTTTTACGTTACTTTTGTAAAATTGTTAGTTTTGCTATTTAACTCCAGCATTTTCTGTCCCCGGGTTCGGGTAGCTGCCATACAACGTCTTTTTTAAATAGAAATAACCCAGTGTCTGTTCAATCTAGGTATCTGCAATTTTGCGACTGATGATCAAGTTTTATGGCAACAACTTCTGCAAAATTTGGTTGTGGTGGTGCGACGGGTTCGGGTAGCTGCCATACAACTTTTCTTTTTAAATGAAAATAACTCAGTGTCCGTCCGATAACTCAAAAAATAAAGGAGTTAGGAGGCTGAAATTTTTTTTACGTCACTTTTACAAAATTGTTAGTTTTGCTATTTAACTCCAGCATTTTCGGTCGCCGGGTTCGAGTAGCTGCCATACAACTTCTTTCTTTAAATGGAAATAACCCAGTGTCTATTCAATCTAGGTATCTGAAATTTTGCAAATGATGATCGAGTTTTATGGCAACAACTTCTGTAAAATTTTGTTGTGATGATATGACAGGTTCGGATAGTTGCCATACAACTTCTCTTTTTAAATGAAAATAACTCAGTGTCTATTGAAGCTAGCTATCTGAAATTTAGTGAAAAAGTGTCGAATTACATGCCAAAAACTTTTGTAAAATTTGAATGGTCTAAAGCAGCCGGTTCAGGCTTTTTGCATTTCTTGGAACTTAATGAAGCTAGGCGCAATAGATTCGGGTAGCTATCATACAACTCCACAATTTACATAAATATATCTCTGTAGTTCGGTACTAAAACTCTGAATGTTTTTAAAAGATGATCAAGTTTTATAGAAACAGGATATATTACGTTCATACGGGTATCCCAGAGTTGACACAGTCTACTCTACTGCACTCTTCCTCGTTTTTTGATGAACTGTTTTTACAATAATTATTTATATTTTGACGCGATCCTATATTTCAGTTCTCAGATATGATTTGTAACCAAAAACAAACAACTTACATCTGTAACACTTGACAGGTTGTTTATAGTAAATGAGATAATATAAAATTTAAAAAAAAAACGAGGAAGAGTGCAGTAGAGTAGACTGTGTCAACTCTGGGATACCCGTATGAACGTAATATATCCTGTTTCTATAAAACTTGATCATCTTTTAAAAACATTCAGAGTTTTAGTACCGAACTACAGAGATATATTTATGTAAATTGTGGAGTTGTATGATAGCTACCCGAATCTATTGCGCCTAGCTTCATTAAGTTCCAAGAAATGCAAAAAGCCTGAACCGGCTGCTTTAGACCATTCAAATTTTACAAAAGTTTTTGGCATGCAACTCGACACTTTTTCACTAAATTTCAGATAGCTAGCTTCAATAGACACTGAATTATTTTCATTTAAAAAGAGAAGTTGTATGGCAACTATCCGAACCTGTCATATCATCACAACAAAATTTTACAGAAGTTGTTGCCATAAAACTCGATCATCATTTGCAAAATTTCAGATACCTAGATTGAATAGACACTGGGTTATTTCCATTTAAAGAAAGAAGTTGTATGGCAGCTACTCGAACCCGGCGGCCGAAAATGCTGGAGTTAACTAGCAACACTAACAATTTTGTAAAAGTGACGTAAAAAAAATTTCAGCCTCCTAACTCCTTTATTTTTTGAGTTATCGTGCGGACGGACACTGAGTTCTTTCATTTAAAAAGAGAAGTTGTATGGCAGCTACCCGAACCCGTCACACCACCATAACCAAATTTTGCAGAAGTTGTTGCCATAAAACTTGAACATCATTCGCAAAATTGCAGATACCTAGAATGAACAGACACTGGGTTATTTCCATTTAAAGAAAGACGTTGTATGGCAGCTACTCGAACCCGGCGGCCGAAAATGCTGGAGTTAAATAGCAAAACTAACAATTTTGTAAAAGTGACGTAAAAAAAATTTCAGCCTCCTAACTCCTTTATTTTTTGAATTATCGTGCGGACGGACACTGAGTTATTTTCATTTAAAAAGAGAAGTTGTATGGCAGCTACCCGAACCCGTCGCACCACCACAACCAAATTTTGCAGAAGTTGTTGCCATAAAACTTGATCATCATTCGCAAAATTGCAGATACCTAGATTGAACAGACACTGGGTTATTTCCATTTAAAGAAAGACGTTGTATGGCAGCTACTCGAACCCGGCGGTTGAAAATGCTGGAGTTAAATAGCAAAACTAACAATTTTACAAAAGTAAAGTAAAAAAATTTTCAGCCTCCTAGCTCCTCTATTTTTTGAGTTATAGTGCGGACGGACACTGAGTTCTTTCATTTAAAAAGAGATTTTGTATGGCAGCTACCCGAACCCGTCACACCACCAGAACCAAATTTTGCAGAAGTTGTTGCCATAAAACTTGATCATCATTCGCAAAATTTCAGATACCTAGATTGAACAGACACTGGGTTATTTCTATTTAAAGAAAGACGTTGTATGGCAGCTACCCGAACCCGGGGACAGAAAATGCTGGAGTTAAATAGCAAAACTAACAATTTTACAAAAGTGACGTAAAAAAATTTTCAGCCTCCTAGCTCCTCTATTTTTTGAGTTATCGTGCGGACGGACACTGAGTTCTTTTCATTTAAAAAGAGATTTTGTATGGCAGCTACCCGAACCCGTCGCACCAGCACAACCAAATTTTGTAGAAGTTGTTGCCATAAAACTTGATCATCATTTGCAAGATTTCAGACGCCTAGCTTTATTAACTTCCAAGAGGTGCAAGAAGCCTGAACCGGCTGTTCTAGGCCAAACAAATTTTACAAAAGTTGTTGGCATATAACTCGACACTTCTTTACTAAATTTCAGATTCCTAGCTTCAATAAACACTGAGTTATTCTCATTTAACCGGATAAGTTGTATGGCAGCTACCCGAACCCGCTGCACCAGCACAACCAAATTTTACAGAAGTTGTTGCCATAAAACTTGATCATCATTTGCAAAATTTCAGAAACCTAGCTTGAATAGATACTGAGTTATTTCTATATAAAGATAGAAGTTGTATGGCAGCTACTCGAACCCGCCGACCGAAAATGTTGGATTTAAATAGCAAAACTAACAATTTTGCAAAAGTGACGTAAAAAAAATTTCAGCCCCCTAGCTCCTTTATTTTTTGAGTTATCGTGCGGACGGACGGACGGACGGACGGACGGACGGACGGACGGACGGACGGACGTACATGGCTTAATCGACTCAGAATTCGATTCTGAGCCGATCCATACCTTTGACACTATATCTAGCTCGACTCCTTTAAGGTGTCACAAACGTAATGGCAAATTTATTATACCCTTGAACATAGTTCATACGGGTATAAAAACACAAGGAAGAGTGTAGAGTAGATTGTGTCAACTCTAGAATGGCCCTTTCCATAAAACTTGATCAGTTTTTACAAAATTTCCAATGTTTTACGATATATATTTATATAAATTTTAGAGTTGTATAACAAATATTCGAACCTATTGCTTCGAACCATTCACATTTTATAGAAGTTATTGCCATAAAACTAGGATCATCTTTTAAAATATTTCAGATGTCTAACTAATCTAATCTATATCGCAGTATTCAATTCTGATCCGATCCATACACTTGAATCTATAACTAGCTCGGCGCCTTTCAGACGTCAGAAAAGTAATGGCAAATTTATTTATAACCTTGCACAATGTTCATTCGGATAAAACGATAGTTAATATTTGTGAAAATTTGAATAAAAAATCGAAATCAAAGTAATGCAACGGTGCACTTTATGGTTAAATAATACATACATATACATATAATGTTTATATTTAATATCATGCATTGCCTTTTCAATTTTACAATTTAAGTAGGTGTATATAAAATGAAAGAAAATTACTCAAAAAATAAATTTAATTTGTAATTATTTAGGAAATTAAAACTAAGCATGCTTATTATTAATAATTATTATTAAAGAATAATAATTATATTATGAAATAATAATTATATATGTATATAATATAATATTTATATAATATTATATGTACACAATATATAATGTTTATTTAATTGAATAAATTCTTAATTAGATTTCAATTAGTTATGTAATAATGTAATTATATATTTAATAATATTTATGGTTATATGAATGATATATGAAAAATGAGTATATAAGTACTTAAGTGAAAGTAATCAATCAAAATCAAAAATTATGATTTTATTTTTCTGAACAATATGGCGATTTTGTATTTTATGTAACCATTATATGTATATGTGTATATGTATTATGTATTACATTATATGTATATATATATATATATATATATATATATATTTTTTTTTTATTTGAATAAATATAAGTCAATCGTAGTAAATTGTTATAATTAAAATAATGTAAATATATAGGAATTATTAATACAATTAAATAAATATGACTAAAAAAAAAAAAAAATATTTATTTAGTTATATCAGTAATAACTTAATAACTTAAATACTATAATTAAATATTATATAATTTAATTTAATAATTTAAAAAATGGTGTTGGTAAAAAAATTAGTGAATGTAATAATTTGTAACAACAAAAAAAAAAAAAATTTGTATATTGTTAATTACTAATTAAATAATAAGTTGTATAAATTTTTTTATTATATTACCTTTAATATTGGAAAGTTTATAAATGGAGACTTTAATAATTAGTTACAACCTCTACATTCGTCCATCTTTTCGATAGTCTGACCGGTCTTAGGCTGGTTTACAAAACTTCTACACCGTTAAAGGTAGAGCAATCAAATATTAACCCGTATGGCTTGTTAAAAAAAATTAATGTTGTGGAACTTTTTTCTGTAGCCCCAACTATTACGGTGTTAAATTTGAAAAAGCCTTATTTTCAAATATGTGTATGTTAGCTTCAAATTTACAACTTTAATCAGCCTAACGACAGAAATTTTTTTTACCTTTTCAAATCTATAACAAAAGTTATTCAATTTTTTTTTGCAATTTAGTATTTAAATTTACCGTTATGTGAAAATTTTTAAAAGTTTACTTCCTTATATTCATAACGCTTTTAGATAAACCCTTGAAATTTGCAAAAGCAAAAATCTTTAAGGATATATTATTTCAGTAATTTTGTACCTCTCCCAGTTTAAAACTAATTAGGAGTCAATAAATGAAATTTTATTTTTAGGCACCTATAACTCAAACACCTGTACATTTCTTTTTTTAAATAAAATGGAAAAATTAAAGTATCAACGTTATATTTTTATATGTGGTAACATCTTTTCTTAATTATATATTGTTGTTTTTTTTTCCGTTTTGTACTTCTTTTGGTAGTCTACGACTTCCAAAAAACTGCACCATTTAATTCTATTTTGGACTATTAATTGGACTTCCGCGCATTTTTTCCCTTCTATTTCAATTTCTTTACCACTTGTTCTTTCCCATAGGTTTCTGGGTCCGCTTACTTGTCTAACAAATTTTCCTTTCACTCTCTGTCTACCAGGGCTTTAAGCAATATTAAATAAAGAAAGATTTAAACCATATTTTACACCATATTTAAATCATGTTATGGGAAAATTCGTAGAAAATTAAAATCTGCAAAAGTATATTACAAAATTCTGTGGTTGACAGTGGCAAAACACAATACCATATCAGTAGGTTGATATTCATTAATTTTATAGTTCACTTTTAAAATTTTATATTTCAGAAAAAATGTAAAAAAACATGCCCATTTTTCCAAAAAAAAAAACCTTATAAATTGTATTAATCAAATATAATTTAATTTCTACACAAAAAACATCTTTAAGCTTAAAAGGACGAAAACGATAATAATAAAAAAAAAAATGTTACTATTTGTCAAGTTTAAACGTATCAAAGCAACAAGCTTCTTTAATTTTGTAACAAACCAATAAATCGCAACTTTTATTTACAAAAAAAAAAAGAAACAAATATGTATATTATATAATATGCATACATTTATATGATATGTATTTAATTAACATAACATATAATATTTATTATATACTAAAATTTGCTGATGTCGTGCCAAAGTAATCCAACTAATATTTTTAATTTATGAGTGTATTTTGTGCTTATAACCTTTTATGTCTAAGAATTTTTATTGAAATTTTAGGTATATTTTATGTTATGTATTTTTCCTTAAAAGCGTTTTCATTTTGTTTTTTTTTTTATTATTTCCTTTTACAATTTCAAAATTATTTAGTAAAAATTAAAGTTTCTAGAAAATAAGCTCTTTAAATAAAACCTCAAATAATTGAAAAATCAAAATTAACATTATGGAACAATTCTGAAGCAACTTTCGCCTTTAAAGAAAATAGCTACTTCCGTGTTTTCTTTTTAATTTTACGCCATTTTTTTTTTTTTTTTCTGATTTTTATATTAATTCTTTTTTTGTTGTTTTTTAATTTCACACCCACTAATTTTCAAGAATATTTTAAGATTAAAAGTGAAAATTTTTACTACCTATCAAAAAGAAAATTCATAAATTTTACTATGACTTTATAACTCTTCAATTTTATTTTTATATGAGCAAAAATTTTGATTTTTAGTTTTTCTAAAAAATAAAAAGTTTGATTTTTTTTTTTGGTAAAAGAGAAATTTATTTATGTAGGTTGTGAAACTAAAATTATAATTATTTAATTGTTATTATAAACCAAAACAAATGGGAAAGGAAAACTAAAAATGAGAAAAGAAAGTCCCAAAAAAAAAATAAAAATTATTGGAATAAAATTGCAACCCTTATCAGTTTTTGTTTTTTGTTTTTTTTTTTTACTTTTTGAAATTATTCCTTTCATCTTTTATGGTGTTTTTATGTTACAAAATTATACAGCCTATAAAAAAAAAGATAGCAAATATTATTATTAGTCGAAAATTTTCCAATTTTTATTTTAAAATTCAAACCTTTTCCCGTAGGATATATATAATATATAAATTTGTTTTTTATTTTTTTTTTGTGGGTTTTTGTTTTACTTTGATTCGAAAACAATAAAATGAATAAATTTATACAACGATATAAGAAAATTTTTTTTTTTTTTTCTGGAACATGTAGCTCTTTTATAATGGAATAAAATAACAATAATAATAATCATAATAATAACATTTTAAAACCATAAAATTTGGTACCTTTGATTCCCTTTACTAAAAATGAAAAATAAAAAAAAAAAACTGAATAAAACGAGAAAATGTTTAGACAAACTTTTTAGTATTTTCTTTAAAACAAAGAAAAATAGAAGTTAAAACTTATATACCGTTGGGTAAGTTGTGTGATTTATCGTTAATATAAAAATAAAGATAAAAAAAAAGTTAATCAAGGTTATAATACAGTATTCAAATCAAAAATATTCATATATTCTATCCTCAATATATTTAATCCTAAAAGTATGCAATATATTGTATTATTATTTAGTTATAAAGTATTTGCGGGTCTCATTGGTTGGTTTAAGACTTTGGATCGTTTAATTTTTAAGAAAGCTTATTGTTATTGAAATCTAGTTATATTGTAATATCTATTGAAAGTTTGATGGAAAGAGATTTACTGTTTTTCTGAAGAATTTAGTAATAATGAAAAATAATTTTTAAGGAACACATTCTTTTTATAGCCTTGATCTGTTGTATGATATTTTAAAATACAATAAATATATTTTTCAGAAGATCTTTTCTTATACAATTAAATATAGTTATTTCTAATTTGATTTGATAATATAATTTAGAAAAAGAATGGTAACAGATATCAGATACATATGAAAAACAAACGAACAAAAAAACGAACAAATAAAAAGTTATTGAGTCAAAATTACTAAGACAAAAGTGATTTCTCAAGAATATTTATTTAAAATACTACTTAAATATTTGTTTTATACCTATTTTGTAATTTTGTTAAAAATGTAAATGTTAAAAAATTACTATTAAATTTAAATTTTAAACATTTTATATTTTTCTTTCGTCATTTTATTATTCTCTATGATTTTGATCCTTCCTAATTTTAAGCTGTTCCTGTATAATTTGCACATTTATATTTTCTTATTCATTGACACTATTTATATAATTTTCATATATTTGTTAAAACAAAAAAAAATAACTGAAAAAAAATAATCGCTTCCTAAAATATTTTTGTTTTGAAAATGGATAATTTGAATTCTTTTTATCAAAGTTGCTATTTTTGGTGCTATTTTGATTTTATTTTTTGCAGTATTTAGTTTAAGCTTGCTGTGGCTGAATAACTTGTTAAATTAAGTTCGCATTTTATAAAAGCATTGTCTTTTAATTAAAAAAAAATCAAATCATCAGATAAACCTGGTTATCATTAGACAATCCATTTTAGTAAATTAAGCAGTCAATTTTTTTTTTTTTTACAAAATGTATTAAATTGATAATGACCTCTAAACCTTTAGAAAAGAATTGTAATATATTTTTTGAAAAATGTTTGGCAGTTTCTTTAATTTAGACAATATATAAGTAAAAGATTCAATTTATTAAATACAATTATGATCTCAAAAATTAACGTCCACTTTATGTATTTGAAAATAATGAAAGATATTTCAAACATTACCCAATTTATATTTTAAATATAATTTTTATTGACTACATAATAATTACTCTTAGAATTACTTTAGAATTATCTTTATCTTATTATGCTTACCTCTCTTCAAGTGCAAAACTAACTAACTTCAAAAACTTTTTCAATTTATATTATCATTCTCTCGACTGTAGACATTAAATACTTAATATTGTAACTTCCAATTAATTTTCTTAATTATTTTTTATAATCCATTACATTATTATAATTGAATGATAGATAAATTTGGTAAGTGAAAATCTTACAAATACACCGAAATCTTATTATCAGATAAAAAAATTTCCTTCTCTCTTTTGAAAAAAAATAACTACATAACCTATACCTTCATTTTACAATTTTCCTATAATTTTTTTCTTTTCTCATCTCATAAATATACATCTACATATTACCTCATCTCATACGTTATACCAAAAATCGTTATTTTATTTAAAACATATACAATTTTAGTCTTTGTATTAATATAATGCATAACAATATTTACATTGAAACTTTAATTATAATGAAAAATGAGTATATAAATGCAATATTTCATAATTTCAAATGTTTTTGTTAAATAAATTAAATTAATTATAATAAAATGCAAAAACTAAAGCAACTATTATTTAAAAATGAAAAATTAAACTTAATATCATTTAAAAATACTCCTTAGATTATAAATTTTAAAGTAAAACACAGATCTATAAATTATTTAGGATACCATATACATATTTAAACTGCTAACATTACTTCATTTTGTTTCTTTTTTTTTTTTTGTTTTTTCTTATTTTTAATTTCTTAATGATGGCTTTTTACCTCTTTTACTTACTTATACCTGTTTTCACTTCCTGAAAAAATATCAGAAGAAACTTTCTCCAAAAAAAAATATCTATTCTATCATCTGCAATATAAGAATTATTCTTTAGTCAACCAAAAAATCAAAAGAGAAACAAAAAGAAAAACAGGAAGTGAATTCAGGGTAAAAAAACAAAATCATGAAAAAAAAATAAACTTAAAATGAACTAACAAAAACCCTTTAAACGAACCTACCACCCTCCTAACTTAATTCAATTTATTCCTTTTCTCATCTCTTTTCTTATTTATTATTATTTTTTTTGTTTTTCTGTTTTTGTTTTATAACATAACTTTTTACTCATTTTTTGATTCGATTCTCATAAACCAAACAAAAACAAAAAATATACAGGTCCCGGAATACTTTACTATTTATAAGAAATAACAAAAACAAAAAAATACAAAACACAAAAACTAATAAAATGAAATGTAAACTAAGAAGAAAACAAAAAAAAAAAAAACAGAGAAAAATGTTAGTACAAGGATATTTTATACACAATCAGGATACTACCTACTAACTTAGTTCGTATGCAAATTTCGACCTTTCATTGTTCAATTTATGATTTTTTTTTTTTTTTTTTTGTTTGAATTTTGTTTATTTGTTTAGTTGCTGTTTTTTTATTTTGCTTTGTTGTGGCAACAGCTACAACAATAACAACACAAAAATATAAGTTTTTAGTACTAGACATTTTTTCTTTTATTTGCATAGGTGTATTAAGTATATATCAGACTGTATTAACTATATATCAGTGTATTAAGTACATATATATCATAATATATATATAAATATGTACATATTATATATATATATATAAATAAAAGAAAAATAAATGCCTAGGATATAAGGATAATATGTAAATTATATTACTTTTTCATTTTTATTTGGTTTTTCTTTCTCTCTTAATTTTTTTTTATTTAAATGTATGCGAAAAATATTTTGTTCTGTTTATATATAGTTTTTCCATTCTTTTTTTGTTTTTGTTTTGTTTTTTTTTTTTTTTGGAAGTTATAAAGCACTTCAACAACAAAATAAAAAAAAAATATTGTATCTAAAGAAAATGTAAAGTTACCAAAAAGTAAAAATCAAAAGAAAAATAAAAAAAAATAACAACAGTAAAAGTCCTTCTTAAAGCAATTTTTGTAATTATTCTGAATAAGATTTGTATAGGAGCTGTTCTTCTAAATGGTTTAGGTTGTGGTGTGGGTGTAATCTTGGCAGTTTTTTTTTTTTTTTTTTTTTTTTTCATATAAAAATTCAAAAATTCGTTATTTTTCAACTATATTTATTACAACACATGAAGGTGTATTACACATAAATAAAATACATAATACATATAAGTATATATACAAAATATACAAAGGTAGGTACTTTATGATCCTATATACATATATATATTTACATAACTTATAAACATGAATGTACAATATTTTACAATAAGATTTAAGGCATATATGTGGATTCTATTATAAAGTCATTCTTTAGTTGATAAATAAAGCTTTCTTTCTTCCGGTATTTATACAGTGACGTATGTTTGTGTATTATTTATGTACATACATAATATGTATATTTATGTTTTATAGAAATGTTACCATAAAATTTCTTGAAAAAAAAAAAAAGAAAATTGTTAATTCATAGATTGGATTCGGTTTTTTCTTTTTTTTTAATTGTAGGGAATGATAAAAAGCAGCGGAAAATTTGAGTAAATCTTCAAATTTTTTTTTTTTGTTTGTTATTTCATTTCATGTGATAGACCTTATATTCAAATTATTTAAAAGAAAAACAAAAAATTCTGTATAATATATACATATATATATATATTTTTTTTTGAGGAAATATATTATAGTATAACTTTATGTAATATAGCCAAATATATATATATAAAACATAAAAAATAACGACCTTTGCATTTATATATATTATACTATATATAGGAGAGCATATAAGAGGTATCGGTGCCCGGAAATAATGCCCCAGGAAATAACGTCGATACGGCTTTATTTCCCTTCTGATGCGGATATAATGTCGAAATCGCGAATTTCAAAAATTCGGCTTTATAACCGCTTTAAAAAGGAAATAAAGTCGAATCGACCTTATTTCCATTTTCTAAATATGTATTTCATTTTTTCTTTTGATTTTGACATTATACATGAGGAATTTCTGTTGAAATATGCATAAAAAATAATTAATAGGGATTTTAGACTTGAATATGAAATCAGAGTGTTCTATTTTTCCAGAACAAATTTACTCTGGAAAAGGGGGGCAAACTTGATTTTGTAATCAACTCTAAACACCCTCTTATTTTTTTTTCAGTTAATTAAAAGGTGCAGTGACAGAACACCCGAGGGAATAGATCACGCTGGAAACAAATAAGGATACGCTTTTTACAGAATATTTAGATATATGCATATGCTAGTTTCTGAATTAGGATAGATTTTAGAGATGGTTACAAAATCAGGTTTATACGCTTTTTCCAGAATATGTATATAATCCTCCTAATTCAAAACTCGCATGTGCATATTTTTAAATATTCTGTAAAAGGCGTATAATCCTGATTTTGAATTCAATTCTAAAATCCCTCACAAAATCCCTGACAATCGGAGTATTACTTATATACCTATTTTCGAAAAAAGATATAACCTTGATTCCATAACCAACTCTAAAATCTCTCCCAAATCAGAATCTCGCACACATACATATTAGTAAATATTTTGAAAAAAGGGGTATCCAATTTTTATCCAAAACTCTAAAGTCTCTTCTAATACGTTAACTCTACATATTGCATTACACTCTTCTTTTAACAACAAAAAATAGTGTGGGTCTTAATTCCAATTCAAAAGGAAGCCCGCGGACTTTAATTCCTTTTAATTATGGGCTTTAATTCCAATTTAAAAAGGAATTAAGGCCCGCGGGCTTTATTTCCTCGCGCGTTCTGTCACTGTACCATATTAAAAATATATTATTTATTTTTGTTTTATTTATTATTTTAGTTATTTCTAATGTAATTTCTAGGAACTTAAATATTTTTTTGATATTAGCATCAGTGGACGTGTATACCAACAGCTTAGGGAAGCACCAGCCTGGGAGTTCTCAACAGCCCACCGGCTACTTGATGTAGCTGTCTCGTCCGCCGGTTACCGGTAAATAAAAGTAATTGTTGAAAATATTCGGATTTTATAATCGATTACAAAATCAATGTTATCCGCTTTTTCCAGAATATGTAGCTATAAATATTCAAAAAATTTGCTATTAATAGTTAGAAAATATTTAAAAAATTTGTTATTAACATTTATTGTCTTACATCTCTTATTTTACGGTGACCGGAAATAATGCCCCAAAAAATAAAGTCGAATCGGTATTCGACTTTATTTTTTTTTCAATTTCGGCATTATTTCCTTTTCTAAATGGTAATAAGGCAGAATTCTCAAAATTCGCGATTTCGGCTTTATTTCCGCATCGGAAGGGAAATAAAGCCGATTCGGCTTTATTTCCTGGGGTATTATTACCGGGCACCAGAGGTATCTTGTAATAAGTTTTCTCTTGTAGAATCTTTTTAATCTTTTTAAGTCCAACTGTTTGTTCTGCAATTTATTTATAAATGTTAATGTACTAAAATTAAAAATATCCTGCATGTTTTCTACAAAAACTATATGGGATGCAGTTTTTATTTATAATGTTAATTTATTATTTAAGATACATTAATGATAAATAAATATGATATTACAATATTAGAGTAATAAAAATTTAATATTTACTTAATAATTTGATTTCAGGATAGTTTTTTTATGTTGTGAAAATTTGAGCACTACTCACATTGAATTTAAAACACTTTCTATGAACACAAATTTTGAATTCATGATTAGCAGGTATACCTATAGTATGAAAAAAAGTTTTTTGTTTAATTAGAAGTTTACCAAAATATATATTTTATATTGGATTTAGTTAGATGACTTATTATTTGGAATTTATATTAAAAGTAAATTCTGCATTTTTTTTTTCTACCAAACTCCAAGTAGAGAATTAGAGTATGCCTTAAATTTAATCTGGCAGGGAGAAAATCCTTAATATTTAAATAAACTTTAAGATTATTTTCAGGAACCATACAATTTAAAAAAAAACATTACTATACTATTTTAAGCAGAGATAGTTTTGGAAAATTTTTACTTGAAATTATTATTATTTAATTAGAAAAAAAATGATTACACCGTATGGGAGTGAGCCCTGGTTGGTAACACAAAACAACATACAAAAGTTACAGATCTTCACTATAACAAACGCTTAAAAATAATAAATCAAATATTCCGGACGACGAGGACAATGGGTATTATAGTCAGAGAATAACGAGGAATTTTGAATATTAACTGATCAAGAACCGATCCAAATAAAAATTTGAAGAATAAAATATAGATAGATCGGACATATCCTTAAGCATCAGACATGTCAGGCGGAAAATTAAAACCACCAAGGCAGAAAAAACGTTGGAAGACCTAAAGCAACTTGGACAAGAAGCGGGCATAATGAGATAAAATGTGGTTGAAAGTATTGAGCAGAAAATAAAAATATATTGCAAGGCAGAGAAAATTGAAAAGAATTTTTGTGGAAACTGTATGTTCTCTAAGTGAATGAATAAAAAATATGAGAGAAATAAAATATTAATGTTATATTGAAAAGCACTACATCTTTTGTATTTTAAAAATTACATGTTTTTTTTTTTACCATATATTAGAATAGTTAATATTACAAATTACAAATAATTATGAAATATGATCGGGTACTTGGGCCATTCTATACTCTGGTTAAATGTTGATTTATATATTAATATTATTTATTTCACTTATATTATATTTATAATTATTATAAAGTTTATGATACAAAAATTCTAAAATTACTATATTCCAATTACGAAAATTCTCAGTACAAAAGTATTGTACTAATTTCAAAAGTATTGTATTACTCAGTTGTCAGTACAAAAGTATTTAAATAATTTTTTCCAGAATAGATATTTTGGTAATAAACTTTTTACCCAATAATTTTCATTTCAATTCCAATCCTTTCGACCGAGAATTTGAATTTGCATTCTCTTGATTATAACGTCATGTGGTTAATTCATTGACCAATGAGCTTCCCAAACTATTTTAAACAACTTAATAAATGATCCATATAATCCCATATAATATTTAAGGAAGATATATATTTTATGTATATATCTATATTTTTTTTTGTTTTTTCTTTTTTTTGCAAAATATGGAACCTATTATTATAATAACGGTAAATATTCTTTTTATGTTATATAACGGTATATACATATAAAATTATTTCATTATTAATGCAAATTAAGGAAAGCTATTATACAGTTTTTATGTGTTTGAAAAAAAAAAAAAAAACACATATTTATTTTAGTAAAAAAAAAATATATATATTAAAAAATATTGTCATTACTCTATATGCATATACATACACATATATATATATACATACATACAAATAAAGATTCATTTATTATAAACTAAAAATAACAACTAATATTGTAAAAGAAAGGAAAACCTACATTTGAATATAATATATATGTATATACATATATATTTTTATATATATTTATATATGTACACAGGTAATAGAATTTTATTAATCAAAAATTATAATAAGTGTAAAAGAAAACCCAAAAAGTTAAGGTGTTCATTTTTCACAAAGATATTTTATTAAAGGTGAAGCAAGCTGATACTTCAATTTTTTTTACGTATACGTTCTTTGTTTGTTTGTTTCTTTTTTCGTTTTTGGTTTTATGTTATTTTCAATTTTATGCAAAAATGAAGATGTTTATAAAAAAGATCATAAAGAATCAAAAATAACGACAAAAGTCTATTTTCGTTTAAAAAAAAAAAAAAACAAATTAAATAAAAAATGAGAAAAACTAAAAATATTTTTTAATAATATGTATAACATACATATAAACAACATACCTATATATATAATATATGGTATTTTTTTAGATATACTTATATGTAATATTATATTTATCAAAGTATCCTATGGGGAATGGTCACGATAATATACATAGAATGTCAACAAGAATTTATAGACGTTTAAAAGTAATTATTTTTAAATATGCGCCATAAAGAAAATTTATTAAAATTTATCGGTGTTGGAAAAAATAATTTTATACAAAAAAATAAAAAAAACTAAATACAAAAAAAGAAATACTGAAAATTAGAGCAGAATTTTAATTAATACTTTTCAGTATTAAAATATAAGGAACATTAAATATTACCATATGTCCAAGCATGTTTTAGATACGTTGTTGTAAAATGAATAATAGAAATTTTCTTTCGGTTGTATATAATTTTTTATATTTTTTTTTAAAAACTATAAAAATAATCTATACTTTTAAAGTTTATTTAAAGTTCTATATACCTATTTAAAAAAAATATATCATTTGACTGTACCATGATTTTTAAACATATTATAGTTATTGTAAAAATTTAATGGAAAAGAAAGCAACCTTAAATAAAACAAGTAAATGTAACAGTAAGTCGATGCAACCGACTTATTAATACCCTACACCTGAATAATTCGAATTAAATTAACAATCCATAAGTGTTTTTGGCAGCTGCTTGAACTTCTTCCCTTTTCTGTCTTATTCAACTCGAATTTCAAGAACGTAAAAGAGGCATCCGCTTGGGATATTCTTGACACCCTTGTATAAAATTTTAAGTTTCTATCTTAATTATTTTCGAAGATTGGTAGTCCTTGGGATGTTTGTGTCAGCTACCCGAATTGCCACTCCAATTCATCGAATCCATCTCAGGAACATAAAGAAAACTTGCCAGAACACCATTCTATTAAATTTAAAGGTTCTACTTTTGTTGGTTTTGGAGATATGCTCGTTG
Source organism: Poecilobothrus nobilitatus (assembly GCA_947095535.1). Lineage (NCBI taxonomy): Eukaryota > Metazoa > Arthropoda > Insecta > Diptera > Dolichopodidae > Poecilobothrus > Poecilobothrus nobilitatus. Next base: position 38,026,771 of record OX352774.1, on the reverse strand, counting down.
CTCTTGTGCTCGTTCGGAAGTTTCCAAAATACGAACCCATGGTTCAAATTCTTTCAAATGTCAGTTTCCAATTTTACAGAAAAGGAAACATAACAGAACACCTTTGTACTAAAAATAAAAGTTCTATCTTTGTTGGTTGTGGAGATATACTCGTTTGATCTGGGGCTCGTCTGGAAGCTTCCAAGATTTGAACCCATGGACCAAATCCTCACAAATTTCAGAAACATAAATCAAACATGAAGGAACACCATTATGCCAAAAGTAAAGGTTATATATTTGTTGTTTTTGGAGATAATCTCATTTGCTCTGGGGCTCGTTCGGAAGCTTCCAAAATCCAAACCCATGGACCACATCCTCTTAAATTTTAGAGACATAAATCAAACTGGAAGAAACATCATTATAAAAAATTTAAAGGTTCTATCTTTATTGGTTTTGGAGATAATCTCGTTTGCTCTGGGGCTCGTTCGGAAGTTTCCAAAACCCGAACCCATAGACCAAATCTTCTCACATTTCAGAGACTTAAATAAAACATGAAAGAACACCACCCTGCCAAATTTAAAGGTTCTATCTTTGTTGGTTTTGGAGATAATCTCATTTGCTCTGGTGCTCGTTCGGAAGCTTCCAAATCCAAACCCATGGACCAAATCCTCTTAAATTTCATAGGCCTAAATCATACATGAAAGAACACCATTCTGCCAAAAGTAAAGGTTATATCTTTATTGGTTTTGGAGATAATCTCATTTGCTCTGGGGCTCGTTCGGAAGCTTCCAAAACCAAACCCATGGACCAAATCCTCTTAAATTTCAGAGACATAAATCGAACGGGAAGGAACACCACCCTGCCAAATTTAAAGGTTATATCTTTGTTGGTTTTGGAGATAATCTCATTTGCTCTGGTGCTCGTTCGGAAGCTTCCAAATCCAAACCCATGGACCAAATCCTCTTAAATTTCAGAGGCCTAATCATACATGAAAGAACACCACCCTGCCAAATTTAAAGGTTATATCTTTGTTGGTTTTGGAGATAATCTCATTTGCTCTGGTGCTCGTTCGGAAGCTTCCAAATCCAAACCCATGGACCAAATCCTCTTAAATTTCAGAGGCCTAAATCATACATGAAAGAACACCATTCTGCCAAAAGTAAAGGTTCTATCTTTATTGGTTTTGGAGATAATCTCGTTTGCTCTGGGGCTCGTTCGGAAGTTTCCAAAAGCCGAACCCATGGACCAAATCTTCTCACATTTCAGAGACTTAAATAAAACATGAAAGAACACCACCCTGCCAAATTTAAAGGTTCTATCTTTGTTGGTTTTGGAGATAATCTCATTTGCTCTGGTGCTCGTTCGGAAGCTTCCAAAACCCAAACCCATGGACCAAATCCTCTTAAATTTCAGAGACATAAATCGAACGGGAAGAAACATCATTGTACAAAATTTGAAGGTTCTATCTTTGTTGCTTTTGGAGATAATCTCGTTTGCGGAGATTATCTCCAAAAGCCCGGAATCATTCGGAAGCTTCCAGAATCCGAACCCATGGACGGATTTTGTCCAGATTCGAACTTAGCCTTTCTTTCGTAATTAGTAACCTACTATATAAATTTCATCAAGATAGCATCATTATTTTTTGAGTTATCGTGCGTACGGACGGACGGACGGACATCGCTAAATCGACTCCGGCGGTGATCCTGATTCAGAATATATATACATGTCTATACCTAACTCGCTTCCTTTTGGTGGTTACAAACACCATACCAAAGTTAATATACCCTATACTTTAGATGTAGGGTATAATGAAAGGATATATTGAAATTTTTATTAAATTGTACATTAATAATATCTGTAAGAATTTATTTATTAATATTTTTAAGGATAATAACGGAATATCTGTACAGAATATAAAATTTTCCGATAAATTTTGCGTTTTTTTTTTTTTTTTAAATAAAATTTAAATATGACTAAGTAAGTAAAAAGTATATGTAGAATATTAAAATCTAAATTAATCCTTTCTTCAATTCCGGAGGGTTTTTTACACTTCAAATAGAAAATTAAAACCTGTCTAAATTTTAAAAAGATCTTACAAATTTATATTGTTTAGTGCATTACTTTGATAGATAGCTGCAAATTAAATAGCAAAAATTATAAAAAAAAATACAATATTAGAGAAATAGATAGTCGAAACAGTGTGTGTCAACTTGGACTGATTGATTTGAAATGCTTAAAATTTCTTTTATTTTTAAAGTTTTTTATTTCATTTTTTTTTTGCAGATAATGAAGGCTTTTCTAAAATTTTATTGTCATTATATACTCAGTGTTTCCCGACGATCAATTTTTTGAACAATCTCATTATGACCGATGAAGCAGATTTTCATTTAAATGGATATCTCAATAAACAAAACTGCCGAATTTGGTGTACAGAGAATCTGAGAGCAGTGTATCAGCGCCAATTACACCCTCTCAAATGCACTGCTTTGGTGCAGAATTATTTTTTTTTGTTGTATTTCCTTAAAAGAACATGTAGAAAATAAAAACATACAGTAAGACAAATTAGATTGATTAATTTTATTTGATATTTTTTTGTTCCATTATAGATATATAAAATTTATTACTCTTTATAATATCTTCTTTCATTGTCTTGCCTTTAATAAGGTACTATCAATTGAAGATGATACTATGTTAACTGTTTGGAGATCATGAAATTGTCATATTGTAATTTTACTTAAATCAAGTATTTGGTTTAACATCTTTGTTAGGTCTTAAAAAATATGATCTTGACACCACACAGAATAATTTCAGAAACACAGAAACACCACACTTGACTCTTTTAAAAAATCTTAATCACTTAACCAACAATGCTTAATCACTTAACCAACAATGATTGACTATACAGGGAAGAAAAAAAAAATATTTCACTGCATAAAGAGCATAAATTTTAACATTATTTTTGAGATTTTTTTAAGAATTACCTTCCAAGTCTTCTTAATTGCTCAATTTCGGAAAAAGAAAACATTTTGTTAAGAACTTATTTACCTATTAAATTTTTTCAACAAATAATGTTAAATTATAAGAAATATATTACAGATTCAAAATGAAATATGTAGTAATTTGACAAAGGATAGAGAAAGTATAAACTATTCAGAATAAAGTCATAAGCAATATCGTAAATGATCTCTAGTATGTACATGATGATGATACTTATAAAGATTTAACAATCCATAGAGTTATGTATTAACGTAAAGATGAGATAAATGTGTCATAAAATATAAAGCTCAACTAGAATGTACGGCATATAAATAAAGAAACTCCTCTACTTATAGAAAATCAGATTTCTACGGGACGGCTTGAAAAATGTAAAACTTAGTTATAGCACAAAGTACAGATTTTCTTAAGGAAGGATAAGATAAAGATATACTAAAAGAAAAAATTTTGCAAAAACTTAATGGTTAAGCAGTTCGATTAGTTTTTAACAGAGGACGAGCGATATTTAATCAGAAAAAAATCTGAATATATTGTGCTACAGGGTACATTGTATCTTTTGAAGATTACTCCGAGTCCAACTTACAAGAAAACAACAAAAAAGAACAATTAAATTTAAAATTATTCAAAATTATGTTTTAGTACTCTAAGTTAGTTTAGCGATGCAAAGTGGCAAAGAAGTTTATTTCTTTCAGTTTACATGTGGAATTTTTAAATAATTTTAAATAATAGAATTTATTAGATACTTTATATTATAAAATATATTTTTTTGATTTCATTCAACCATTAAATTAAAAATTTAATATTGTACAATTTATTCAATTAAAATTCTACTTCATTAAATTTATATTTATGTTTAAATTACATGATTAAAATTATTTGCATTAAATTAAAAAAATAATCATTATTATTATTAATAATATGTTGTTATTTTTATAGCCGTACGATAAGTATCCGGTATAATAAAATTACTCCTCCGTTTGTAACACCTCGAAATAAGCGAGCTAGATATATCTTCAAAGGTATGGATCGGGTCAGAAAAAAATTCTGAATCGATTAAGCCATGTCCGTCCGTCAGCACGCTGACTCAAAAACTAAGAAAGCTAGGGTCTTAAAATTTACACAAAATATTGTGGGAGCAATTTGTAGGTTCCTTATTTTTTTTGGTTGAGTTCCGACTAAATCCCCGGGTAGCTTCCGAACAACTAACTTTTAGATCTCCTCAATTTTTTTTTTGAAATAGAGCCATGAAATTTTAACTGCTGATAGATATCATAAAAATATTAATTTTATTATTTACAACTTTTTTCTGTAGCCCAACCCGTTAAGGAGTTACAGCCCCCTAAAGTTCGAAAAATTTCTATATTTAAATTGTAATAATACAAGCTCTATAAAGTATATCTTCAATCTAAAAATCAAATTTCAAACGATAGGTGCTATTATGAGCTTTACAAACATGTATATAATAAATATATACTTGTGCTATACGGTGTCTTAATTTACCGTTATGTGAAACTGAATTATTGCAAAATCGTTTAACCCTTCTATCTTCTAAACGGTTTAAATTGGAAACTTGAAATTTTGACAGAAGTTAGATCTTTGAAAATAAGATAATAATCACGCCCCGTTTAGGAGCTCCTATTTTTAAACACCTGTAATTTGAACACCTGTTTTTTGAAGTAAACTGTTTACTGAAGTAAACTGAACACTGTTTACATTTTTTTGAAGTAATACATAAAAATTAAAGCTTCAGCATTATACTCTTATTTCTGTTAACAACTTTTTTTAATTAATAATATTAAAAAAAGGGTTAAATTGACGAAAGTGTTACTTGATTTTTTCAAATTTTCTAACAAATTTCTTTAACGAATTTTTTGCATTTTGTTTTACTCGATAATTTGAAATTGTTGAAGATATAATGCGTAGTACAAAAAAATGTAAATAAATAAACAACATAACGGTTGCTTGAAGAATTTATATTTATATGATATTGATATACATACATACTTATAAAATATGATGTTTATTTACATATCGTAAATGTCACTGATGAATGAATGATAAGAGTATAGATGTATATTATATAGTGCCGTATTTACATACATACATATATGTATTTACATACATACATATATTTACTATTTTGTACTTAGTAAATTTAATATACATTTACCGCTTAGTACTATGGTACTATAGAATATTTGAAAAAGTTTTGGATTGATAATCGTTATGTGGTTAGAATCTGCTTTTGAAGAATGTATAAACATATATGTATGTAGTTTGAATATATGTACAACCCATAGTTCTAGAAATTATAAAATTCACTCAAATTATTTTAAAATACTAAAATATTAAAAAAATAATATTGTAAGTAGAGTGACAGGCTGTGAACATACTAACGGTTCGTACGGGTATCTAAGAGTAGACAAAGGCAACTGTATTCTTTCTTGTTTAATATAAATTTCAGTGCTGTTCACTGCTGTTAATACTTTAGTTTTTGGAAAAAAAATTTTGCTTTCTTTTTTGAAATACAAAATGAAAACGCAATATTAGACATTATAATTTTAATAAAAGAAATTTTAATTTAATTTAACAAGTTAGTAGCTAATTTTAAAATTAAACATATTATACTCATTAATATTATTAAATTATTTTATTGTTTTTCATCAAAAAAAAATTACAAATTACAACAAAAAACGATAGAAAAATAATTTTTTTATTGCACAATGTTGTTTGTAAATATGCTTTTCATGCTAATCAAAATAATTACATATTTTTTTTTTTTAAATCGGATAATTAAAAGTAAATATTTATTTTTATATGTTATGTATTTTTATTAATAAATAATTAATTAATCATGTAAAAAAATATTTATTTTATTTAATAAAATTATTCTATTGTGCATGGGTATCTAATTTATTTTCATTTTAAGGAGAGGGAAAATACATTTTAACGAAAATTAACCATTTTCGGAGAGGCGTTCCTATACATCTGCAAGTCATTATAATTAATTTCTATAAGATAAATATCTTAAAATCACTACATTGATAGGGTTAGGATTCTTTAACCCATTCGTATTTTCCAAAAAAAAAATTTTCCAAATCGTTTACAATTTTGCAGAGTGTTTTTATAGCTTTAAAGTCAAGTTTCATAAATTTTTGAAAAGTTCCGTCCGTAACTCCATCCGGAGCTATGAATTTTTAAAAATATTTTATTTTTTTTCAAGACCATGTCTTTAGTGTTCGACCCATTGAGTTCAAATCTTATGAAAACCTGGTGTTCTAACAAACCAATTTTTTAACCGAATCGTATTCAATTTTTCAGAGTACTACTTTTTAAGGAATTTTAGTTTTTTCATCATCATTTCAATACTATTGGATCAATTAAATTCAAATTTGGTTAAAACCAAAGAAGGCTGCTGTAATAAATTAACTACGATCCGTTAACTATTTTCGGGATGTCGATCTGCTAAAAAAAAAATATTTCTTACCTCATACTATTCAATTTTTCTGGCTGCTTTAATGACTTTAAATATATAATAAATTTTATAAAAGATGTAACAATAACAACATGGGGTATATATATATAGGGAGCTAAAAAGATATGCTTACTATTACGAAAATGATTTATTATTCAAGCAAAATAAAGGGTTAAAACCATACTGATTTAAAAATCTTTTTGGTAATCAAACATATTTTTTGTTTTTATTTTATTTATAAAAAATCACTATACTCTATGCATCTTCAAACATAAGGTGATAAGCCATTATAAATTAAATTAAAGAGTGGGTGTTAAATTTTTTTAGATTTATACCACTTTTGGTAAGGACTTTTTGGAAGCTTCTCAGATCCATGCATAAAGTTCTCCTACACTGAAAACAGTGAATACTACCAAAATATTTTTACTCGAGCAGGACATGTATAACAACAATTTCTCTGCAAAATTCTACACCTTATTTTGGTCCCCAATAACACCGCAACCAATATCATCGAATTAATACAAATACATTATTTTTCTATAGATTTGATTCAAAAAAACACTTATTATTTAGAAGTCAGTTTTATTTTAAAACAGTTACATTACAATTTAAAAAGAAGACACCCCATAAAACACTTTACTACTATAAATACACTTATTGTGGCCCCAATTCTTAAATCAATAAAATTTTTTATTTAAAGTAATAAAAAATAAATTAATTTCTATTCATTTTTTTAAGGATACCTTGGCATATTCAATTTAAGTAGGATTTTAAAAACAATTACTGGAATTAGTTGATGTCATAAATCCTTTCCTAATGTTTTTTTAATATTATTTTTTCTTTTCCTTTATAATCTAAAGAATTATTTTTCATTATCCTGTAATTACATCCCTTTGATAAATTTAAATTCCTTATTATAATTTTTATTTATTTCACAAAAAAAAAAATTTTTACAAATTGTAGTAAATTAAAAAGAAACAAAAAAAAAATATTTAAGATTTATTTGCTAGTTTCGTGTCACATCAACTTAAATTTCCGGTAATTTTATTTTATTTTTATCAAAAAAACTATATATATATAGGTATATATTAATACATATATAAATAAAAATAGGAAAAAGAGCCTAAATTTACTAAAGGTCGGAACAGTTTTAATGACTATTAAATATATAAAATTCCTTTTAAATCACAAAAGCAAATATATATTATATTTTACTACTCTCTTATAGAATATATTGACCTAATAATATATATGTCTAAATATTTAAAGATATTTGCTGTCTTAAAAGTGTATGTATTCCGGTCCTAAGTTTAAAATCCAAGGGGGTTTACCTATCTTTAAGTAATTTCGAAAAAAAAAAAATTCTTATATACCTAAGAACATTTGACATTTTTTCAGTGCATATTAAAATTCTTAATTCTTTGCCTCAAATTACCTCAGGTATCATAGCGAGGACTTCAAATGTTCTTCTCTGCACCGATAGATTAAAACTATAGATATGGAAATTTACTTATACAAAATTTTACGAAAATTTAATGCCAGTTTACGTATTCCGAAAAATTTGCAAGCTCGTAATATGTTACAGAAACTTGAAAATATTATCAACAAATTATTAATCTTATCCTCATTAAATGGTTAATGGTTTTTAATTTTTTTGAATCCACGAACCCTAAGGTACTAAATTAGCATCATTAACTTCTAAAAAATCATAAAATCTTAAATTTTTACTATACCTATACGTACTATTTTATGAATATGTAAAATAAAGAAAAGCGAAACGTTATAAATATTAGAAAACTGATTTTAAAAAATTGTAAGTGAACACTAAGATAAACGGGGACTTACTTACAATTAGAATGGATATAATATGTGTTTCAAACCGAAATAAAATATATGCTTCTATAACAGGGTATACCTACATATAAATTTTCAAAATGTTCAAAACTTTTTAATGCCGTAAACAAAATTCGGACACATAACGGCATTTCCTCTATGAAAATATAAAAATACATGTATTTTTATAGAAAGTTTACTTTTAACATGAAATTTCAACCTTGTTTTTTGTTTTACATCAGTTTTGACAAACTATTAATTGAATTAGTTAGAGAACATGAAAATATTTATAATCTTAGATAAAAAGATTACAAGAAATACATTCAAAAGAAATTTGTATTTACAAAGTTAAAATATTGTCAATTTCAATGGACTTCATCGTCTTCGTTGGCCATCTGAATTTTTTCAATCCTAGCATCAAGAAAGTTGTCAAGTTTAATTCCGTTGGTCGTAGGCGTCGGTCATCTAAAGCTTGTTTACGGCATAAACCTATATAGTTTAAAAATCAAATACTTACTTAATGGTATTCACTATACTATATAATGAAAGACCAACTACATTGCTTTAGACTTGTACAGGTCTGAAAAAACCATAAACAAAAATAAAACAAAAACAATTCTTTTATATAAATATAATCAAAATTAAATATTTAAATTAAATCGCAAAATTGTTTCCTGTTTTGTATTATACTATTTTGAAATAAGTAAATAAATCTATAAGTCTATAAGTTTATTTTTTTAAGAAATTTTGTTTTTTATTTTTCAAAAGAAAGGGAGCCACTTAATACCATTACAATTTAAAAAGCCGCAATAAATAATAGAAAAAGATAGGAAAAAGAATTTTGTTTTATTTTGTTATTTTTATTTTTTTTTTTTTTTTTTTTTTGAAGAAATAAATAGTAAAAAGTGAACAGAAATAAATAAATAAAAAACGCGTCAGAATAATAAATGATTTTTCACCTAAAATATAGAAAGAAAAGAAATTTGATATTTTCTTTAATCTGAATTAGTCAAAAAATATAAGAAAAAGAAAGCAAGAAAAGTAAAAAAAGGATTAGAAGGAAATAATTTTTGGCTATTTATTATAATCTTTCGACTTTTTTGTTTTCTGAGTTTCTAAAAAAATTTTTTTTTTTTTTATCATGATACAAGATTCATGTACAACTTTTCTTTTATTTTTTGTTTTGTTATTTACTTTATGATTATTTGTAAATTACTTAAACCCTTTTCATGACTTTCAACAAAAATTTTTCAATTTTATTAAAATTAGATTGTACCTAATAGTTAAAGATTTTAAAAGTTTATTTTGTTCGTTTGTCGGTAATTTTTGACATTTTTATATTACGTTAGCGAATAAATGTATTTAACTATAATCTTTTTTTAACTTTTCATTATTTTATAATTATTTTTTCCGCAGTCTAACAACATATCAAAAATTGATCACTAAAGAGTTGTAAAGAGAAAAATCTTCAGTTTTAAGAAACCCATTAAACTTAAGTGGTTGATAACAACTTAAAAACTATTTCAATTTTTAAAATTAGTTCAATTGAATTTTAGAAAATAAATCTATAAAACAATTTAGATCTATACTTAAAATCATGATTTATATTTTTAAAAAGAATAAATCATACATTATGCATGGAGTTTGACTATCACTAGTCTTCCTTGAAATGGCTGATCTATTATGTCTCCAGATAAACAAAAAATTGTTTGAAAAAGGGAAAAATCTAGATATGATTTTCTCTTTAAAAAAAAAAACTTATTCGACAATTTCGAGTTACCGTTATCCCGAACACTTGTGCAACGAATACCATTGAAAATTTAGCAATGTGTATAATTTCAATTCTGACTTGGGATTTCCAAAAAAAAAAAAACACCAAAATTGTTAAAGCTGAAAAGATTTCGTCTAAGTAAATTTTTATTCAATTCCGTCAATTAAATTAACGTTATTACGTTTCACTTATCGATCTTTAAATGCTGGTATAAAATTGTAATAATTTTACAGATTACAGTATGGATGTCAGAAATCCGGTCAGAAATTTATTTAAGGTTTTAGTTTTTATTTTTTTTGGTTTCAATTTTTTTTTTTTTTTACTTTTTATTTATTGGGGTCGATTATTTTTTTGTACAAAAAACCAAAAAAAAAAAAAAAAAATGTGTTAAAAAAAACATTAAAGCTAAACGGTAGTTATTTTACAAAGAAAAAGTAAGTTAATAGAAATTTAACCAAAAAAATATATATATATATATATTAAATAACAAATAAATACACTTTTTCCTATCGATTTTAAAATTACACTGTTGAAACCAAATACAAGAGTTAAAATTTATGTTTTTGACCCTTTAAGGAGAATTTTAAATCAATATAATGAAACTTGTAATATTTGAAATCCACCGAGCATTTCTTTACTTTTGATAGGTATTTCAAAAAAAAAAAAAAAAACTGATAAATTTACTTATTTAAGAATTTTGTTTAGGAAAAAAATTTTTTCTATTTAATTAGTTCAATATTTTTTTTTTTTTTGTGAAAAAGCTAAATATTTTTGAAGTAAAATAACTTAAATACTATATCTACGAGTTTGAAATTTTACTTTAAAAATTAAATTAAGCAAAAATATTGTTACAGTTTTTTGAATTTTTATTACTATAATGACACCAATATTTTCCTTACCATATTAGTTTTAGAATTTTCTATGTAATATGCCTTTTAGTCGTAAAATTCCAAATTTCAAATATCATCTGCAAGAATATCTTAATATCTTTTTGTTTACTCTCTGTCAACAGATATTATGTTCTTAGCGAGATATTTGCAGTAGTTTCAATTCTGTTTCAATAATTTCAAAAGTCAATAAACTTAATAACATTATGATGTCTTCATCACCAATCATTACAAAAGTTATTTATTTTTCATAAATTTGTTTACCTATACAAAATTTAAAAATCATTTCGGTCCAGCTGCGCCATATGAAAATTAAATCGCAAATATTTATAGTTATGAAAAGACCGTATTTGTTCACGTATCCTGTACAAACTCTCAAATTCAATATTAAGAATAACTTCTGTAAATTGACCACTGCTTACAGATGCAACTTGTAGTACAACCAGAGTCATGTGGGCGGTTTTAACTTTAAAAGGAAAGAAAAGAATTTCTTAAAGCTCCTTCCGTCAATGTGTTATTATAGTGGCATAAATCTAGGGAAACCAATTCTTGTTGAAATAATTTTCAAACGTTTTGAAAATAGATGCACTACGAACATGAAGTCTAGTGATTACTGACTCATTAGCTCAGCTTTCATCAATAAAAAAAAAAAAAATAGTGTGAAGTGTATTTAAAAATAGTGTAATTATTTAAACATTAATATTAAACTGTATATTTAATTATGTCTTAACTGTGAATTACATAAATTATAATTTTAATTAAGAAAATTTATATTTTTCATCACCTGTCATTCTGAGGAGCAACAATATAGGCATAAACATGGGACAGAAAATCTCAATACATTAACATTAGATTAATTAGATCAATACAAGTACATTGACATTGACATTGACATTGACAAGTACATAAACATTTTAAGATTAAAAATTAAATTAATTAATTGGAATAAAGTTAAATAACATCAGGTTTTCATCAAATCGTTTATTCAAAGTTGCCGAATAAAATTCGATTTTTCTACATTAACACACTATCACAGACGCCAAATGACAGTACAGATGAGTGGGAAATTAATTAACTGGAATAAAGTTAAATAACATCAGGTTTTCATCAAATTGTTTTTTCAAAGTTGCCGAATACGATTTTTCTACATTAACGCTCTATCACAGACGCCAAATGATAGTACAGATGAGTGGAAAATTTATGACAAATACCCAAAAATAACAGCAACATATTTCAGCTTGCAAAAAAAAAAACTAATTGGACTGGAAATCAAAGAAAAAAATTGGTATTAGGAGGAATCAATGAGGTAAATACTCAAAATAAAGTAGAAGCACATTCAAGTAGAGATGCTATACTGTCCAGAAGAGGACAAGAAGATTTGAAAATTTAAGTCATAGTCACTCCTCATGACAAGTTGTTTTATTTGATTTGGAAAATTATGCTTTCAAACTAAGAAATTGTTTTAATTTTATTTATGTACAACATATTTTTAAACTACTTTCAATATATGAAAACTGTCAACAAACTGTCAAATGTCAATTTAATAAAACTGTCCACCATATGCCTTTATAGAAACTTTGAAATTGAACTATTTGATATGTAATACCCAACTAAAAATTCTGGTAAAATTTGTTTAAAATTCTAGTAAAATTTTTATATTAAATTTTATTTGAAGGTAAAATTCTGTTATTTTTATAAAATAAAAAAAAAATAAATAAATAAATACCAAGAATATGAATTCAAAGTAAGTAAATTATTGAAAAAAAATTAAAATTATTAGTTTAGAATCAAAAAAATTGTTGCAAGTCAATCAAAAATTCTTGTTTCTACTGAATAAAAAGTGAATTTTAGTACCCCGTAGTTTAATTATTTACTATGGAAATTGGAGAACACTTCTAGTTTTCCAATTAAATTGAAATTCTCTTTATAGTCAATTGAGTAAAAAGTTTTGTGTAGTGTTATTTCGTTTCGCGGTAGGTATTAAAAATATAATATGTACATATATGTACATTTTATACAAAAAAATGAAAAGCTTTTTTTATTTTAGATTTTTTTTGCTTTTTACTCTACTTGAGAGCATCTGGAATCTCTACTGGAAATAGTTGTCTTCAATTCCTCCTGACACCAATTTTTTCTTTTAATTTCTTATCCAATTAGTCTTTTCGTTGGCAAGCTGCCATAGGTTCTTGTTAGTTATTAAATTTGACTAGTATATTCCATACATTATCCTTAGATACTTATTAATGAATACAAGTAATTTCTACGTTATTTTGTTCGTGATCATATGTTTATGACCATATGTTTATGATCATATTACCATAGGTTTAACTTTCAAATTTCTAAAATTATTGAATTAAATCTGCTCATATGGTCATTACGTTAAATATTTGAATTTTTGCTGCTCTAGATCTTTGTGAATTCCTCCATATTGCTTGAAAGCGACAGAACATTTCTTTGACATTGTTTATTCTGCTGTAAGCATCGATACTTATGTTACGGCTGCAGCTTAAGAAACGGAAATTTTATACGTATTAAAATGATGCATTATTGTTAGATGATAGTTAGATGATGCACGACAGTTAGATGACACACGCTATCAATTCTAATCGCCATGATTTTTTTTTTACTATGTTATAATACTTCACTAGCTTCATTTCATGAGACTAGATATTCTATAGTTTAGCTTCCATGTTGTTTATAGTGATAGCAATCAGGTGTTATCGGCATAATCAGATATCGGCAGATGTCATCAACATAGTTTTCTAATTAGGTGAGGGGGTTACATGTAATTCCCATGCTTCTATAGATCATTTATTTTATAATTTTGTTCAACACTATATATGAAGACAATTGGCAACATGGACAATCCTATTGTATTCCTATGTTGGTGGTGCATGGTTCCTGATATTACCGTTGTGGATTATTCAGTGTTTAACACCTATTTTGTATTCTTTGTATTAATTTTTCTATAGGAGATTTCTTAATACTGTCCAAATGGTATTTCTTCATATAAAATTGAGGCCATTTTTAAAATCGATGAATATCAGCTATAATACGGCTCACCTTTTTATATTTTGCTGATCCTTGATTCAGAAAGTATTGACTTAGTTTTCTGTTTTCATAGAAATTTTATTTAAAAAATTTTTTAACTTAATTTAATTCATCCACAAATAAAACAAAGAGCAAAATTATATTATACTTTTAACACATTTTTCAAAAAAAAATTTTTAAATTTTCTTATTACTTTCCGTTTCTCTATCCGTTTGTATAAATTGGGACAATGAAAATTTAATCACAGATACGTTTCATTAAATAATTAATGTGATCAATGCAATTTTGTTCATTTTATTTATTTTAATGTAAATAAATAAACTTACCGGGTTCACCACGTATATATAAAAACACCGTAATTGATTACGGAGCTGTAGACCTTCAAAAATGGAAAAAGACTCCATTTCAAATGTAAAGTCTCATATTTTGCAAACATATATAGATCATAACTTTGAAATTTTCAGAAATCTCTCAGAAATAAGTTATCTTGGAAAATCTTAGGAAAATCTTTAAGAATAAGCATAAGTTATTCAAAAAAAAAAAAAAAACAGACAAATTTTATATGCCGTCCTTTTAAGAACTATTAATTAAGGATCAAAAATTAAAAATTAATTAAAAAAATAAATAAAAATGTCTTTTGATTTTTCCCAGTTTTTTAATAGAAGATAGAGTTTATCTAATGTTTTACTAAAAAATTTTGAACAAATATTTTTTTCATATTTTTACGATTAATTTTAATAAATTTCAATTTGTTTTCCATGCATTTACAATCTTTTGTGTTTTATTTTACCTCATACAATCATTTTGACACGGTATACACAGTTTTTTTGATAAATCTTAATTTTTATTTCAAATTTTAATTTATCTGAGATATACTATAAAAATAAAATTTTAATTCAATTTTTTATTTTATATTTAACTTTTTATTGATTTTTTATTGATTCTGCTCAATTTTCTGCTGGTGTTTTTTTTTTTTTGTTTTTTTTTTTTGAATTACCTAAATACTTGAATATTCTATATTGAATAATTTTTTATATTTTCAATTTAATTTAAAAAGAGTTCTTCAATGTCCTGAAATTACAGGGTTAAAATAAACTGTAAAGGTTCTTCTAATTTATTTTCAAATTTTTATATAAGAACACTAAAGAGAACATATTATTGATTCCATTTATTTGCAAAAATCTTTAGATTGTAAATTCAATTACTATTTTCATTTTTATTTTTTTTATTTATTTTTTTAAGTTTTTCGAATTCAAAAAGCAGATATAATATAAAAAATGATTTTAAATATATGTATATACATTTATATAATATTATACATTATACAGAGTGTTCCATTATAAGTTTTATATAGAGAACAAGTTGAATGGGGATGTCAAAATAATTAAATATTCTAAAGGAGAAAAGGCGTTTATTTCTAACGGTTTTCTAGATAACTGCGGTATTCAAAGTTTTTCTTATATGTTATTAAAAAGAAAATCATATCTGTTTTCTGTGTATAGTATAGGAAGCTGATTTAAGATATTTGAAATTTTAAGATTATCAGCTTTTACATAAAGATTTAAAAATATTATTCGATGTTTTTATTGTAAAAATATTATTTCTATAAATTGAAAAATTTTTAATAATTTTGTTTTTTGTTTTTTTTCGAATAACTGCAAGTTTTTCATTAAAACCATTAGTATACTCTACACCTAAAGTATAGGGTATATTAACTTTGGCATGTATTTTGTACCACCACCAAAAAGAAATGAGTTAGATATGAACATGTATATATATTCTGAATCAGGATCACCTCCTGAGTTGATATAACGATATCCGTCCGTCCGTTCGCACGTTAACTTAAAAACTAGTAAAGCTATCTTAATGAAATTTATATAGCAGGTTACTAATTATGAAAGAAAGGGTAAGTTCGAATCTGAACAAAATTGGGGTCGGATTCTGGAAGCTTCCGAACGAGCCCCAGAGCAAACGAGATTATCTCCGAAACTAACAAAGATAGAAATGTAAGTTTATATTGAATTATTTTAAAAACTATAAAAGATATCATATGTCACAACAATATGTTAAGATAAAATGAAGATGGTAATTTAAGATTTCTAAAATTGAAATAAAATTTGTACCAATAATTTTGTTTTTGAAAAATTATCACAATATTTCATATTACAAAAAAATTATAATATTGGCTAACCCCGTTTTATTTTAGACATTTATATGAAAGCTATTAATCATATTATTTAAAATAGTTTTTATCAACTTTTAATGTTTTATACTGAAAAAAACATAATATTCATTTTAAATACATGAAAACATTAAACACCATTATCTGGAAAACCATCATGAAACATTAAATACCATTAACTTGGAAAATTTGCACCATCCTTCCCGAGAAATAATGCATAGTTTTTTTTTTTATATTTCCACATTCCCCACCATTTCTTGTTCTATTGAAAATTTAATGTACGATACAACACACCCTGTATATTTTATATTTTATTATATAAAAATATAATATATTAAATTTTTCCAAGGACATGAACTTTTATTTTGGTATCAGAAACTAATGTCTTTTATTTTAAAAGAGAAAATAAACCATTGACCAAATTAATAAAAAGTTTTACCGTTATCATAATAACTGTATATTATTTTGTGTTATATTTCAGCACTAATTAGGAATATTATTTAAAAATATATACATGTATATTTTTTTTTACCTTTACTAAAAAAATTGTACCTTTATTAAAAAAGTTTGATGCCTTTGCAAGAATATGAAAATTTTAAATTAAAATTGAAAAATTTTTACTTATTTACTTTTTTTTAAACGAATAATCAGAATTCTGCGGAAGGAAATATTATGTAGATGTTATACGTCCTATTAAATAAAAAATCTAGAAATAAAAATTTAAAGGGCTTGTTAAATATTGATTGGAAAACTATAAAATAAATGATAAATCTTACATCTAAAATTAAAATTCATATTTTTAATTTAATATGTTAGTTAAATTATTTTTACTATCAACATATTATAGCTGAGAACGTTCCAGTTAAAGTTTAGAATACTAAACAGACGCGGTTAAAAACAACTTTTATCATTAAAGTTAAACACCATAGTGGAATAGACATTTACAAAATTCTTAAAAATTACTTTGAAAGTTAACTTTCTTTTATTTTATTCCGATAAGGACCGTCCTAACAGATACAAAAAAGTTTTAGGAAAAATAAGTTTTAGATCGTCTTTTAGTAAAAATATGCATAAGGATAATTGTGGGTTTGGTCGATAGAAAAACAGAACTATAAAAACTAAACATTTTTCGAACGAAATATTCATATAATTCTCTTTATTCACCTGCTCCTTTCAAGGATTGGGTGCTTTTTAAGTCATTCAAGTTTTTTAATTTGCTACGATAAAATAGGAAATAACGTCCTCTTAAATATTTCATATAGGTATTGAAAACTTTTCATAACCTTACATTTAAATTAAATAGTAGTATTTTATAGCACTTTATTTATTTCAGTTTTTTTAAATATGAAACACAGCTTCAAAGAAAATTTCTTACCTAAATATTATATGTGATAGAAAGACAGAAGGAAGTTCAGATATAAATCCTAAAAAAGAAAATCTAATTAGTTTTAAGTTTAAATTTTTCTTAAAAAAGAAAATAAGCTAAAAATCAAAAAATCAAAAAAAACGTAAAAAGGAAACGGAAACAAAATTCTTTGAAAAAATTAGGAAAATTGAAAATTTTTGTAAATGTCAAATGAGGTTTCGGGTTCTTTTGACAGGGTCATAGAATTTCTATAAATACTAATGTTAAAAAAGGATTTTATTTTCTATTTTTTTTTTTTTTTTTTTTCAAAGGAATTGAAAAATCACTTTTAAGAAAACTTATTTTTTTGTTTATTTTTTATGCTTTTTTTTTTTGTTTCTCTCGTTATTTTACTGTTGGTAATCTTGAAATGTACTTTTTATGTAATTTTACTTTATATTAGTACACGTATATGTGATAATTAAAATAAAAATGAGTTAAATATATATATATTTCAAAAAACGATTTTTATATACCTATTAGAATATTTAATACGTGTACATATCTGTGAAAGAAAACAAACTTTTATGAAATTTTAACATTTATTTTAAATCTGAAAAATGCTCTTTAAAATGAAAATTTCAATATTTTAATGTTACATATTGTATACTTATGTTTGTTTCTATATATGTATGTAAAAAAGAAAATTTTATAATATTTATTAAATTCGTGTTTATGGTATCAAAAAAAAAACAAGGCAGAATATAAACCAAACGGTTTTTAAAAGCACACATTTCCAAAAGATAATACAAACTGTTTAGGAATTGTTTAATTTGCACCAAAATTGAGAAAATTTCGTATAAGAAAAATGTGAAAATAGGCCTTTTTGCAATTTTGAGGGAATTGAACTTTTAATTCAATTGAACCTTTAATTTTTATGTCTTGCCGAAGAAAAATTCTTACAGATGGCTAAGTTACAGGTGTCTAAAAGTAGCAAATTTTCAATTTTGGAGTCGTAATAACTCTTAACAAGGTAGAATATAAGCCAACGGTTTTTAAAAGCGCACATTTCCAAAACTCAATACAAACTGTTTAGAAGTGTGACTTACACAAAAATTTGAAAATTTCATGTAATAAGAAAAAACTTGAAAATAGGACATTTTTGAGATTTTGAGCGGCCGTAAGTCCGGAATCCTATATAACTAAGAAAAGCTGTTAACACACGTAAAAATATATTATTGAAGCTTTAATTTTTATGTCTTGTCGAAGAAAAATTTTTACAGGTGCAGGTGTCTAAAAATAGCAAATTTTCAATTTTTGAGGCGTAATAACTCTTAAAGAAGGGGCGTTACCAAAAATTCTAAAAGTTCTTTCTTGTCTCAAAATTTCAGGTTCCTATCTAAAGGGGTGCCGGAGTTATGAAAAAAGAAATTTCATGCAAAATGTGGTTTTCACATAACGGTAAATTTAAATCGTAAATTACAAAATATTACATAATTTTGATATTGTTTTATATAGATAATAAAATTTTCGATCTTCTGCCGGTTTTAGATTGCAAAACTATTACGCAGAGCCCGAGATATATACATCTGAAAATGGGGCTTTTTTACAATTTTGAAAAGCTGCAACTTTGGAACCCTTTACAACTAAAATAAACCTTTCTTACACGTAAAAATATATTATTGTAGCTTTAATTTTTACATCTTGCAGAAGTAAAATGTGTGCAGGTTCCTAAGTTACAAGTGTTTAAAAATAGCAAAATTTCAATTTTTAAGCCCTAATAGCTCATAAACAGAGGGTGGTCCGAAAAAATTTTCTGAGCAAACTTATACTAATTCTAAAAGTTCTTTCTTGCCTCAAAATTTCAAGCCTCTATCTAAAAGCGTGCCGGAGTTATGAAAGTAGAAAAATCATGCAAAATTTGGTTTTCACATAACGGTAAATTTAAATACTAAATTTAAAAAAATTGTATAATTTTGATATTAATTTGCAAAGATAAAAGAAATACCTGTCGAATACGAATACCAGAGTGAAACTAATAAGCACATTTTTTCAAAATTTTTTTGGAAATGTGCTAAAAAAAGGATGATACAAAAAAATGTTCTGAGGAAACTTTAATTTTAAAAGTTCTTTCCTGTCCCAAAATTTCAAGTTAACATCTAAATGCATACCGGAGTTATGAAAAAATAAATATCATGCAAAATTTGGTTTTCACATAACGGTAAATTTAAATACTAAATTTAAAGAACTTGTATAATTTTGATATTGATTTATAAAAATAAAAAATTCCAGCCGAATGGAAAAATGTTAAGTAGAACATGAGATATATACGGATGAACGGACGGACGGACGGACGGATAGAATGAAACTAATAGAAACATTTTTTCAAATTTTTTTTGGAAATGTGCTAAAAAGTGTTTATAAACATCACTTCCAAGCAAATATGTGTGTAGTATAATATTAACATTGTTATTTTCTTACTTTCTTTGTAACAATATGTATTAACTTTGAAATTTTAAAAGAAAGATCATTTAAAATATTCTGGTTTTTATTATTAAATATAAAATTTTTTATGAAAATCATAAAATATGAGTACTTAACCATCTCTTTCCCAGATAATAAAAATCGGGGTCGTAAGTATTGCAGTGTAGTATAAAAACTTAAAAAATATTTCATTTTTCCCTTAGTGCTTTAGCAATAGCCTTAAATTTCATTTTTTACTAAATTTTATACATTGAACCAATGTAACCTAAATTGTGCGGAAATGAATCAACAATGTATATTATGTATATACCTATTTGAAAACAAAAATCTAGTTACTGTTAAATCTATCTGAGCAGAAGCTTAAAACGATTGAATTAAACTTCATCCATAATTTAGGTTACATAAATATTTTTACTTATATAGGGGCCTCGGAGACGTAGTAGGTAAGAGCGTATAAAATACACTGTAAACACCGAGGGAGTGTGGATTCGAATCCCACACACGTCGTAAGAATTATTCCCCCTTACGAAATTTACAGCCACGCCTTAACAGGAAAGACTGTGTAATTTCCTAAATTATGTGTTTTAAAAAATTAAATGTAAAACCTAAATTATGTGTTTTTGGAATGGTCTCCTTATGTCTGTCTGTGAGCACTTGTACAGCGCAAATATAGATAAACAAAATTCGACAATATTTCATATTTAATAATTTGACGTAAATGTCACGAATTAAAAAGCTTTTGTTAGAAATCCGTTATCCCCAAGTGCCACTGTATTTTTACATATTTTAGAAATATTTTGAAACAGAAAAATATTATGAAAAAAATGATTTAACGAAAGTTTGTTACAGAATTAAAAAACAACAACTTTTTCATAGAACACTTTTTGATCCGGCAAACTTTTAAATTGGTTCACATTTTGAAACGATTTAAAATTAAAATAAAAACCTAATTTAATTTAAGATTTAACATGGTGTGTTGTAAGCTTTATTCATAATTTTGAAAATCTTTCTAAAGGACGAACCCTTAGATTTCTCTCCTCTGTATATTTTAACTATATCTTAATATTAGATTTTTCAATAAATCTAATCCATCTCACTTAAAGTCAAAAAGTTTTAAATGAAGCTAATACCAAATTATTTTTATTATATACAATATATGTATTAATATACTATATAACATTTGCTATAACAATCAACATCAAAACAACAGGTTATATGTACAACAAAAAAAAAAAAACAAACTCCGTACCAAAAAACAAAACAAAAATATAAAAAAAATATTTTTTTTTTTAAGAAAAATAAAAAAACTTTTCAAAAAATAGTAGCCTTTGTTAAATCTAAGAAAAGAATTTAACTTTTTTTTTATCCTCAAATTTACATGGATATATGAGTATATATTTCTATAACAAGAATATACATATTACATATACATAAAAATGTATAGAATTTTAAATGTAAGTTTTTGTCAAGGATAAAAATGAGGACATTTAACAAAAAATTATATTACATAGTATGCCTAAATTTAGCCAAGCGAATAATTGGAATCATCTTTTTATATTATACATATATATCATATCATATATACCACCCAGGATATGCGTGTCCATCTTTAGATATTAAAACTAAAAGTCCTTAAAGAAATAAAAAGTTTAAAAAGTAACAAAACAAAAATAAAACAAATATAAAATAAAAAAAAATAGAATAAAAATTTTTTTATAATTCTAATTTCAAACAGAAATTAAATTAAAAGAAGGATTTTATAATTCCTCATACATACATACGTTCACGTTCAAAAATATAAAAAAAATCATATATAATATGCATATGAGTATATAACAATGAATATTTTGTGTACATATAAACATTCATTTTAAAACATATTTATTCTAAGATTTTTAATTTGGATGTCATTGCATTCGCAATGAAAATTACAAGAAAATAATGGTATCATTAGCAAAAAAAAAAGGGTTTTATACAACACTTATAATGGTTTTGATTATTTCTAAAATAAAATCTTATACAAAGTTTTTTCAATATTCTTGTATTGTTAAGTCATAGTTAGGCAAAATTATAAATAAATTTTACTATAGGTACATTTAAAATGTTTAAACTTTTTACATTAAAATGAAGGGATGGCAACAAACTTTCAGATTTAAAGTTTATCATACTTATTTTTAAAACTTTTAATTCAAAATGAACATTTACTATTGTCCAAATACATTTCGATTCCATTTCAATCCTAAAATAATTATTGCAGAATACAAAAACTAAATTTAATAAGTTTTTTTATGACTGAGGAAGAGAAAATTTTCAAAACACATAAAATTCTAGAAGCCTTAACAAAATGTAACACTAGATCGTTAAAAATGTTAACTTTCATATTTAATTTTTTCTAAAAATAATGTTTCAAACTATATGATGGGGATGATTTTAAGGTTCAAGACCACCACCACTACACTAAAAGCCGGAACATTAAAATAAAAACTTTGAAAAAGAAGTTTTTTTTTGTGTATATTTGTAGTGAAAATTTTTCTTTATACGAAGAGCATAAAAGGGAGTTGGTGTACAGAAATACCTTTTCAATTCAATACCTGTAGAATAATATTATATGATAGTTCCTATATATTGCAAAATTCTATTAAAAACATAATTATATTTTCATTCATAATTTATAAAAAAAAACTAAAACAATCAAAAAGAAATTTGTTCGTCCTCACTCTTTTATATTACAAATCGGTATGTACTCACATTACACAGATGACAGTTCATACCGATCTCATTTATATACATATATACCATATCTTTCACTTATGCAAGAGAATTAACAAACTTTACCTTTTTTTACTTTCTTTATTGTTGATCTAATTAGCATCTGTAACGCTCTAAACAAGCAATAAAGGTTTTTAGCAACATAACGCTTCAATAAAACCAATTTAGCTATAAAAATACATTTGTTTATTGGATTTGGGCCTCAGTGATCTAGTGGATAAGAGCGTATAAAATACGTTTTAAACACCGAGGGAGTGTGGATTCGAATCCCACACACGTCGTAAGAGTTATTCTCCCTTATTACATTTACAGCCACGCCTTAACAGGAAAGGCTGTGTAATTTTTTGTCCACAAATTATGTGGCAGAGAAATGCATTAAAAATAATTAAAAACAAAAGTAATAACAAAAGTAAATTTCGATTTAATTTATTGAGAATTGATTGAGTGTTCCGACATAGGTAATAGGTATAGGTAGGTAGGTAAACCATAAAAATTATAATAAACCGATCGGCAAAACTAATCCAATATTTTTGTTTATTAAAATTGGATTTTCAACAAGGATAAATTAAGAAGGGCTAAAATTTGAACAAACTATTATTAATTTCGTTACTTGATGAAAACCACGGTTATATGAAAACCAAAAAAATATTTGGAAAAATTTCCTCAAAATATACAAGGCGATATTATACATCGTAAAGTTAACTAAGCATCTCTGTGTCACATGATGATATATATTACTAGCTAATATCCGCTGACCGTTGCAGCGTCCCTCAATAATTAAAACAGATGGGTTTTTAATAGAAGATATAGGTTAACAAATTCTAAATCTGTTAATAAAGTCAACTCCATTGTCAAAGCGTATACAAAATTTGAAGTCAATCGATCAAATCGTTTTAATTTTAGAGCGAAAAAATTTAAATATTTGAATCACAGCCCTAACTTGGCGGCCCGTTAGAGGAAAATAGTTAGCCCAGAAGCACTTCCCATACCCAAAAATCTTAATATACAAATTTGCATGATGATCGGCTTAGCATTTTAGAAGTCTATAAATCAGATACAGACAAACAAACATTTGTTTTTATATATATATGTATATATAGATGAAGATGTAAAAAATATATTATGTTTTACCTTAATGTTAATTTAAAAAATTGTATAAATTCACTCATAAACAAGAAACCAGAATAGATGATTACGTATAATTCTATTTTTTTTAATTTTTTTATTTTTATTATAAATAAAATAATTTTCTTAAAAGAAAATCTCCTGAAAATAATTGCAACATGATGATTTAAAACAGAATACAGTAACAAAAATAATAAATACAAAATTTTAACAAACTGCAACACTAATAATAAAAGTTGTGCAATATGTATTCATATATATATATATATATACATATTTTCAGTTTTATTCTAAAGTATAGTGTAAACGGAACTAAACTCAGCAGGAATTCAAAAAAAAAAAAAAAACAAAAAAAATGGAAAAAAATAACAAAAAAATTGTATTCTCTTAAATAATCATCATTAGGTCATATTACTAAGTCATGCCATACCATACTGTTCTATTTCATATCTTATAAACAATATTTTAAAAAGATGTCTCTCTTGTTGACGTTAGCATTATATTTAAGAATAATACAAACAAAAATATAGGGTAAAAAATAAATAAAAACCTGATAAAAAAATTCAAAGAAGCTGAAGGAAAACTTGACATCTATTTTATGTATTATTTTTTTTTTTTTTTTTTGTTACACTTTAGTTTAATTTTTCAAATTGTTTTTCTTTCACATTTTTCTTCATTTTCACTTTAATTTACCCACATTTTAAGATACCTACAAAATATATTTGTACATATATATATATATATATATATATATATATATATATATATATGTATGAGTGTGCTTAAATGCATGTGTGCATATACAATTTATTTAAGAATTTATTGTTGTTAATATTAAGTTAACAAATTTTAGAAATCCCACTGATAAATTTGAAAAGCTAAGAGCATTTTATTCTCTTATTTAATGGGTTACAAATTATATAAATGGACATTGTTTCGAAAGAAATAAAAAAAATGGTGAAAAAATGAAGAAAATTTTAATATAAAAGAAAATTTGTATATTTTTATATAAATATATATATACATTTTTTTTTTTTTTAAAAAGGAATCTATGAATAAGTACAAGGATGAGGACAAAATATTAAATATAAAACAGACATAAAAAATGTTATGTATATTTCTTTTATGTACCGAAGGTCGAAAATTGTTCAGCTTGGATTTTGATGTTTTTAATGAATACTGTAATTTCTTCGAAGGTAGTTTTGATATCCCACTGTCCTTTAAATCAGTATCGGTACATTATTTTCTGTAACACAATTTACAATTTTTAATTTGATGTGTTAAGTTGTAAGATTCAAAGAGAAAGTCTGTATGCATTTTAATATCGTTTTTGTTGTAAGATTAAATAAACTTAAGTAAGTGTTTCAAACGTAAGATTAGAGTTACATTCAACCCCCAATAAAATTTTAGTTACCGACTATAATAATTGATCGACATTTAAGACATTTGCAACAGGTTAGGAACTCCGTCCAGAATAGGATATTGGAAGAAGAATAATATATCTACTGGTTACCCAAATTAGTACACAGAATATCGAATTACAAAGGCAGATAATAAAAAAAAAAATCGATATCAATCTGTTTTTTATGAGTTTTATTAGAAAATTCCCCACATTTAGATATAGATCGTCGATTGCTCATTTTTTTAAAGTTGTCTAGTAATATTTTATTCTAAGTTTTATGAAAAACTTTGAAATTATAAAATAAAATAAAACTTTCCTTAAAGGAATAGCAATAAAAATTCTTCTAAACCTCTGTGTGTTTTAATTCATTATTATCTTTTATTACATTAATTACTTAATAGGTTATTTCTATTTCAATTTATTTGAAAATCTCAAAATTATATTCAGAATTTAGATCATATACATATATTTCAAAGTAAATTCTTTAGACTTATATTTGAAGTCAATCAAATATTAGACAAATAAAACGAAAGTCTTAAAATATTCGTTAGTATAAAATGCCTGAAAAAAACTTTATCCCTGAAAAATTTAACTGCAGGTGTAATGCAACTATCATAACTCACAAACTACTATTTCCTTTAGCACAGGACAATTTAAATTAAGAAATTATTTATTTATTTATTTATAATAAAATTACATAAATAAATGTAATGCAATATTATTGAACCATCGGCTACTATAGACCGTTATAGATTTTTATACTATTATTAAATTATATACTAATAATATTTATTTTGTTTATATTATATACTATATATTTACATTATATTTGGTCGTAAGGGGGGTATGTAAAGAAAAAAACACTTACGACCCGTGCAGGAATCGAACTCACATTCCTTCGGTTAATACGCCACACGCCTACCTACTAGGCTACCGAAGCCCCTCAATTAAAAAATGATTTTGATTAATATTTCTTTTACACAAAAAAAAAAAAAACTTTTTTCAAAGTTCCACATTTACATTATTTGAAAGAGGAAAAAATCGGTTTAAACTTTTTGTTTTTCATTTGTTTATTTATTCAATCATTTTTTCAGTAGAAAGCACTAAGGCATATAGGAGTTTTAAGACAAAACTTATAAAAGTTTTTAAATCGTATATGGTCAGCTCAATTCTTTATATATAATATTTTTGCGTATAGGTATGAAAATTTTAAAAAATATTTTCTTGATGTTCATAGCAATGAAAATAAAAACAACAAAGACTCAATTTTGTCCACAAGCAATACAACAATTCTACAATAATTTAAGAATGTCTAAAATTATAACCACTTTGTGTATCGTAAGTTATACTTTATACAAATGAAGTGGATCATACAGACATTTGATGAACGATAAGCCAAAGCATTTCCCTACACTCGCAGTGAACCGTCAAAATAAAAGAAGTTATCATATCATTAACCTATCAGCCAGCAAAACTCTCATACAGATATAAAGAAAATTTTAATATTGAAATCGTTATTTAAACAGTTCGTACTACATGCGATGCTATTAAAATATGGATGATCAAATATCCAAGCACAATTAATAAACATAATTAATCCTTGCCAGATACAAAAATATAAAATAATTATTACTTACCAAGTAATAAATTTAAAGACTGCCTGATTGATAGTGAAGGCAATAAAGAAGGAAATAATTAAAATCGGGAAGAATTAAGTGATTTGGAAAAGAAAATTCTGAAAATAAATAATTGAAAAAGAAAAATATGAAATGAAAGCAAACTAAAATTTTTAAAAGAGACTTTTAAGATTAAGAAGTTAAGTTACATGACCTAAAGACTTTAGGGCGTAAAGACAATAGCATTTAAAAATAATGTTTCATTTTTTATTCCCGTTAATACATTGATAATATTTTTTATTCACATATTGACTAAAAAATATTTGTATACGTTTTAAGGTATTATAAATAACTTACTGATATACTGGTGTACATAATAGTCGTATATTAAAATGCATTTTTTTGAATTTATGAGAACTTATACTTTAAAATAAAATCTTAATGTTATTTAGTATATTTTTAGATTCAGTTGCTTTTTGTTCGACCAAAAAGTATAAGATCGTTTTTTAAAGTAAACGTAAAACTTTAACCAAAAAGGACTATTTATTATGCAGAAACTTTAAATTACAAAATTTAAATTGTTTTGTACAAAAACAATTACATTATTTTGTACAAAAAAATGTTATTAAGCAGACAGTTTGATGTTTGTTTGTTTGCCTAGATTCATATAAAACTCAACGGTCCAATTGCACCCAAATTCCACACGGTTCAAATTCTTATAGGTTATAACTTATGAAAAAAAAAAATTTTTTTTATTTAATTTCTTATTCATTTAAGGATGTGTTAGTATAGAAGTTCTTTGGATTAATTTAATTTATTTGATTTAAATACGCTTCATTAACTCGATTCGTCCCTTGATAATTTACAAAAAGTATCGGCGGAAAAACCAATCAAAAATCTTTTTATATTTTTTGATCTTTTTCCCAAGCCAGATTAAGTTAAAACTGTGATTAAGTTGTGAACTGTGAAAAGTAAGTAAAAACGTTATATCTTGGCAGCTAAAGCTACCGCAATAATTCATATCTAACTAAATTGCTTCTTGCTAGTAAATAACACAGATTACTTTTTTTTTACTAGTACAGAACACAGATTACAATCTATTGGCGTATTTTGACAGATCTGCTAAAATTTTTTAAATTTTTTTGTTGTCTAGTGTTGATAGATTGCCTTGTTTCTCCATCCTGCTTATTTCCAGAAAATGTTATGGTGCTATAAGAATTTTAGATCTGTAGAAATAGATTATAAATAGATAATAATACCTTCATCTAGGCAAATCCTATTTTGATTTTCTTCAAAAATGAAATTTTAAAAAAACTCAAAAAAAAAGCCATTAAATTTTCCTGGGAATCACCGTGCAACCCTGCTAACTTTTTTAAGTGATGGATTTATTAAGTTATAAATGGTTTTGTGTTCAATCTTCTTCAGAAGCAATGATTTCTTTAAATTTTCTTGATTATATATACAGTATATACCTAAATATGACTATAATCACAAGTATACGATTAAATAAAATTATCTATATGACTTTATTTTTATGATCACTACGGTATAATATAATAAATCTTATGTCCAAGGATGTGACCAATTTTTTAAGATGAAGACTACTAATTTTAGAAGAAAAAAATAAAAAAAAATAAAAGGATAATATAGTTTACAAGTTGTTCATTATTCTTTTGATGTCCTTCAAAGATGCAAATTTTTCTGTATATCTGTTAAACCTGAAAAGAGAAGTCTTATATTTTCTACCATTTGTTTCCATTTTATCTTTTTTATTTTCTACAAGTGTGTCATTGTTATCTAAGTTTATTTGAAGGTTGTTATGGATTATAAAAAATAGCAAAATTTAAAGGGTTTTACTAAAAAGAAAAAAAAAAACAAAATAAAGTTGTAAGAACTTTAAAAATTTTTAAAAATTAAGGAAAATTTAAAAAAAAAAAAAAAAGAATTTTAGTATTATCTACAGAATTAAAAAACTTTAAGTTTAAGAATATTAAAACTAAAATATAATAAAAAAAACTTGAACTTTTTTAATATTCTTGAACCAAATTAAAAAAAAAAGTTTTTTTTATCTTTAGTTGCATAAAAAATAAGAAAAAATTAAAAACTTAAAAAAATATATTTGTATAGACATAAGAAGAACATAATTTTAGTAATTATTTATAATAACACACTTAAAAAAATATACTATTAATTGGTAAAGTAAATTTGACCAAAAAAAGAAGAAAATTCATAAATTCTAATAAGAAAAACCACAAGTTGTGGTCATATAAACTTTAATTTTAAGCAAAGTTTTTGGTTGGTTTTTAAAATCTTAACCAATTTTATTTACAATTAGCATTTAAAAGTGTAAAAACAACTATGAAAGCATTCAATTTCTTACTGTTATTTGTTATTCTAGAAACTCGGTTGATCAAACGCTTATAAATAGCTAGTATATGAATCTGTGTCAACTCTAGAATACCTGTACGTACATAAGACGTGCCATTCAGATAAAGTTTAATCGCCTTTTTCAAAATGTCATATGTTTTATAAGTACCAAGATACATTTGTCTAAATTTTGTAGTTCTACAGATACAGCTGCAGAACTACAGTAGTAGACAGCTACTCAAACCTGCTGCTCTAGATCAATTAAATTTTGAAGAAGTCATTGATATAAAACTTGACTTCTTTTCATAAAATTTTAGATACCTAGATTCGATAAATACTACGTTATCTTATGTAAGTTATTTAAATTTCTTTATATGAGAAAGAATTGTATGACAAATACAACTCAATGACCTTATGATTGAGGTCATAAAATTTTAGATACCTAGCTTATATTTAATAGATACTGAGTTAGCTTCATATAAAGAAAGATTTCTATTACAAATACTTGAATTCGCTGGTCGAACTGCTGAATTTGCATTAGCAAAACTAACAATTTTACAAAGATGGAATGATAGAAATTTCAAAATTCTAGTTCCATTAGCTTTTGAGATTTCGTGCGGACGGGCGGAAAAGAATAATTACAACCTTGCAGTAGCGTAAATCACAGTACAATGAATCATCTAATAATTTTTTTCTAACAATTATTATTTAAACATAAAACAAGTAGAAACATATTCGAAACGGTATCAATGAAAACAACAAAAATTCATAACCATGATAATAATATGTTTATGAATTTCAGAGGTATACAAAAAGATATTTCATTCGCTTCGGTTTAAAAAAAAAAAAAACAAAAAACGATCTCATTTGCTTCGGAGGCGCTTCTTTAGAAGCGTTCTAGAATGCATGATTTATTGCTTCCCATTCACCACACAATTTTTTTTTTTGTTTTAAATGAGTGCTTCTAGATACCTTCCAGAAGAAGCGCTTCTCTTTTTTCCCGTTGGTTTTTCGTAAAAAATAACGTCAATATCCTCTTTAAAAACCTCTTTTTAATATATGCTAAATTTCTCTTCTTGTTTGAACAATAGAGTCTCCAATATTACATTTATTTCTATTTATTGTTTTTGCTGCTATATTTAAGTTTTCCGTTGTGGTCAAAATAAACTTTTAGATAGAACTTATGTATTATTTACAATGTACATACTTACGTACTTTTACCCAATTTTTACATTCTTATCGGTAATTGCTTCATTTATTCAGTTTCGATTTGTTATTATTTCATTAGCATTTTTGTTGTTTCTATTTTAAGTTCTTATTTAGTTTTAATATTTAGATTTGTATTGTTTTGCTGTCAGTTTTTTAAAGCTTTGATAGCTTTTTTAATGAAATATTATAATAACATGTACCTACTGGCATTTTTATACCCGTACGATAGGATCGGGTATAATAAAATTACTCCTCCGTTTGTAACACCTCGAAATAAGCGAGCTAGATATACCTTCAAAGGTATGGATCGGATCAGAAAAAAATTCTAAGACTTTTGAGCCATGTCCGTCCGTCCGTCCGTCCGTCAGCACGCTAACTCAAAAACTAAGAAAGCTAGAATCTTGAAATTTACACAAAATATTTTGGGAGTAATTTGTAGGTTCCCTATTTTTTTTGGTTGAGTTTGGACCAAGCCTTAGGGTAGCTCTCGAACACCTAACTTTTAGATCCCCACATTTTTTTTGCAATAGAGCTATGAAATTTTAACTACTGATAGACCTCACAAAAATATTAATTTTACTTTTAATAACTTTTTTTTGTAGCCCCACCCGTTACGGAGCTACAGCTCCCCAAAGGTTCAAAAAAGCTCTATATTTAAATTGTTATAGCACAAGTTGTATAAAGTATATATTCATTTTGAAAACGCCAAACGATTACTACTTTCATTAGCTTTAAAAGTATATATACAATAGATATATATTTTTGGCATACAGTGTCTTAATTTACCGTTATGCGAAACTCAAATTTTGCAAAATTCTTTAACCCTTCCATCTTCTAAACGGTTAAAGTTGGAAACTTGAAATTTTGACAGAAGTTAGATCTTTGAAAATTAGTATGAGTCATTTCAGAAATTTTTTTCGTATCACCCCTCGTTTAGGAGCTGTAAGGGGTCAAAAACTGAAAATTTCCTATTTTTAAACACCTGTAACTTGAACACCTGTTAAAATTTTTTTGAAGTAATACACAAAAATTAAAGCTCCGACATTATACTCTTATTTCTGTTAACAACTTTTTTTAATAATATAGGGTTACTTTATAATTGACGAAAGTGTTACTTGATTTTTTCAAATTTTGTAACAAATTTCTTTAACGAATTTTTTCCATTTTGTTTTACTCGATAATTTGAAATTGGTGAGGATATAATGCGTAGTACAAAAAAATGTAATTAAATAAACAACATAACGGTTGCTTGAAGAATTTTTATTTATATGATATTGATATATATACATACTTATATAATATCATGTTTATTTACATATCGTATATGTCACTAGTGAATGAATGATAAGAGTATAGATGTATATTATATAGCGCCGTATTTACATACATATATGTATTTTATTGTACTTAAAAGAAATTATTCTGCCAATGGAATATTTAAATATAATATAATATAATATTTAAAATTATATTTACTGTTTTGTACTTAGTAAATTTAATATACATTTACCGCTTAGTATTAAATGGTACTATAGAATATTTGAAAAAGTTTTGGATTGATAATCGTTATGTGGAATGTTAGAATCTGCTTTTGAAGAATGTACATATAAACATATAGTTTGAATATATGTACAACCCATAGTTCTAGAAATTATAAAATTCACCCAAATTATTTTAAAATACTAAAATATTAAAAAAATAATATTGTAAGCAGAGTGACAGGCTGTGAACATACTAACGGTTCGTACGGGTATCTAAGAGTTGACAAAGTCAACTGTATTCTTCCTCGTTTTTCATTATTATATATTTATTCATTCATTCATTTATAAATATTGTAACATATAAAGAATAAGATGACCGTAGCGTTAACAGCTAGCTGGTCTTACATTCTTAAATTATATTTAAAAGAGCATTAAAATTATTATATAAAATAAATAAAACAAAAATATAAAAGAAATTAAATTTAACAAATTAATAAAAGAAAAAATAATAAAAAAAAAAACCAAAACAAAGTAATATATTTTTTTTAATATAGTTTACGTTTAACTATTTGTTACACACTACGCCACTTATGCAAATTAAATATATTTTTTTATGAATATTGCTAGATATATGTAAATAGATATTAGTTAGAAATAAAAAAAAAATTTGTTTTGATTTTTTTTTTTAACTATTTGATATTAGTTTATGTCTAAGTTTTAATTTATTTATGTATATGTATGTTTTCTTTTTTTTTTACTTTTTGTTCTTTTCCTTTTTCAATGATTTTTTAAAACTTCTTTCCTTTTTCATCTCTTTATTGTTCCAATTAAATATTGAATTTTAAATTTCTTCCGCTTCAACTTCTGCACACAACACGTCTGCACTCTTCGAAAGATAATTTAAGAATCTCCAAATACATACGAAATATATTCTTATCTACCTATTTCCTACTCATATTAGACTTTGTACTGTGTAGTAGAAAGAATAATTAGTAATTTTTAAATTTTAATATAATATTTCAATATTTATATGCAGTCAATACTCATACTCATACATACAAATGTGCGAGTACTGTAACACATACATGCATATACAGCTCTTGTTCTTTCATATTTTGATTTACAACATCTTAGTTAGAAAATAAAAGCTTTTTTTAATTATTTAAAAATAATACAAAAACTTCTTATGATCAACAATCTTTTCTTTTAATTTATGTAAATATATATAAGAACTATAAATTATACTCATATTTGTTATACATTTTTCTATTATATTTATAATACAGTCTTAGTTTATTAAATAAAGAACCTTATTATCATAGAAATCCATAATGGCAGTCCTACAAAAATGATTTTGCACACACATACGTCATATATCTTTTACAATCAATACTCTTTTCTTTTACTACAAATTCAAAAAAAACTATATTCATATTTACAACGCATAAAACACTCATATTTACAAAGCATTTTACTACCTTCCTTATAAAAGCTTCAATTCGTTCTTTTCTTGCAATACTAGTATACTTACTATTATACTATTCTACTTACACCATAATGACACCACTGAAAAAGTATTTTTTGGCTTTCATATAAAATCTTTATGAAAAACTGACACTCATACTCATAGCTACACTACTAGTTTTAAGTATAATTTGGTTAACCGAAAATTTCTAATCCAAACTCATTTAATCTCTGAATTGAATTCTAAAAATCATAGTCAAAATTAGGTTTAGATTAAGTTTAAAAGAAATAAAATCAGAATTTGGGTGGGTGTAAAACACACCCATCAGAATTTCAGGATGTTTAATAACGATAAGAACGAGAATAACTCTTCCAGTAAAGCCACAGCAGAATTTGATCAGCCCTGAAATAATGATTCCATACAGCTGGAAAATCCGGCCATTGATTGCCTCCTAAATCTTTCAAATATTGTCCTTTTACTATGTCGCAATATAAAAATTTGCTACGTTAAGCTATAATCACTTAACGTGAAATGTTAAGTGATTTTAGTTTCTGACATAATTATCTAAATGTTTTCTTTAATGGCTCCTCTTAAACTTTTATAGGAAATATCTTATATTTAAAAAAATAAATGTCAACTTTAAAGTTGTATACAAGTATCTTAGAATTCTGAATATTGGTATAGTATTTTTTTTACTAAATTAAAAAGAAATAAATAAATTTTCTTATCTTTAAATTACAAAACAAATGGACCGTTATTACTTAAGAGTAGACAATTATATTGATGTCAAAAATTTATTTTGTAAATTCATTTAAAAACAATACTCTTGAAAACAAACAATTTAGAATTTGATAACGATATAAGCTTAATACATTACTTTTACTTTGTTTATCTTTAATATTTTAATTCTGTTATTAAAGTTGAATGAACCCTACCTACTTAACTTACCATAAATGACATAAAATACGAAAATTCCTTATAAAAAAAAATTTTATTTTAAACTTCAAAATCATTTATCTTCAAGATAAAAAAAAAAAAAAAAATCAAAAAGAAATTGTGTGGAATGAAAGAAAATATTCTCCCTCTGTATATTTAAAATCTAACAAAAAAACAAAAAAACGACCTGATACGACATTTAGACTCCGCGTTAGGATAAAAAAAAAAATGGTTGTTTTTTTTATTTATCATATCTACTACAAACTATTATAATTCGATATATTTTTTTATAGATGACTTTTTTTTTTTTTTTTGTAAAGTTTATTTTAAGATTCTTTTTATTGATATGTGAACAGATAAAAAACAATAATGTATGTTTTATTTTTTAGCTTATAATCAAAACATATTTTCTGTTCTTTGTTTTTTTTTTTTTGTTGAAAAATAATATCGAAAGCTTTAAAATTTAATTAAAAAAAATTTATGAATAGAAAATAAGTTTTGAAAAATATGAAAAGAGGATTTCTTCAAGTTCTTTCAAGTTAAATACTATATAAACAGTAAATAACAGAAGATTTATAAGGACATTCATCCTTTACAGACCATTATCATTATTTTTATAGAAATGTAATAAATATTCAATCAATTTTTTAAAAATTTTAAAAAGTTTTATCTTGAAACTAAAATGAAAACAGGTCAAATAATAAAATAAATCAAAAAAAAAATTTCAAAAAATATGTTTTATAATATTATATCTTAGAGTTTTTATACTTATTTATGACAAATTGAACATTTTGTTACTAATTATTTAGATAATATTCTAATAATAGAAAACAATTTATATGATATACAAAAAAATTATTATTTTCGGACAAAGATTTTACAATTATAAAAGATTTGAAAGAAATATAATAGCACAATTATACCTGTCAATACCTTTATGTTTGGTTCAATTTAGAACAGTAGAAATTACAAATAACAGTTAAATATTGTTACTTCGTATAGTACAGCATCATTATTTTGGAATAAATCTCTTAAAACTGGAATATTATTACTATTGGAGAATTATTAAATATTTCACATATTTTAAGTAAAAAACGAAGCAGAATTAAAAAAAAACCAAAGGTCTTTAAAGGTGCACGTGCATATTTTCGAAAAGAGAAGAAAACAGAGAAATTTTCTTTAATTTTAAGAAAATTCTATAAAAAATATAAAATTATAATGTTGAAGAAAATTATAATAAAGTTTTTATTTTTGCATTTTACAGGGACTTTTCAATTTTTGACCAATAACAGCCGTTATATACATGAGGGAAGTATAAAAAAAATTTCTGAGATTATTCTGTTAAATATCTAAAAAATTGCTAGATTCTAACCATAAAAAATATGCCGGATTTATAAAGGAAGCAAAAATGTGCTAATTTTTCGCACAGTAAATTTACATACTATCAAAGATAATATAAACCATTACAATATACATTAGTATATATTATCTTTGATACTGGACTGCAAAAAAAATTGTATAATATTGTAATTGATTTATAAAGATAAAAAAATGTCCTGTCGTTTGTCAGAAAAAACTTACGGACGATCGAAAAGAGTGAACTAAATAGGTAAGCTTTCAAAATTTTTTTACTATATAAATTTTATAGCTGCCTATACAAACGCTATAATATTATCAGTTAAGATTTGTCAAAATAAACCATATTTTTATAACTTATAATAGAGTCGATAAAAAGAGGGGATATAAAAAATATAAAAAAGAAAGCTTTAACCTAGGAAATTGGATACAATGTTAAAGATACTATATATTTTATTTTTCCAAAACTTTAGTTTTTGATTTTTATTTAGATTTGAATAACTGTAAATAACAACAATTATATCTCATTTAACGATGCTTATTTTCGTGGTTAGATTAAATGTAGCGGGCATTGGTTATATCAGACTAACATTTGAATTCAAAGACCTCTTATGAAGTATTAGTTTTAATATTTATAAAAGCACGTTATATTTTAAGGATTATTGAATTTTCCTAATATATTGAATCAAATATTTAATTTTTATATTGCTAAAATATTTGCAATTCTAAATCAATATTTTATATATAATGTGTCAAATCTCTCCGCAATGCGCCTTCGACTCTTAGTGGATTTTCTTACTTTATTTTACAGATATCTAGTAGAAATGGGAACTTGTTTTGTCGAAATCAAAATGTTGAAGTCATCGGACTCAATATTTTCCAAAGAGAAATAAGGAGATCACCTTCACGCAGTTTAAATTGTTAGACGGCCAAATTTTAACATACTATGACAATTCGCTTGTGACTCGAATATCGCGAATGTGAAACCAGCTTCCACCTCGTGTGTTCCCTGAAACTGGAGATTATTATATTTTGTATTTAAATACGTTTATGAACACCAACACCTTCATTCATCATATTCCTACAAAGCTTCAAACTCATGTTCAGCTTTAGCTCATGTCAGAATCTTCCTTTGTCCAAACAGTACAAGATTGTTTCGTTTAAACGGGAGGTGGTGTTTAGCGAGTAAAAGACCCACATGTTGATAGAAGAATTGTGTTTGTCCCACTCCTCTTCAGCGTCCTTCAATGTATCTCATCCACCCCCGTAGAAAAAAAAATGTTAAATTATAAAATAATATTGCAAAAATTATACCTATATAAATGAATTGAAGTACAACACTGTTTCGTTTAAACGGGAGGTGGTGTTTAGTGAGTTAAAGACCCACATATTGATAGAATTGTGTTTGTCCAACTGCTCTTCAGTGCCTCTAAATGACTCGCAACTACACCTCTATAAAAAATGTCAAATGTCAAATTATATCTATATTGAAATTAATTTTTTTAATTTTTTAAGATTCAAATATTATATATGATGATATTTTTATGTACTTATGTAAATAGTAGTGGAGAATAATTTAATTCAAAAATGTTTACATACTAGACGATTTTAAGGGAGCTGCCCTTTATGTAAACCAATTTTTATAAAAATATATTAATAATTTGCAAGAGAAATAAATTATAAAAATAAACAATAAAATAGTCAATAAAACTTAAATTAAATTTCTATTTTTTCGACAGTTGAAGTTCTCTTACACAAAATATTTTAATTTTAATTTTTCTTCTCTTACACCAAATTTAAAATTAATAATATGATTTTTTAATATCATATCATTAATTATTAATTTAAATTTGCTAAAAAAAAAAAAAAAAAACTGTCGACTATAAGACAAAATCAAATGTCTAAGTACCATGTCAGCACCGTTGTTATAAGAAATAATGAGAATAATAAAAAAAATTATCTTATGTATTAACTTTTATCTTCAGATTTAAATTTAAAATTGCTTTAGCAAAAATAGAAAAATAAAAAAAAGAAGAGTCCTTAAATTATTCTTAAAAAAATTCATTTGGATTTTTTCCAATAATGTTTTTTTTTTTTGTTTTTTTTTTCTATTCTTTAATTTTTTTTTTTTTTCTTTTTTAACAGCCTACTTGTTAGAGTGTCTCCTATTTCACATCATCCTATTTTACATATTAAACATATAATATATCCTGCGCATCTTTCAAATTAAATGACAGAATGTATTAGAGAATTGAGGATGATATGTAAGGATATTTTCTAGTAGCAAGGATAATAATAATGAAAAAAAAAACATAAATTAAAGAAATGAAACAAAAATAAGAGAATAATATTTTGAAAATTGTTTTCAACTATTTATAAGAAAAACTAAATTTCGAAATTTATATTTTTTCGAAAAAGTTATACTTAATGATATAATTTTGGCATTTTCATGATAAAGGTGTTAATAAAGTAGAGTTTTAATATATTTGGAATTGCTTAGCTAAAGTTTCTTCAAAAAAGTTTCTATAGAGATCTTGAATTTAAAAATGAAGAAACTTCTTTTAGTTAAAAAATGTAAGTATTAGAACAAATCAAAAGCAAAAACGGGAGTTGTCTAGACAATTTCAACATTACAAATGGCTACTGATAAGTCTAGTAATGTTGAAAAAACGAAACGCTCCTAAGTTAGTTAGTTATTTAAAACCATTAAAAAAGATTTAACTTAGATATTTTTGTATGACCTAAAAATAATTGGTCGAATACATAAAACTGATCGAGACCTCAAATTTAATTTTATCAAACAATAACTGAAATGAGAATTGAGTCGAGTTCAGTTATACAAATTGGATTGTGTCTTGGTTGCCGAAATAATTTTATATCCCACATGTACCGGTCTAAAATTTGATAAAAAACTAAATTTTGAAGGAAATATCATGGAAACCTTAATTTGTAATCGTTGGTCCAAGTCCATATTTCTTGACCTTGTTAAATCATGATGAAAAATCCGCCTGACAAATTAAAGAGTCTTTTCGAAAACACAAAATTTTGCGGACGCCCATCATATAAACCAACACGCGGACACTTTTCAAAAAACATTATTTTAAGTGTTGTCGTTCCATAAAAACTACAAAAAATGGTTTTCGATTTTTTGACCGATTACTCTACTTTATTCCTATATATAAAATTTAAAAAAAAATAAAAGAAAATGTTAAGAAAAGATGTCAATATAATATTATTATGAATTTCTTCTTTTCCTTTTTTGCTTGCAAAAGAGGAAAAAAGGAAGGACGTAGAATTTGCACAACATTATTTAATTTCACGCATCAATGATCAATTTATTCTTTTATAATATGTATGATGAAGATGTAAGCTATTCAAAATGATGTTTTAGTCTTTTGACTTTTAAAAATCCTAAAACAACAACAATATATTGTTAGTATAGACAATCACCATTTTTTTTACGATCTCCTCTTCTTTTTAAAATTTTTATTTTTGTTGTAAATTTGTTTGTTTGTTTATTCGTTTTTTTTTTTTTTGGAAATGTTAAATTGAGATTTGCTCTTAAAAAATCAAAATCGTAAAAAAAAATTTTATATTTAAGTTTTTTTTTTTTTCATTTTTTTTTAATTTTTTTTTTGTTTTTTAACTTTAGACATTATAAAAATGAAAATGAGCATCATAATCTTAATTTGCTCCTTTGACAGTTCATAGCTATTCAAAGTAACACGTGTAGTAAAGAATAAAAAAATAACAAAAAAATTAATGATTTCATATACATACATACATATATTATATTATACATATATACATATATTATTAAAAAAATCTTAAGATGCTATTGTAAAATTGTTAGAAATGTTATTTGAATTAATTATATTTTGGTTAAATACATTTTTTTATTTGATTATTTTTTGACGACATGATTGAGGAAAGTTTTAATTCACTTTTGATTCAAAAATTGGACTTTTACTGTAATTATCTTAGATCTTAAGGATTTAAAATTAAAAAAGATTTAGACATCAATATTATAATAATTAAACTTTTAATTGAAAAATTACATATTATAAATTTTTTAAAACGGCATTATTAAAACTCATAATACCAGCAATAAAGTAAGAATCTGAAAAAGTAAAAACTTCATTTATTTTAGAATTTATGACATTAAAAAATACTGATATTGCTCAAAAATGGATTTAATAATATTTTGTTATTAATAAGCTGTACAATATAATAAAGGTCTTAAATCAATGTTCTGATTCAGAAAATAGGCTCGATTTCAGTACAGTTTTAGTTAAATTTTTCCAGAAATCTATAAAAACTACAGAAATTTTAACTATACAACATGCAATTATTTTTTTCGTTAACTGTCTGGAGAAAAAGATGCATCAGTTTTCTTTTAAAAACTAAAATTATTATACAAAAAAAATTTCTATAATTTTTATAAAATTTCTAATAAAGGGATATATTACTTTTTCCTGAAATTTTAGATTAGCTAGATTAGCTAGATTTAGATTAGATTAGAACTGTTTTCAATAACAATCTCAGTTAATGAAAAATTTCTGAGAAAACAGTAGTTATATTTATACCCGTACGATAGGATCGGGTATAATAAAATTACTCCTCCGTTTGTAACACCTCGAAATAAGCGAGCTAGATATACCTTCAAAGGTATGGATCGGATCAGAAAAAAATTCTAAGACTTTTGAGCCATGTCCGTCCGTCCGTCCGTCCGTCAGCACGCTAACTCAAAAACTAAGAAAGCTAGAATCTTGAAATTTACACAAAATATTTTAGGAGTAATTTGTAGGTTCCCTATTTTTTTTGGTTGAGTTTGGACCAAACTTTAGGGTAGCTCTCGAACACCTAACTTTTAGATCCCCACATTTTTTTTGAAATAGAGCTATGAAATTTTAACTGCTAATAGATCTCACAAAAATATTAATTTTATTTTTAATACTTTTTTTTTGTAGCCCCACCCGTTAGGGAGCTACAGCTCCCCAAATGCTCAAAAAAGCTCTATATTTAAATTGTTATAGCACAAGTTGTATAAGGTATATCTTCATTTTGAAAACGCCAAACGATTACTACTTTTATTAGCTTTAAAAGTGTATAATACATATTATACACTTTTAAGTTTTATCATATTTTTTATCATACAATAAATACATATTTGTGGCATACAGTGTCTTAATTTACCGTTATGTAAAACTCAAATTTTGCAAAATCCTTCAACCCTTCTATTTTCTAAACCGTTTAAGTTGGAAACTTGACAGAATTTTGACAGAAGTTAGATCTTTGAAAATAAGTATGAGTCATTTCAGAAATTTTTTTTGTATCACCCCCTGTTTAGGAGCTGTAAGGGGTCAAAAACTGAAAATTTCCTATTTTTAAACACCTGTAACTTGAACACCTGTTAAAATTTTTTTGAAGTAATACACAAAAATTAAAGCTTTAATATTATACTCTTATTTCTGTTAATAACTTTTTTTAATAATATAGGGTTACTTTATAATTGACGAAAGTGTTACTTGATTTTTTCAAATTTTCTAACAAATTTCTTCAACAAATTTTTTGCATTTTGTTTTACTCGATAATTTGAAATTGTTGAGGATATAATGCGTAGTACATAAAAATGTAAACAAATAAACAACATAACGGTTGCTTGAAGAATTTTTATTTATATGATATTGTTATACATACATATTTATATAATATCATGTTCGCTAGTGAATGAATGATAAGAGTATATATGTATATTATATAGCGCCGTATTTACATACATATATGTATTTTATTGTACTTATAAGAAATTATTCTGTCAATGGAATATTTAAATATAATATAATATAATATTTAAAATTATATTTACTGTTTTGTACTAAGTAAATTTAATATACATTTACCGCTTAGTATTAAATGGTACTATAGAATATTTGAAAAAGTTTTGGATTGATAATCGTTATGTGGAAGGTTAGAATCTGCTTTTGAAGAATGTACATATAAACATATAGTTTGAATATAT
The DNA here is from genome assembly GCA_947095535.1 of Poecilobothrus nobilitatus. NCBI lineage: Eukaryota > Metazoa > Arthropoda > Insecta > Diptera > Dolichopodidae > Poecilobothrus > Poecilobothrus nobilitatus. The sequence continues at coordinate 37,985,022 of OX352774.1, read as the reverse complement.
GTACAACCCATAGTACTAGAAATTATAAAATTCACCCAAATTATTTTAAAATACTAAAATATTAAAAAAATAATATTGTAAACAGAGTGACAGGCTGTGAACATACTAACGGTTCGTACGGGTATCTAAGAGTTGACAAAGTCAACTGTATTCTTCCTCGTTTTTGTTCAAAAATAAACTAAAAATTTGTCTAAACAAAAGATTATTGTTTTTGTTATTTAAATTTTCTATAGACATTATTTCATTATATTTTTTGGCTTATTTCATTTATTTCTCATTTTAAACATTTTGACTTTATTCCATTTTTGAATTTTGACGTTTTCAACCTGAAAAGGAATTAAATTTGGATTTGCTTTTGAATAAATGTCAAAGAAACAAAATATAAAAAAAATGTTTATTAAAAACAAAAAATTATCGTAGTCGAGATTTGAACTTGACTTTTATTTCTTTATAATGTATACGTTACTTACCACTCCAAAACCTGCTAACTTTATTTATCAAATCTGAAATGATATTCCAATGATATGATACTTTTTATTGCGTATTTGCTTTTAAAATTTTGCCAAATAAATTCTAAAATAAAACGTATAGTTTTAAAAAAATTTTAAAAAGAGTTTTTAAGGCTAATTTTCATGGGAAAAATTTCATCCGATATCGGATATTTAGAAAGAGTATACTATATATACTACAAATAACAAAGAGTGAGAAAAATAATGAATTCAAATGTCATGTATCTATAAGAATGTTAATAGTGTGCCCATTTTTTTTCTGTAACATATACATTTTTTACCTATATGCGTTAAAAATATCGGAGATAATTAAAAGTTTAACTTCAGCGAACTAAATTTCATCCCAAATTATCGTATATCTCTGCCACACAAGTAGTGTTTTTGTATCTTCTGCCTATGCTCTAACATATTTAATATCCCCAAAAATTTTTCTCCATGAAAATTAGCCTTTAAGGACCGAGAAAATTAAAAGAAGACGATTTTGAAAAGCGAGATTTTAGAAAGCTGGATTTTATAAAAACGATATAAAAAATGAGAGTGTACATTTCCGACCCTTCTTGCTAAAGTCTTCGTTTTATTTGCCTGTATTTCATATTATATAAAATTTATTATATAAATATTCTGTAAAAGGCGTGAATTCACTAAAGTCCCTCCTAATTCAGATTCCCACATATACATATATATATAAATTTTCTGGAAAAAACGTAAAGCCCTGCTTTTGAATGCAAGTCTAAAATCTCTTCTAATTTAGAATGAAATACAGGTAAATGAAACACAGACAAATGAAAAACAGTCAAATTATCAAGCAATACATGCATATGATACTACGGGCAAATGAAATACAGGCATATGACACGCTTCCGTTATTTCGACCTGAACTGATAGTCGACGAATAAAATAGCCAGTGAATGTATACCAAGATTCAATTTTATCTAGTTAAATTTTAGTTCGGATTTCGAAATTTTTAACATTTAAGTTGATATTCTTTAATTATTTTTTTTTTTTTTTTAAAACATCTATTATTAGAGCATGGGAATATTAACGGTTAACTTTTCAGGAAAATTCTAAAATTTTTAATTTTCAACCGTAATAATTTTTGAATCCAAAAAAAACTCAAACCTTTTTATCACGGTAACCAATAAATTTATTTCTCAAGGACACCATATTGGCGTAGCATTTTCATTATTCAGAATTAAAAACAAAAATAAATTTAAAAGAATATTCTACTTCTGCAAAAATATTTTTATTTGCACTTTAGGTGTAGTTAAAACCAGCGCTTAAAAAATGTATTTTAAATTGGGAAGATGTATTTCTAATAGCGTTCTTAAAAAACGTAATTTGTAACACAAAAATATTTTTTTTTTCTTACTCGAAAAAAAAAAATTTATAGCTTATTATACCAACAATTCTCAAAAGAGTAACTTTAAAAAATAAAAAATAACAGCAACTAGCAAAAAACAAAATTTAGAAAGATAAAAAGAAAAAAAGAAAATTCATAGTAAGCGGAAAAAAAAAAAAATACTGTGTATACTGTGCCAAAGAATTTATGATTACGATTATTAAAAAAGGCGCGTCATAATCGTCCTAGATCATATTATTATATGTATTGTATTTCTTTTTTTTTTTTTTTTTTTTTTTTTACATAATATGTACATAAATATAATATTTTTGTATCTATTACATATTATGTAAATTAGAAAATGTCAAATTGAAAATAAGCCGATTATATTTTTAACAAAAGAATATTAAAAAAAAACAAAACCCAAGAGAATACAAGTATTATCGAAAATCTTAGTTTAATAACATGTACATATTACAATAATAACAAATTTAATATATAGAATGAAATGTTATTTATAGTTAGTTTTACAATCAAAAGGAAAAACAACAAAAAAAAAAGTTTTTTTTCCTGTTACTTTGAAATCCTATATCCCTTCTACATGTGCAAATATTCACATTCGCAAAAAAAAAAAATTTTTTTTAGAATTGAAATTGAATATGAATTTTTATGAATGAATTTTTGTTTTTGTCTCTTAAGTAGACTTTTTGTAAACATGATTTTCATTTTATTTTTTTTTTTTTTTATTTTGTTGAAGGAGGGAAAATTAAAAAAAGAAAAAATAAATAAATTAAGAACAAAAAGAAAGTTTTAAGACTACAGACAAAAGTCTTGTTTTTCATTTTCTTTAAATAATTTTATAAAAATATACAAAAAAACAAAAAAAAACGGTTGAAATAAGTCTCGAGGTTGAATTTATTTTATTTTCAAATAAATATACTTGACAAGTACGTTTGTACATATATACTTTTGTTTATATTTGTATATAAAAAATTTTTAAATCTATATAATATAAGTATAAAATTAGGAGATGGATACTTTTAATTTTTCAGGATCAGACAAATTAGTTATTCTTTACATACAAAATGCAGTAGACATTAATATAATAATAAATAATTTCATTTTATACCTTATAACTCACAATATTAAATTTATAATATATAAAATAAAAAGAATAACATTAATAGAAATATTATCTGTATGACACGTGTTGTAATAATTGATGTTTATTTTTATATTATAAAAATAAGAAGATCTAAGAAATACCTTGTGTTTAATATCTGTGTATCTGTGGCTGTGATTCAAGCGTTTGAAAGGAAGAAAAGCAAAAATAATATCTAGTTGTTAGATTTGATTATTATTGGAGTGTAAGTGACACTGTGACCTTTTAATGTGCATTGTCCTATTGTGGTCTCCTGTTACTAGATGTTATAGATTTTTCCTCCACTTATAATACTTCTGTCCGTCTTTCTTCCTCTAAGAAACTAAATATCTGTGTAGGCTTTATTTCTGGCTAATTTATTGCACTTATTGCTGGCATTTTATTTTGAGCAAAGAAATATGCTTTTAGTTGCACATATCTCGCTCGGAGTGAAATATAGGTATAGTTGTTATATATGCAGTCTTACTTTTAATAATAAAATTGTGTTAAACAGATATGCGTTTTTTTTTTTCATTAATATTTATTTAAGTAGCTGGAATTTTGTACTGGATGTGAATAAAATTCTTTTAATTTAAATAAAAAAAAACATGTTAAAATATTTGAAATCATCAAAACAGAATATTATGAAAATTTTAAATAAATAATAAAACTTTATTTGAATAACCAAATAGAAAATGACAACGTGGGGTGTTGAATTGAATAGATTTAAAAAAAAATCTAAAGAAAATAAACAAATATCTAGTATTATTTAAAATTTTTTAACAGTATATGTAGTTAAAACATCAAAAAAGAAAAATTTAGCCCAGAGTTTTGATGTTATTAATAAAATAAATGCTTTATTACGCAAATTTAAATTTTGTGCCTGCTAGAAAATTATCTTTTTTTATCCAATAATTGACTATTTTTACAAAATGCTAGCCATCTTTTTCTTATGGTTTGATTAATTTTTCTTATTATTGATGTAATATTAGTTGTTTATACCATATATTTCTTCCTACGCAGCAATTTAGATAGTCGGACTTCTTATCCGTATACTTATAGATTTTATTTTTTTAATATCTCCGCGTACTTAAGTACTTATTTTATTAAGAAAAATAAAACATTAAGTTTTTAGAGAATTCCATTATTTTTTATGTATCGAAAGAAAAAATCTGAAAGAAAAATCTCTTAAATATGACAACTTACATAAAAAAAAAACAAAAAATAAATGACAATGAAAAATAATGGGACACTGAAGGACTTACAATTTTCAATTATAGTAAAAAGCCTGTTGACTGTTACATGAACTGTACATCATATTACAGTTTTTGTCGCCTTACATACGCGACAAAAAGAGTCTTTTTTTTTTCCTTTTTTTGATTATTTTGTTTTTTATATTAAAATAAAAAAAATAATATAAAATTTTGCTGAGGACATCCTTTTCGAAAATAACAAAAATGGGTAGAAACTATAACTTCTTTTATATTTTTTATCCTTTTTTTCCCATAATATATTTATTTAATTTTTCTTTTTTTTTTCTTTTTTTTTTTTTTCTTTTATCACATGACATAATTTTTTATGCGCGATTTATATTTTTTTTCTCGTTTTTTATGTTTTTAAAGTTGACTATTATAAATTTTATTTGACTATCATAATGTTACTGTAAATAATATTCTCAAAATAGGTACTACAGAGAGTTGACTGTAAAAATAAGTGCCTTAAAATTTTTTTTTGTGGGGAGGTTGTACATTTTCGGTAACAGTGAAAAGAAAATTAAAACATTGCAAATTTTTAATCAAATAATATTATAAACCTGATATAGGTTTTCATTGGCAGTTAAAAAATTTTTATTCCATAGTCCTATTAAACCTTTTAACACTTTAACTAGTAGCTAAAAGATGATTTTGGGAGCTGGCTTAAAGGATCGTTTAATATGCAACATTTTAAGTTTGTTTCTATAATTTGGTTTAATGAAAAGTGAATTTGATACAAATGTATGGTATGGGTTAGATAAAAAGCAGAACAGCTATAATCATTTTCTTAAATAACAAATTATTTAGAGAAAAAAGAATTAGGAGACAATTAGATAACATGACTCAGATGGGAGTAAAGAACCTCAATTTTCATAATTAAATCGATATACCAAGCTGAATCAGATATTATTATTAACCGTTATTTGAGATTGCCAAGAATATTCGAAGCATTATTGTTCAACATTTTTTTTAATGACATATACCTGGAATAATTGCAATAATTCAAATTGAACAGGAAGTTTTTCAATTAACTGTACACTATAATACATAGGTATTAAAATTAAACCAATTAAATTTCAAAGTTTAATCTGATATAAAAGAATTACTGTGCAGTTTAGCCAAACAAAATAAATAACCATAAGCAAAAATATTTATGAAGTCCTTAATAATAAAATTGAATGCACCGAAAAAAAAAACAACAAAAATACAACAGTACTTTGTAAACTTTTTTATAAAAACTTTAAAAACAAAGAAAAATTTAACAATGTTATGATTCATGAAATTGTTTTCTTAGATTTAGATATTTTTCTTAGAATATTTATTTTTTTTACATTATTTAACTTTTAAACCGACTTTCAGTCTTTTGATGAAGAAAACAATGATTTTTGGGGATTTCCTGATCCATATTTAAAAACAACAAAAAAAAAAAAACACCAAAAAACAAAATAAATAATAAAAGAAGATTTAAGAGAAATTTTAAGAAAAAGAAATTATTGTTTCATTTTATATTTTTTTAAATCACTTTACACACATTTATAGTAAATAAAAAATGTATCTATTCAATATAAAAATCTGTCAGTCTATGTAAAGTTTCTAAAATTATCTACTAAAAGTTTTAAGAATTAAACTTTGAACTAAAATTTGCCTAATCAATATTTTTTTGTTTTCTCCCTTCCCCTTTCATATGGCTTTCATTAAGTAATTTTTTATTCATATTCGACTCACCTTTAGTTTTTGGAATCATTAGTTTCAATAAGCCATTAATTACTCGACAAAGCCAATGTCGCGTAATTAATATAATTTATAAAAAAAATAAATACTTTTGGGAAGAATGAAAAATAATTTAAAATTAAAATTCTTTTGTAGGATTACAAATTCTTATAATTTTTTTTTTTTTTAGGTTAAGATGAAATGGCCGACATATAACTTTTATAAAAATATAATACTATTAATGCGATTTATTAGAACAATTTTGAGCTTTCATCACTATACACAAATACTCCAGAATATTACTTACAAGACGGCAACAAGACTTCTATAAATATTAATATTCCTCAAGCAATTTGAATCAAATTAATATTATTATCCTTGATAAAACATTTTGCTGCCTCGGAACGAATAGATATATTATTATACTCAAACCACTGAGAAAAACCCTTAAAGAAAGACAGTTTCAAATCGTTAAGTTTTACCGGCATTATAAACTGTCTATGAGTTATAATTTAGTTAACATTATTTTTAATTTAAAATTTTCAATCCTATCTAGATGCCTTAAATATCTCGCAATCATGCTGTGCTGAAACTTGTATAAGTATTTAAGTTTAAATTTATTTCAGGTAAGTTCCAAAAGCTTAAAATTTGCAAACATTTTAGATGCGTCATCTTGTGTTCTCCTAATTTAGGAAAATGATAATTTTAAAAGTAATTACCATGATAAATAATTCGATTATACTCTGGACATTATTTAAATGTTTTTTGTTTTAGTAAAAACACAAACCCGTTAGTTTTAATAAGAGGATAATATAGATTGACATTTAAGAAACAGATTGAAATGTCAAAAAATGAGTTAAAGGAGGAGAAAAAATTTTAATAAGAGGATATATAAATTAACATTTAAGAAATAGTTTAAAATATCAAAAATTGAGTTAAAGGAAAAATAAAACATGTTTTAAACCAAATAAATAATTATGCTATAATTCAAAATTATGCTATAAGGTTATAACAAATAAAAATAATTTTATTATTATACACCACGAGCTTTTTCTATCTGAACATAATATTACATTTTATGAAATTTTAACAGTAACTTAATATTACGCTTATAAAATGTTCTCTTTTAAAATATTAACTTATTTTTTCCCGTTTTTTAACGTTAATGTTTTTTTTTTCTTAAATATTTTTATTCTTTTTCTAGTTGGGATTTCCTCGAATTTTTATTTCTATATATACAATTTCTAAGAAAATATAAAAAAAAAAATATCTAACATCATATTATATCCATATAATAAAATATACATAAACATATATATACATATATATATATACAGCTATATACATAAATTCATATTATTTATATGTTAATGTGTTATTTCAATATGCTTTAACGTTACAATAAACATTCAAATACAATTTATGATTATTTTAAGTGTTATTTTAAATTTCGAATGGTTCCCAAAATTTGTCTTAAAATGTCCTGTTGCCATCACATACATATACAATATAATATTACATGCTATATAATAATTCGAAATTATGTAGATTTTAAATTTAATATTTGTAGTTTTATTTCTTTGTTTTTTTTTTTGTTCGCCTTATTTGTATTCCATTGTTTACAGAATAAAAATCATATATAGCTTACAGATCATTGAGCTGTAACACTGTATGTATTGCTGTTTTTTTTTTATTCTTTTTTCGTTTTTTTTTATATTAATAAATTATTGTGTTTTGGTTTTTTTTGGTTTTTAGCACATTTCCAAAAAAAATTTTGAAAAAATGTGCTTATTAGTTTCACTCTGTCCGTCCGTTCGTCCGTCTGTTTACAAAACTTCTACACCGTTAACGATAGAGAAAAAAAATTTTAACCATAGGTAGGTCTCATAAAAAAAATTATTTTGTGGAACAACTTTTTCATGTAGCCCCCCCCATTACGGAGCTACAGCCCCTCAAACTTTGAAAAAGCTCTATTTTTAAAAGCATATATCTTATGTTCTGCTTAAGATTTTTTCAATCTGAAAACGTCATTCGACAGGTATTTCTTTTATCTTTGTAAATAAATATCAAAATTACACATTTTTTTTAAATTTAGTATTTAAATTTACCGTTATGTGAAAACCAAATTTTGCATGATTTTACTACTTTCATAACTCCGGTACGCTTCTAGATAGAGGCTTGAAATTTTGAGACAAGAAAGAACTTTTAGAATTAGTATAAGTTTCCTCAGAAAATTTTTTGCTAGCACCCCCTCTTTAAGAGTTATTACGCCTCAAAAATTGAAAATTTGCTATTTTTAGGCACCTGTACAAATTTTTCTTCGGCAAGACATGAAAATTAAAGCTTCAATAATATATTTTTACGTGTGTTAACGGCTTTTCTTAGTTATATAGGATCCCGGAATTACGGCCCTTCAAAATTTCAAAATTGTCCTATTTTCACATTTTTTCTTATTACATGAAATTTGCAAATTTTTGTGTAAGTCACACTTCTAAACAGTTTGTACTGAGTTTTGGAAATGTGCGCTTTTAAAAACCGTTGGTTTACATTTTACCTTGTTTTTTTTGATTCAGGGACGAACGTAATTTTTTTTTTACATTTAATTTGAGTTTATTTTTAATAAACTTAAAATATTTTCAATTTATTAAAATAATATGGGTTTTATTTTTATATTAATTTTAAACTAAATATATGTATTTACAAGATTTAAATAAAATTTCCAATTTAAAGTTTACACAAATCAAAGGATACAAATCAAAATACATAAAATGTATTTTAAGTTTTATAATATATAAAAGAATATTATACGAGGTATCAAAACAGTATCTGGAAAATTTAATTTTTTTTTTTCAAGGTTTTTCATCGGATTTTACCTTGAAATTGTTTAGGTTATATAGAAATATGGAAGTATATACTACATTATATCGTGAATATGTAATTTAATAATATAAATCAATATTTCAATTCAAAAGAAACAGGTTGTTAATATATAAATTAAAAGTTAATTTAAGGACAGAAATAAAATAATAATAAAAAAAAATCAGGACTTTGTTTAAGACAATTCATTATTCCAAATTATTATTTTAAGCATAACTCTTCTAAACTTTATTTTTTCATTGCCACTCCTATAAGGAGCATAGGGCATTCACAAAGTTATTTATTATTCAAATTTGACTAATCTTCAGTTTCGGGAATATTTAATTTTAGTAAACCGTTGATTACTCGGCTGTAGCTATTGTACAAGACTATGAGATGTTTTTTTCATTTCTATGCCATTTATTCATCTTATACAAGAATTATGTTTTATTATTATTTTATTATATATGACAATATGATATTAATTATAATTTATAAGACATATAATACTTATTTTTTAATTTAATTATATTATACTAATTATATACATTATAAGAAAAATCAATATTATTTTTTATTAATCTATATCACACAGCCGGGATTTGAACCAGAGACCTTTTGTATGAAAGGCCAGTGTCACTACATCATTGACTCTTCTAAAATTATTTCAAGATTAATTGGTGGGAGAGGGGTGTTACTACCAACTGTATTTTAAAATACACTTCTAGTATCCTTAACTTGAATATTTTTGATTTAATTAGATCACAAATGTTTTCAGATATTTATTTATCTTATATACACTTAGTATAGACATAAACCTACTGCAGGATTTCATATTTAAAGTAAAATATAGTCTCTTTATTATTTTTACAAATTATTTATTTACTAATGTCTTTTACTTTTAAAATTATACCAATTTGTACTTTAAGATTTTTTGCTTTGTGACATTCTAATATTCTGAAGCAATTATTTAAATAATTTTTCCTTTTTGCACAATTTATTTAAATATTCTTCATTTTGCCCGTCATATTCTGACAATTCAATTATATGACTTTTAATTACTGTGCGCAAAACTTTTCCAATTTTTATTCTAACTTTAAATCAAGTTTCCTATTTTATACAAAAGGAAAATGCAAAGCTCTTTTATTAAATTTACATGACACTTAACTGATTTTGACTATGAAATTTATCAACCCACAATTTTAAAACTACTACTCAAATCTTTTTGTTTCGTTTTTTAATATCTTTTCAATCAAGATATATGACAACAGTCTTTATTGTACTAAAATTCAAAATGGAGTACAATTTTAATATTTTTAAAGTTCTTCTTTTAATATTCTTTTTTTTGTTCATTTATGTTTTCTCCAAATAAAAAAATAATGTTAAAATAAAATTGTTTCCTTTATATGAAAAAATTGTACAAAATTTATAACTTATTTTGTCTTTGTGTATAATTATAATATTATGTACCCTATGTATTTATATATGTACTAACATAATATATTCTATACAAAATAATAGACTATAATAAAATGAATGTGATTATGTTGATAAATTTTGTAATGATTTCAAAGAATTGAACTTGAAATTTATCTTAACAATATAAAAATATAAAAAAATAGTTAAAACCAAAATTAACTACAAAATAGTGTTCTCCCCTTGAAATTCTCTTTTATATGCAAAGAGAAATTTGAAATATTTAGTAACAATATAACAATATAAAAATACAAAAAAATAGTTTTATTTTTAGGTTCCATAAATTGTACAATTTATTACAAATGTTTCACTTAGATATAGATATGTTATATATGCAGTTAATATGTCTTTACTGTAGTTAACATGAAATTTTTGTTTGAGTGAGAATTATTTGTCAAAATTTATTTTAAAGGAAATGGGGAAAACCTTTTTTTGAAATATATATATATATTTTTTTTTTTTTATTATTGAATATCCAGCGAATTTTGTAAATTTCTTAAGATAGCATTGGGATTAATACCAGGTGAATAAATGGACGTGTCATCTGCAAATATTGAAATTTTTGTGTGATTTAATCTCAGGATATCTGCGGTGTAAATGTTGTACAACATTGGTCCTAGTACGGAGCCTTGTGGAACTCCTACTTTAAATTCGTATCGATTAGAAGGCGTATTATTTAGTATTACTCGAAATACTCTTCCATGAAGGAAATTTTGTATAATTTTTATTAAGTAAATTGGAAAATTATTAAGTTCCAATTTATGAAGCAGACCAGATTGCCAAATAGTATCGAATGCTGAATTTATGTCCAACGCTACTAGACCAGTAGAGTTACGTTCTTGTAAATTGGATTTGACAAAATTTTTAACACGTAACAGATGATGAACAGTGCTATGATTTTGTCTAAATCCAAACGGCTCATTTGGAAGAATTCTTTTATCTGAAACTATCTTATCCAGTTTAATTTTTATTAGTTTTTTAAAAATTTTTGAGAAACTGCATAGTAAGTTGATTGGTCGAAAGCTGTTTATTTCCTCTGTTGGTTTTGCAGGCTTTGGAATTGGAATAACAAGGGCTTCTTTCCATGCGTTAGGGAAATAACTTAATTTCAAACATGAATTGTAAATCAAAATCAAGCATTTTCAGGTAATTTTTTGATGCACAGATTAGAGATATGGTCTATACCTGTCGATTTTTTAGTTGAAAGAAAATTGCATTGATAGATTTTAATTCTATTTGTTCAAAAGTTTCTATTACTGCTTGATCAATTTTTCTTACAGATTCCTAAACCATTAAATAAGTAGCGCTGTCAATTAAATTATTATTGATGGTATGTTTGTCGTGAAAGTGTTTGACTAAAACATTAGCTTTGTCTATGTTTGTAATATGCACATTATTACTGTTGTCTTTTAAAATGGCTATTTATTTATTTTACTTTTGATAACTTTTGAGATTTTCCAAAATGGCTTGGATGATTTTTTAAGTGTCTTTAAGGTATTATACCATTTCATATTGCGATTAATTTTGTTTTTAATTTTGTTTTTAATTAAATAATTAAAATGATTTAACTGAGCGTAAAAGATTAGGTTTTGACTGCGCATCCTAACACTATTTCTTTGCCTTATTAATTTTAATATATAATGCGGTAAATAGTTAAAACCAAAATTAACTACAAAATAGTGTTCTCCTCTTCAAATTCTCTTTTATATGCAAATAAAAATTTGAAATATTTAGTATATTTGTTTATATAAAATACACAACTCAATAAAATACATAATCATTACCGTTAAAAACAGAAATTTACGGTATACTAAAGTAGTATTATTTAAGTAGCATTCATTAACCCGTTTCTGTATAAAAGCGTATTAAACATTTTTCCTTTTTACATTGTTCGTTATTCGTTAGTCCCTTGTAGTGGCTAAAGCCACCTTTCCATTTAGCCTATATAACACGATGAAACCCCTAAACTGCTAAAGCAGTATATTGGTTGGGGATAAGAATAGGAGCAAATTAGGCACGATCCTTAAATAAGGATCCGGAAATTTTGAATTGAACTCGAAAATATTGAACTTTTCAAATTCAAGATTCACTTAAAAAATGTTATCTATATATTATATATTCAATATTTCTATTATTTCCTTCCCGTTATGACAATGTTTATTATAACACCTTCCATACATCTCATTATATTTCGAATTTTTTTTTGGCAGCTCAAACGTTTTGGCTGTACATGGCACCAAAATTAATTTCAAAACCACTTCTATTTTCAAAACAGAATTACATTCTACAATTAGATAGAAAGCTACATTTTTGATGTACAAGTACAACTCATCATATAAATCTACTGCAGGACGAAGTGTTACCATTTTATCATGTTTATAAAATATGATCACAGACCCCCGAACAAACACGCAAACTACAAACCAGTTCACAAAAATTATTTTTTTCAAGCAATTAATTAAATTTGAAATTTAATTTTTATACCCGTATGCACTATGTTCAAGGGTATAGTAAATTTTCCATTTTTCATTTAGGGTGTCACAAAACTCTAAAGGAGTCGAGCTAGATAAAGTGTCAAAGGTATGGATGGGCGCAGAATCGAATTCTGAGTCAATTAAGCCATGCACGTCCGTCCGCAAGATAACTCTAAAAATAAAGAAGCTAGGAAGCTGAATTTTTTTTTACGTCACTTTCCCAAAATTGTTAATTTCGCTATTTAAATCCAGTATTTTCGGCCACCGGGTTTCAGTAGCTGCCTTATAACTTTTTTCTTTAATGTAAATAACTCAGTATCTAGTGTAGCAATAGGTATTTGAAATTTTGCAAAATGGTATCGAGTTACAAGCCAACAACATCCGTAAAATGTGGTTGTGTTGGTCCGACAGATTAGGTTCATAAAACTTCTTTTTTTAAATGGAAATATAACTCCTAGTCTATTGAGGCTAGGTATATCTGAAATTTTATAAAAAGATGTCAAACTGTATGCGAACAACTTCTGTAAAATTTGGTTGGGCTAGAGCAGTAAGTTCAGGCTTCTTCCATCTCTTGGAACTTTATGAAACTAAGCGTCTGAAATCTTACAAGAGATAATCAAGTATTAGGGCAATAACTTCTGCAAAATTTGGTTGTGCTGGTGCAATATATTCGGCCAGCTGTCATACAATTCCAAAATTTAGATAAATATATCTCGGTAGTTAACGACGGTACTAAAGCATCTGAAATTTTTTAAAAGATGATCAAATTTTATAGAAACAAGGGCATCCCAGAGTTGACATAGACTACTCTACTGCACTTTTCCTCGTTTTTTATAAAGATTACAATACTTATGTTTCACATCCTTACGTGTTCGTGTTAAAGAAAAACATTTTACAATTCTGTAATATCATGAAAGTAAATTTTCAATTGAAAATTTTACATGTTTTTATTTCAGAAAACAAAAAGGATTAAATTTTAATAATGTGATGAAAAAACAGGATACTAAAGTGAATTTAATTTTAAATAAATTTTAGTATTGTAGTTATTATTTATGTTACAAAATATATTAAAGTATTTGTTATTTTTGTTGGTAATGGAAAAATCACAAAAATTTATTTTTGAAACAAAGAAAACTTTTTTTGTATAATTATTATTTTAAAACTCGTACATGCGGTTGGACATTATTGACTTTGTTTTTATAACAGTACCATTTAACGTGTCCATGGTAATCGATGTTTCTAAGGTTATAAATGATCTTAAAGTTTTTAGGGAATAATTTAATAACAGTTATAAAATGTGCAGTTATAAAAATGTTGATTGTCATGGGAAGTGTTGCCACAGTGTGCGAACCTGTAGGATTTTGTAAAATTTTGCTAAATAAAAAAGTTGTAACGATTTGTAATAATAACGATTTATAATGTCTGGTATTGGAATAAAATATCTGACAAATTATTTAAAGATAATTTGCTGATTTCTTATTACTAAATTTAAGATTAAAGTTCTATAGTGCATTTTTAAATTATGAAGTACAGATTTTTTTATAACTTCTCTCATTTTCTCTAGGCACGCTTTTAACTAATTTTATAATTTTTCCAAAAGAGTGCCAGAGTTATAAAGGAAGCATTATTTTGCAAAATTTTGTTTTCACATAACGATAAATTTCAATACTAAATTACAAAATATTGTATAATTTTGATACTGATTAAAAAAAAAATGTAGTGTCATTTGACGTTTTTAGCCCGAAAAACTGACAAAATTAAATATACAATACATATTGTAAAATAGGAAATTATATTAACTTGGAGGGATTTTAACTTTCATAATGCGAACCACCTAATAACCACCACCTAAGCGAACCACCTAAGAACCACCTAATAAATTTATTACATTATTCCAACAATTATGTTTTAAAGAATCTATGCATGGTTAAAATTGCATTGCTTTATCTTAAATAGTGTAGAACTTTGTAAACTGGCGGAGGGGCAAAGCAAAACTAATTTTACGAAAATTTTACGAAACTTTTTTATCTCTTTTTGAAAAATGTGCTAGAAACCTAAAAACATTCAATGAGAAGCAAAGAGCAAGGTAGTCTAGTGGAGTGATAGAAACCCAGGGTAGTATTTAGACATTAAAAAGTAAAGGAATTCAGTGAAATGGTAGTACAGGAATATAATATTTTCATACAGTTAAAAAGATTTTTGCTTCAGTGTAGGCTAAAATAAAACCCTGGATATATATCAAAACTGTCCCAATCAAAATAATGAACTTTTTAACCTATTAGAATGAATGAGAACACGTCATAAACCCAAAGAAATAACATATTTCATTAAAGTATTTCGATTTTATTTTGACGAATATTACAAAAAAAAAAATGTGTAGGTTATAATTTTCCGAATTTTTTACGACAACTTGCAAATATTCTGATAAATATATTATACCTATCTGAGCAATTTTCCAGTAAAAATAAATTATTAAATTATTAAATGGAAAAGATAAAATAAAATTTCAAAAAATTATTGAACAAAAACAGAAATTTACAAAAAAAAAATTGCAAATAGACTCCAGCATCAAATTCCAATTATATAAATGGTAGCAACAACAAAAAGCCATTAATTGCCAGTTTTATATTAAATGTATAAGACAAATACTACTTTAAAATTTAATAAATGTACAAATTATGAACCAACATTAAAAACGAAAATATAATAATTAATGTCCTTAAATTAAACCCACATTAAAAATATGCTTAAGAAGATGTTTTTATTCGAATATCTAAAAAGAAAAATTTAACTAAAGAAAACAACCTACAAAAAATGTTTTTCTGCCGAAATTTTGTTTAAAAAAAATATTTATTTTTAATATTAAACACAATATACCTACCTATTTTACCTATATAAAAACTTAATGGTTTCAAATTGATTTTGAAGAAATTTGATAAAAAGGTAAATAAATTGAAATGAATTGTTTTAAAATAAAATTTTTATACCCGTACGATAAGTATCGGCTATAATAAAATTACTCCTCCGTTTGTAACACCTCGAAATAAGCGAGCTAAATATACCTTCAAAGGTATGGATAGGATCAGAATCAGAATCCGTTCGTCCGTCGTTTGAGTTCCGACCAAAACTTCGGGTAGCTTCCGAACAACTAACTTTTAGATCACCACAATTTTTTTGAAATAGAGCCATGAAATTTTAACTGCTGATAGATATCATAAAAATATTAATTTTATGAATACATTAATTTTATACATTACATTATATTTTATAAATAATTTTTTTATCACTCCCCGTTTAGGAGCTGTAAGGGGTCAAAAACTGAAAATTTCCTATTTTTAAACATACATAAAATTTAAAGCTTCAACATTATACTCTTATTTCTGTTAACAACTTTTTTTAATAATATAGGATTACTTTATAATTGACGAAAGTGTTACTTGATTTTTTCAAATTTTCTAACAAATTTCTTTAACGAATTTTTTGCATTTTGTTTTAATGTAAATAAATAAACAACATAACGATTGCTTGAAGAATTTTTTTTTATATGATATTGATATACATACATACTTATATAATATCATGTTTATTTACATATCGTATATGTCACTGATGAATGAATGATAAGAGTATAGATGTATATTATATAGCGCCGTATTTACATACATATATGCAGAGCTGGACTGGCCTACCAAGCTATCGGGAGTTTCCCAGTGGGCCGTGCCGAAATGGGCCGTTGTTTAAATCAAATATGTTTCCTTTAATAATTTTTTTTAAGAGTGGGAAAATTTTTCCATAAAAAATAAAAATATTACCACAGAAAAATAAAAATAACAATTTTTATAAATTTTCCCATAAAAAAAGTAGTAATTACAAATTTTCTTAAAATTAATGTGTTAAGTAAACAAGAATAGTTCATATACTTCATAACCTACTGTAATATCATTTAAAATTTAAATTTTAAATATCAAAAATCGTAAATAAAATTTAAACAGGAATACTTCATAGCCTAGTACAATTTCATTTAAATATCATAAATCTCGCCTACGAAATTTTCAATAGTTTGCTGAAGACTTTCATTCAATTAGGATTGTGTGTGATTTTAAAAAAGTTAAAAAATTAAAAATATTACTATTTAAAAATATAATATTATGTCATTAAAAACGATGAAGTTATTGATATTTTAAAAGAAAAAACTAGTCTCTTGAAAAAATTATTAACTTAAAGAAAATAATATAGTATATAATCAACTTATTATTAAAAATAAGAAAATTATAATTAAAAATTGGAAATGAAAATGCAATTAATGGAATCGTTTTTTTTGTTAATGTGATTTCATTTAAATTTATTTGTTCATTTTCATTTATTTTATGTTAAGTTCATTTTTGTATTTTCTATCATATTTAATGTTAAATTATAAAAAGCATAACAATTAATTAAAAAAAAAATTTGTAACTTTGATGCACTTTGATTTATCTCATAAAATGATAGAATAGAATATTATTAAAGAAAAAAATAATTAATTTTTAAAGCAAAAACTAATTTTTTTTAAAAAAATGATTTCAATACATGTTATACAATATATTAGGGCCGAAATATTAAATTTCCCGGTCCTAAATTCAATCCCAGTCCAACCCTGCATATATGTATTTTAATGTACTTATAAGAAATTATTCTATGAACGGAAACATTTTTAAAGAAATATTGCAATGTATGGCGATATACTTATAACAATATAAATATACTATGTGCGTAGTAATATTTAAAATTATATTTACTATTTTGTACTTAGTAAATTTAATATACATTTACCGCTTAGTATTAAATGGTACTATAGAATATTTGAAAAAGTTTTGGATTGATAATCGTTATGTAGAAGGTTAGAATCTGCTTTTGAAGAATGTATAAACATATAGTTTACATATACATATACATATACATATACTTATATTCAGTACAACCCATAGTTCTAGAAATTATAAAATTCACCCAAATTATTTTAAAATACTAAAATATTAAAAAAATAATATTGTAAGCAGAGTGACAGGCTGTGAACATACTAACGGTTCGTACGGATATCTAAGAGTTGACAAAGGTAACTGTATTCTTTCTCGTTTTTTTTTTTTGAAATTATAATGAAATCGATAAAGTGCTTTTTACTTAAAATATTAGTAATGATTTTTATTCTTTGAGTATATGTATATGACTCAATTACAACAATATTCTTAATAACTTATTAAAAAGAATTGAAGAAAGAAAATTTTTCTATTTAAATTGAAATCCATATATTTAAAACATTATATTCTATTTATGTTATAATTTTCAGTAAATTGAGTAATGAAATTTTTTCTACAGAAAAAAAAAATGTTTGTAATATCTTTTATGATTCATTATTCTTCTCAAAAAATAACAAAATTTTTTATTTCTCTAGAATTTATATTTTATGTATTTACACAATTGCGTTAAATAACTTTTAATTTGAAGATTATAAATTCAATTTCTACATGTGTTAACATTATAGTACCATGTATCTGTATGATGTCATGTAAAATTATTCAGTCATAAACAATTTCATTAATAAAAGAGTCAAATAACTATTTTTGTACTACAAATACTACAAATACACTGACAAATTTTGTACTACAAAATTTAAAAGAAAATCTTTATTTGAATTTATGTTTTTGATGACATCGATAGTGTGATGGTTGGTTTGTTTTTAGTTTTTTTTTTTTTTGATTTACTTTAAAAAGAGTTTTTATTCTATAACGTTATATTATAATGAAGTAATATTTTTGGATATAGATACAGACTGACTTCTTCTGCTACTGCTTATGCACTACTAGACATTCATATTATGTTTTCTATATTACATTTTGGAAACCACTTCTGTCTTCCAAAAAAAACTTCAATATGTTTCCCATTTTTATTTAACTTGTTTTTATATTACGTTCATTAAGAGCTATATTTCAAATATTCTGGGTCTATACCTCTTCTTTCCTTAATTTTATTCTGAACAATTAATATGTAGCAATTCATATTTCGGAAATATGATATTTTACGACTCTTGATATTTTTTAGTAATTTTTTTCAGGTGTTTTAAGGTCAAATTTTTTCGAAACACGTACATAATTATTGTCTTCAGAGATTGTTAAAAATTGTCACGCACGATCTTTTTTTAAGAAAACTCTAACAAATACTTGTTTTTAAAAATTGTTTGAAAAGTTAGGATTTACTTTTAAAATTTACTTTTAGTGGATTTGCTATTCCATTAGATTGATGTTCAATGCTGCCAAAAAGAGTAAGATTTTTTAATATGACTTTCGAAATAAAACCATGCCTTTAAAACAAAAAAAACAACATAATACTATAATGTCATTTTGAGCATATCAAAGAGATGAGAAAATTTTATTATAAAAAAAAATCAGAACCTCGTAATGTTACTATATCATACGGAACTATTACAGAGTTTGAGTCAAAACTTTTTAAACCTGCTAAAAGTAATTTTTATAATGATGAGATAAAAAACAGAAACCATCATAAAACAGAAGTGTACAACATTTCTAAAAACCATTCCGTAAATATTTTTAACTTTTGTTTCTGAATTACTTTCCGAAAGTTTGTTGTTTATTGTTAATTTTTAGACATAGATATTATTATTAATAAAATAATTCTGCTCAAATTTCTATGAGTTCTTAAAAGAGAAATGTTCAAACCACATCAAGAAAAACTCAGGGCTCTTATTATTATGATAGTTTTACTCAATAAACCCAACTCTCTTGTAAAAACAATAGTGGCGACAATATAACCTATTAATATGTGTACATAAAAAAATGAAATTGATGAAGATTTTTGAAAGCTTCAAATTAATGGATTTGGAAGGAGAAATAACTATATAAGAAGAACAATATTTTAACAAGGAAATATTTTAGGAAGTGGCTGCACATATAATGTATTATGGTCAGTAGAGTTTAAAAGGACTTCTAATTTCATTTTTGACTGCAAAGGATTGAATAAATATAATATTCTTATAAGGTAGACCCACTATAAGGTAGTATATAAGGTAGACCCACCGCTAAACAGCGTTCAGAGAGATATCTTCCTCCACTTTTTGCTCTTAGCAAATCGTAGGTGGAATTAACTAGCCACATGTTGTACGGCCAGAAAAGTGTGGCCATCGTATGATAAAAAAAGAACCGAAAATCTATTGAAGCTATACCGTCGGAATATAGCCAGAACAATAGGTGTGTACAGGGGCCACTGGCCAATTGGTGAACATGCGGCCAGAAAAGGTATCCCATTCAATTCATCATGTCGCAGCTGTAGTGAACAGAATGAGAAAGAATCCATCACACACTTCACCTGTAAGACCAACCAACTCTGGGTAGCCATCATGAAAACCAACTCTGGGTAGTCATCAACTCAACGATCCTAGTGATCTAGCTGTTAAGCAACCTGCAGAAATGGTAAGGTTTCTGAACGCAACGAAATGGAACTAAAATAAAACTTAATACAGCCTTATTATAAGCCTTGTGGTCATGGAAGTCGTAACAAAACGGTGCTAACACGCTAATTAAAGTGGCTGCCATGAGCGGCCACACCAACCAACCAATAATATTCTTCTTTTCACAGTCATGATCATTTGTATAATAAATAATTTTATTACTCATTACATTTAGATACACCATATACTATATCAAAATTTTATGCGTAGCTCAAACCCAAATTATGGAGATTTAATTTGGGTTTCATTGAAATCAGAAAAAAAAATGTCGCTTCCATTTTAAATATTCTTACAATAAGAACACATTTTCATATCCACTACTTCTTTTGAATTTATTTTAAATAAGAAACGGAAATTTTCTAAACTTTGAAACCTAATTACAAAGATCCTTTCCTTTTGAAACATTTTATTAATTATTTGTGTTCTAAAACTATTTCCAGTTTAAATTTTAAAAATTAAATCTTATTTTTCATTCCAATTATCTTTTAATTTCAAAAAACACCTCTTTATACTCAATGCAATTTTTTAATTCATTTGCGACAGTAACAAACAATGGAATTTCCCTAGGAAATTTATTTAATGAAAATCTCGTTGAAGAAAAAATTCTTCTTGACCCAATTACTACTTATAACTTTTTACATAAAATATTGTTCAGTTTTTTTTTTGTTTTTTTTTGTTTTTATTTAAATTTACTTTAAGCATTTGCAAAGGGACAGCAAAAAAAAACAAAACAAAACTAGAAAAATAATAATAGTAATTCTTTTTCTCCTTCCAACACAATTTTATTTATTTGCATGCATTTGATATTTCTGAAGGAAACATTGAACGTACTGAAATTAGAAAATCAAATACTATGTTAGTAACATTGTTCCTCTTCTAAGAAGATGTCATGTTTTATGTTTGTTATTAAAACAAAATAAAATAAAAAAAAAAACAAATATGACCTAAATTCTATTGCATGAACCATTTAGAAACCATTTTAACAAAAAGTGACCAATAGAGAGATGAAAGTTATTGGCATAAGCTGTCCTTATATACTCATTGCTCGTACGTTCAATTTTTTTTGTTTTCTCTGTATTTTGTTGATTGACTTTAAAAAATAAAAAAAATAAAAGTAAACCTATTTTATTCCGGTCATCTTCAATGAGATAGAAATCAAAAACATTTTTATTGAGAAAACAAGAAAAAAAAAAAGGCAATTGTCCTATATTTACAGTTTGTCAGATTTAGAGCGTAACATCTTGTACGGTCTTTAAGTTTTCAACCTATGATTTTATACTTATATGTATATCTGGTTATTTTTTTTGTTCTGTTTTTCTTATTTTTCTTATACAAATATGGGAAAAAAAATTTTACAATTTTAATAATCCAATGAATTCTTATTACTACATAAATGTATATATATATTTAGATACATCTATAGATATATATTTAAATATATGGAAGTATATAATAATAATTTCCAATTTTATTCGGAAATCAAGAAAATTACTTTAAAGATGTCTTTACATATACTTATTTACAGAAAGTTTTTTTTAAAAAAGAAAATTTTAGGAAATTGTTTAAGAATAAAAAAATCATATTGTATTATTAACTTTCATTTCAAAATCGTTATTTTCTTTGTGTTAAGATAAAATCTGTAATGTTTTTCAGCATCGATATCGATATCACCAATTTCAACGATAAAAATTAAAAAAGTTTTGCCTCGAAATCTATTGTAACATCAGTGCTACACATAATAATTCTATAATATGTTTTGCAGTGGGCAGTAGAGAACTTAATATGTTTATTTATCTCATCAGATATAAGGAGGATATTTTCCGTTTTAACGGTTGATATTTAGATCAAACATAAAGTGCTGCAGTTGTCTTATTAAATGTGTCATTTTTTGTTGATGACATTCATTAAATCGTTTGAATTTTAATTTTTTTTTTTTTTTAATGCAGTTCATAAATGTGGTCAGGAAATTATACAGTCTTTCCTGTTCAGGCGTGGATGTAAATCTCGTAAAGGGGATTATCTCTTACGACATGTGTGGGATTCGAACCCACCCTCCCTCGGTGTTTACAGCGTATTTTATACGCTCTAACCCACTAGGCCACCGAGGCCACTTAATTTTAAATTTTAATTTAAACTACATCTATACTGCTATGTGCAAACCCTTGAAAATAACAACTAATAAATAATTACAGAGCTGGTTCAATTTTGAAGAATTTTACATTTTTTTTGGTGAATAGAAATGTCTAAACTCAAAAAGGATTTTGTTCCATTTAAATTGCGTAATACCAAAAAAAAACCTTTGATTTTTTAACTTTGTTGTTGGTACTTTTTAGGTCTTCTGAGGTATTTTAATTTCATTATTTATTACTTGCAAATTGATTAAAAAACCCAGAAAATTAAAAAAAAACAGCATACGATTGTAGAGGCCACACTCCACAGAGCACATGAAAATGAAATTGAAAGGAAATTTTGTTAAATAACTTCTTCGATGTTTCAGAGGTGGGCTTAATCAATTTATACCACTTGTATTAAGTTTGCAAGGGACTGTTTTAGGGGAAAACGAATCCAGGGTATCATAACAAGCTTAAACTAGCCTGAGTGTGCATTATTTCTTGTGACATTGATACAGTTAAATTATTATTACAATTAATATTAATTGTAAATAATTTAATTGTCATCCACAGAGCATATGAAAATGAGAATAGAGGTGTAAACGAAACTATGTCGCAAATGTGTAAAAACAAAGATATTCAAACTTCATGAATCAATTATCATGAATTTAACGAATGGGCAACAATAACTTTTCTTGATGGTAATAAAAAACCACATTTAGTTTACTTAGAAAAATTTACATGAAGGGGAAAAAACAAACAAACAAGTAAAGCCTAGGTCACTTAGTCTAAGTATTTACCTAATATCGGCATAATCAGCTTAATCTTTTGAATAAATAATTAACCTATTTTTAGGAAACATCAATAGGAAACTTTACATGTAGGGCAAAAAAAACAGTAAAATCACTGAAGCAAAGTATTGGATCTAAGTGTAAATATCGAACTAAGCAGCCTAGTCTAAATCTATTTCATTTTAACAAATTAACTTTTTAAAGATTTATATATGCCATATTGGTTTAATTCTAATTCAAATCTTTAAGAATTATTTCAATTAATACATACTAGATTTTATAGTTTTCCATAACTAAAATATTTAAAAAAAGATATCATCTTATAGGAAGAGCATTCTAATGGGACATAATCCACTAAAAAAATATATATATGTATATATATATATATATATATATATATATGCATATATGCTTCATTAACAACACATTTCGCTTTATTCTATTTATTTTTGTTCAACTAACATGGGAAACTGTGATGGCATAATATTTACTCCAATTTTTTCTTACATCATTTTGTTTCATTTTGATTATGTTTTCTTTTTTTTTTTTTTGTTCAAGCAAAAAAACTTTATAAAAATATAAAAATGAGTTGAAATGAGAATAAAATTTTTATGTTAGAAACATTGACAACCATCAAAATTGGTGTGGTACATTGTGAAATAGATATCAAAGCGAATGACAACCAATGAAAAAAAATTATAGAAAATTAAAAAAAAAAAAAATGAAAGAAAAGGTTAGTGATATTTCCACACAATATTTAGAACACTAAGAGTTCAATTTGAAAAAAAAAAAAAAAATCAAAGGAAAAACTATAAAAAATGAAGAGAACATGCCTTTAAAATCCTACCAAACCATAAATACATAAAAATATCTCTGTAAAATCTTTTTAACTCAATAGATATGCAGTTAGGAATTTTCTTTTTCTTTCTTTCTTTTGGTTTGTTTTTTTTTTTTTATCTCATTCTTTCAATCGATTCCGTATAGTTTATGAAAGTGACATGATGCGGTAAATTGGATATAATTCTTTTTCTTTTATTTTTATTTGATAATTTTTTTTTTGTTTGTTTTTTTTTAGTTTTATTGTCCAATACTGCAATGACAATAAAGAATAAAACGACTAAATAAAGATATAAATCCTTTTATTAGATACATACATACAAACTTACAGGGTGTTTTGAAGTAAAGTTATTTAAGAAATTAAACTGCAGTTAACGACTTAAAATGCCTTAGGGATAAAATTTTATTATTGTTTTATGTAAACTTTAAAAAATTTCCAAAGAATTTAAATTTTTTCCAATATTTGCAATATTTGAATTTCCAATAAATGAAACCCAAAACGAATTATTTCACAACCAGTCATAAGGTTGTACGAAAGGTTTTACTTTCGAAATAATTTTTTTCGTAATCTCGATATTCATAATAATTCAGTTCAATAATGTCCATTTGAACCTTTTGATACCTTGTACAATTTTATATATAAAATTTAATATTTTTAAACATTTATTTAAAAACATAATATTATTTCATCAAGGAACATACAATCTAAATATATGTTATAAAACAAATTATATACGTATAAATAAAGAAATATCAAAATATTAACAACAATTTTCAATTTATTCTTATACCTCACATATACCAAAAGAAATTAAAAATGACGACACATGATTACGCCGTACCATGATTTTTATTCATATTATGTACTTCTTATGAATATATTTATATTGGATAACAACTACATAAACGACACAGTACCGGCAACATAACGTGATTTAAAATATCGTCCTCAACGATATTTTTATTTTACCGGTTGACGTCGTCACGTCGTCGTTGCCACTATAGTATGAATATATTTATAAAAAATGAATATTATGAATTAAATAAAAAATTACAAAATAAAAATCGCGTCCGACGTTAGGTCTAAATAGACTACTTAATATAATAAAAATACGGTGTCATAACGTCTGACGTCGGTATAGTGTGAATAAGAATACATTGTCGTCATGGTACGGCGTCGCGATAGTGGGAATTGACCTTAATTATACATAAACTTAAGAGTACTAGGCATTAATAACTGTTAATATATGTAGTGATTGATAGAAAAAAGGCATGCAATTAATTCTTTGAATAGAATTTGTGTTTGTGGTCGTTTTTTATTATACAGCTGTTATAATAATTATTATACTTCATATTCCTAGCTTCTGTTACACGAATATTTCTGAACATTCAAGCTTTTCTTATAATTTTAAAATTTTACATAATTTCGCTTTTTTAAATATAATCAACCTGTATCATTTAATGTAACGAAGGGCATTTAGTGGTTTTACTAGTAATGTGAATTTTTGATTATAGTTTTCTTGTGACCAGGAAATGTTCTTAATATTTTGGTCCGAAATATTAAAAGACATGAAGATTTACAAAAAAATAAAAATTGGTTAGGAAAATCTTCTGATCGATTCAAATATTAAAAGCTTTTTTTGTTTCTTTTAAAAGTATTGAAAACCTGAAATAACAAAAAAAAATTAACACAGAAAATGTTCTAGTATTGCAGTGGTTACAATAAGCTTTTTTTCCCATATTTATCACTTTTATTGTCCAGTAGAATATTAATGTTTTCAATTGAATCGATTTTAATTAGAAAATTAAATGTATACAAAATATAGTAACAAAAAAAAACGAATACGGGATGGGACGATATGTTTGTAATATTGAATTAAATAAAATTATATAATCAAGTAAATAGGTTACCAATTTCATATATTGCTGATTTGTTAAATTAAAAGTATAAATAAATTGCCAGGCCATTTATAAAAATTTTAAAAAAAAAAAGTTTTTTTGTTAAACAATTAAATTAGTTTTAAATAGTTTTAGTTCAAAGATATTTTTAAAATAAAAGATTTATTGAAACGGTCTAATTATTAACGAACATTTAAAAAATTTATTCTCTTTTGAAAAATATTATAGAAATTTTAATTTATTTCACTAAAAAGGAATTATTATATAGAATAAAATATTTCAACAAATATGAATTCGGATAGGGATATATGTAAAAAAAAAATCGATTTATTTTCAGATACTTGGGAATTTTCTCCTATATTTTAAGCATTAATCTACCTTTCGTCTGTCGCGCCTTGTAAATGCCTCCAACTTAAAGTAGGTGCCATAAACGAGATAGTGAATATGCTGAAAATAAATGTTGTATCCACTAGAAAATTTACATTTTTATTAATAATTAAGCTGCCATTAAGACCTAAAAATTCTATTCGGTGAGATCTCTGATTACGTTTTTGATATTCATTTTGTCTGATGGGTACACAGGCATATTTGCTTTTTAGGTAATTGCAGAGTAGGTAAACTAGCAGTTAGTAGTGGCATAAACCGTCAAAATTTTTCTAGAAAAAGAGAACCTCGAGATTTCTGTAACAGTCTATAACAGTTCCTACATATGGCCTAAATTGGATATTAAACCATTAACTTTTATCTCTAAATCACCGCAACATTCCTAATGTCATAAAGATTTTAAGAGAACACTCTTCTATCAGCTGATATGCCAAAATATAAGCACTTACCAGATATGATTTTTATAGATGCTGCATAAATTAAGACCAAAAGGAAAGAATCTCTCATATTTTGTGGGAATACCCAGCTGGTTCAACCCTAAAATCAGAAGCATTCTGAGGAAATTTTGTTAAATAACTTCTTCGATGTTTCAGAGGTGGGCTTAATCAATTTATACCACTTTGTATTAAGTTTGCAAGGGACTGTTTTAGGGAAAAACTCATCCAGGGTATCAAGCTTAATATAACAAGCTTAAACTGGCCTGAGTGAGCATTATTTCTTGTGACATTTATACAGTTAAATTATTATTACAATTAATATTAATTGTAAATGTTTTAATTGTCATCCGTATTTTAAAAAATTTGAACCATATTAATTCTCAGCTCTAACCTTGTTAAACTAATTATTGAAATTTCTTTTTTTTTATTTAATGCATTTCACTGCCACATAAATGTGGACAGGAAATTACACAGTCTTTCCTCTTCAGGCGTGGCTGTAAATGTTGTAATGGGAATAACTCTTACGACATGTGTGGGTTTCGAACCCACACTCCCTCGGTATTTATCGCGTATTGTATACGCTCTTACCCACTAGGGCACCGAGGTCTCCACATTAAACTATTAAAATAGGTTAGGAATTGACTTGCGATATTACGTTGTGTTTTTCTTTCCCAAAGTTAAACTAAAAGATTGCTAGATTATCAGTTTCTAAAGTATATAATAAACATCCTGCGCTCTGAAGAAAATTTTGTTTGGTGATGTAAATTTGACGATATTTAGCAAAATATCATAAACACGTAAAAGCAAAAAACAGTTAGTGACCCAAAACGTTTCATAAAATTTTCAACCCATTATTAAATTTTTTGATGTTGAAATCGATCTCACTTTGATCTCATTTAGAATAGAAGAAATAGGTAAAACAGGTTACAGAAAGTTAAGAATACAGCTTCGGATTATTAAAACATTTTAACAGTTGTAAAGCAAAAGAAATTTCAATTTGTAGTGATTTCATCGTTTTTACGAAAAATCGTGCTTTCATCGAATTTTATCGTAAATATTCAAGTAAATGTTAGTAATACACTTTTGTATCATAAATTTAAATACTCGATGATAATATACACTTTAATTTTATTTTATGATTTTAATCATCATAATTATTTAAAATAACTTGTTTATTTTCTTTTTTATTGTTATAATAATTTGATTTTTTATTTTCTAAATTAAATTTTAACATAAAATTTCACATAATTTTGTTATAAAATTTTTTTTAGATTAGATACTTTTCAAATCAAAATAACTTAGTTTTATTATACCCGTACGACAAGTATCGGGTATAATAAAATTACTCCTCCGTTTGTGACACCTCGAAATAAGCGAGCTAGATATACCTTCAAAGCTATGGATCGGATCAGAAAAAAATTCTAAGACTTTTGAGCCATGTCCGTCCGTTTGTCCGTCCGTCAGCACGCTAACTCAAAAACTAAGAAAGCTGGAATTTTGAAATTTACACAAAATATTCTGAAATTAATTTGTAGGTTCTCTATTTTTTTTGGTTGAGTTTGGACCAAACCTTATGGTAGCTCTCGAACACCTAACTTTTAGATCCCCACATTTTTTTTGAAATAGAGCTATGAAATTTTAACTGCTGATAGATCTCACAAAAAAATTTATTTTATTTTTAATAACTTTTTTTTGTAGCCCCACCCGTTACGGAGCTACAGCTCCCCAAAGGTTCAGAAAAGCTCTATATTTAAATTGTTATAGCACAAGTTGTATAAGGTATATCTTCATTTTGAAAACGCTAAATGATTTACTTTTATTGGCTTTAAAAGTATATATACAATAAATATATATTTGTGGCATACGGTGCCTTAATTTACCCTTATGCGAAACTCAAATTTTGCAAAATCCTTTAACCCTTCTATCTTCTAAACGGTTTAAGTTGAAAACTTGAAATTTTGAAAGAAGTTAGATCTTTGAAAATAAGTATGAGCCATTTCAGAAATTTTTTTTGTATCACTCCCCGTTTAGGAGCTGTAAGGGGCCAAAAACTGAAAATTTCCTATTTTTAAACACCTGTAATTTGAACACCTGTTAAAATTTTTTTGAATTAATACATAAAAGTTAAAGCTTCAACATCATATCTTATTTCTGTTAACAACTTTTTTTAATAATATATGGTTACTTTATAATTGACGAAAGTGTTACTTGATTTTTTCAAATTTTCTAACAAATTTCTTTAACGAATTTTTTGCATTTTGTTTTACTCGATAATTTGTAATTGTTGAGGATATAATGCGTAGTACAAAAAAATGTAAATAAATAAACAACATAACGGTTGCTTGAAGAATTTTTATTTATATGATATTGATATACATACATACTTATATAATATCATGTTTATTTACATATCGTATATGTCACTGATGAATGAATGATAAGAGTATAGATGTATATTATATAGCGCCGTATTTACATACATATATAAGTATTTTATTGTACTTATAAGAAATTATTCTATGAATGGAAATATTTTTAAAGAAATATTGCAATGTATGGCGATATACTTATAACAATATAAAATATACTATGTGCGCATTAATATAATATAATATTTAAAATTATATTTACTATTTTGTGCTAAGTAAATTTAATATACATTACCGTTCAGTAATAAATGGTACTATAGAATATTTGAAAAAGTTTTGGATTGATAATCGTTATTTGGAAGGTTAAAATCTGCTTTTGAAAAATGTATAAACATATAGTTTGAATATATGTACAACCCATAGTTCTAGAAATTATAAAATTCACCCAGATTATTTTAAAATACTAAAATATTAAAAAAATAATATTGTAAGCAGAGTGACAGGCTATGAACATACTAACGGTTCGTACGGGTATCTAAGAGTTGACAAAGGCAACTGTATTCTTCCTCGTTTTTTATATATTTTTTGTTCAAGATTTTTATTTCGTTTTAATATAATAAAAGAAAAATGAACTTTTCTTTCGCTTACGGTAAAATTTTAGTAATCTGTAACCGTAAATCATGGTTTACTGTTTCCTTTACTCATATTTTTTTTAAGAAAACAAAAAAAAAAAAACATTCCCTGTAATTCTTTGCTCTTTAATGTTAAATTTAAAAAAAAGGGTATATGTTATATATGCATCCTAATATATTACATAAATTATTATAGGTATACAGTTAAATAAAACGCATATAATAATATATTATGTATTATTATATAAGAGTATTTTAAAAAATCGTAAATTTTTACAATATTTCATCAATTGTAATATAAATTTTATACGATATTTAAATATATATAAAGGGTCTTTCAAATTGAGTTTTCAAAAGTAAATAAGTAAAAGATAAAGAATTTGAATTGAAACTGGAAAAGTGTTTATTTATTTTGGAAGTACAATGTTTGCCATTTATTCCCTGAAAATGATATCTCCCATCTGACCACCTCTTGCGTCTCTACAGTACCTGATTCTTTTATCAAAATTTTCGTTTACATTCTGGCATAGTTGCGGCTTTATCTCACCAATAACTCGAATAATTTCTGCTTTCAATACTTCAACGTTTCGAAAATTATTCTTGTAGACCTGTCCTTTAACATAGCTCCAGAGAGAAAGAAGTCTAACGGTGTCAAATCGCAGGATCTTGAAGGCCAATTCCCTTCACCGAATCTGGAAATAACACGGTCTGGAAACTTTGTATGCAGTAATTGAAGTGTTTCTCTGGCTGTATGACATGTAGCCACATTGTGTTGAAACCACATGTCCTCAGTATATGGCAAAGTCCCCACGCATGGAATGATATTGTGGCAGCAATTCTTGTGTCAATTGAACTTTGTAGGCGTTCAACGCTAAATCTTTGTGCATAATACGTCGTACAGTTTACTTAGAAAGTCCCAATTGTTGTGAACGTCGGGAAATTGGCATGGTGGGGTCAGCTGTAACACTATCACTCACAGCACCAATATTTTCTTGTGAACGACTGGCACGAGCATCATACTGATGTCTTTGTCGATCATGTACTGCACCAGTTTCTTGAAATTTCCGCACAATATTACCAATTTTTTGCTCAGTTGGATGATTATGTCGACCATAAACATCGCGTAATTTGCGAAATACATTTCTTACAAAACGACCATTTTCATAAAATAATTCAATAATTTCAACACGTTGTTGTAATGTATACGACTCCCTTTTTATAAACGGGAAACCTTCAACTGTCAAAATGACATATAATATGGTTGCGTTCAATGTTTGAAGTTTGTTACACAAGCGCCTACTTTTGAAAACTTAATTTGAAAGACCCTTTATAAAAAAAAATGTTATACATGTGATACAGGAACATTTAAAAATGAAACACAATAAGCAAACGGTATATTTTTGACAGATCAGGTTTTATGATTTATTATAATGGAGTGAAGAGTAGTTTTAACGTTAATCGTATATAAAATTTTACAATAAAATTTTTTGCAAGAGCAAAGAGCAGAAATAGAACTTTAAATATATATAAGAAAGACATAACTATAAAAATATTTAACAGTTTTTAAAGTGAATGGTAGAAAATTTTCAAAACGTCGTTTAAATTTTAAGAATTTCTTAAAGCGTCAAAAAGATAAATGAAAAAATATCTGCAGATATCCTATCAAAACGAAAATTTTACATATTTTTTGAATTATTAAAGTTTTTTGAAGAAGAACTATGTACAAGTTCTATGAGTATAAGACTTAAACGAACAAAAATAGGTTCTTTTTCAAACTAAAAATGAAACCATTAATTCTAAGTTTCTAAATAACATGAAATGTGTTTAAAAGTTAAAGTTGCATTATTTGACATTAAATGACATTTTTCTTTTAAATTATAAAAAAAATTAGTTTTTGTATTTTTTTTTTTGTTTGCTATTTTGTATTAATTGATTTTTGTTTATAATGTACAAAATAGCTTTTCTAATGGGCTAAGTGAAAAATCAACGGGTTATTATCTCCCAAGAATACTTTTAATTAAAGTAAAAAGGAACACAATAGATCTGCTATAAGTATTTACAAATAAGAGAAATCAACGAAAGACCAAGCTATTTATTGTAAGTCAAAAATTAATTGGTGTCATCGATGGCTTTACGAATCCAAATCTTTTTTAAAACTACAATCACAAGAATATCTTATAAAAACTAATAAATAATAATCTACGTAAATGAAGCTGACTGAAAAATTTAGTTCTTTAGAAACAAAGACTATTCGCAAGTTTTAAAGCACATTGTATATGAAAAGAGCTCATAAAAAGAAGTACAGATGATAATATTTAAAACTAAAGTAAAATTCATTTAATGAAACTTGTACTGATTCTTTGAAATATTAAGTATAATTGTAATTTTCCAAACAGACCTGGCCTATATAAATTTTAAACCATCAACTATTTAAACCCTAAATTGCTTCAATATTGATAATGTAATAAGGGTTTTTATTATTAAACGCAAGTAAATATTTTTTTTGTGCGCCATCTATTATGTAATAAAAGAACCTTAGTCAAATAAAAATAATAAATGGCTTAGTGGATGATCTATGATACTTACAGAAGTGGGAAAAAATAACAAAAAATTGATGTTTTGACAGAACACTCTCCGATCTGCAAACATATCAGAAGGTTAAAACTTCCCTAATATACTTTAGTAGAAGCTGCAAATGTGAAAAATTTATTTTGCACCTTTTTAGAGACCTCTCAGCTCCTGTTTTAAAGAGAAGAGAATTTCTTGGGAAGTTCTTCTTAAATAATTTCCTCGATTTGTCATTTGTCAGCTGTTGAAAACTTATTAATCATAAAACTATTTTTACAATAGAGATAATTTAATCATAAAATTAAAATTAAATTACAGTAGTTACATTAGTAGTGAAGATGGTTTTAAAAAATATTAAAGATAATTAATTAAAACAGTATTTTTTTCCAAAAGTTTTGTAAAAATAAGAAAACAATATACAAAACAAATACTTAAAGTATTCTATAAATAAAATTTCTTTTCTTTTTAGCAAAAATTTCTTTGATTGTTGGGCCAATATTACAATTTTATTTGATACTAATCATTTTTTGTAAGATTTTTTCATTCTAGATATTTTTATAAATTTGGAATAGGATAGTTTTCTATTAAAGAAAATTTCAAATGTGTCAAAACTTCTGACCACTAACAACGTCTTCATAAAATAACTCCTCAAAAAAAATTAAATAAAACTGCAAAATTTAAGTATTGGGGGCTTATTTTACTTTTCTAAAATATTTTTGTAAAATTTCTGTAAAAAGGCGTGGTTTGAATATTACAAAAATGGATTTTATTACATATTTAATGAGAAATAATAACTCGGTCCTTTATTTCTTAAGAAGTCGAAGATTCAATAGAAAAAGAAACAACACCCCAGGGTTTTATTTCTCATAGAAGTCGTAGTTCAACTTAAAGGAGAAATAAAACCATGGGCTTTATTTCACAATTAGTATGAGAAATAAAAGCCCAGGACGTTATTTGGGAACACCCTGGGCGCTTTATTTCGCAGGGCCTTAATTCAGGTCACCATTTATATTACATAAATTACTGTAAGTAAAGATTCTTCATTCAAAATAAAAATGTCTTAACTTAAAGAAGAAACTTTTCACTTACGGTAAAAAAGTCTACTGTTAAAGTAAAAAAGTTATAGGTTTTAACCATATATAGCATAAAGTGACATCATATACAGAAGGAATAAGAATTCATTCAATTTACATCTTTGGAAAATTTCGATTTCACATAATAATAGATTCAAATTACAAATTTCAAAAAAACTATATATTTATTTTTATTCACTTTCGTTTTCTTATTACAAAAATATTTAGCAGACAAAAAAGTAAAAATGAGATTTTTCACAAAATAAGATTAGTAAATAATAATCTTAATTAATTTATTATGTTTTTATATTAATTTTAAAATGATTATTTTTTTGTAGAATTTATACAGGTTAAAAGGATCTGGAGCAGTGAAATTTTTTTTAAAAATTTTCATTTTATTGTACAGTTATAGTATAAACGATAATAGAATAAAAACAATTAAATGAAAATTTACTTTGGCTCATATAAATTAAGTAAAAATCTCAAATTATTTTTATTCGTAGTTCTGGTTTTTTTTTTTGAAAATTTTTATATCCTGGTTTTTTAAGAAAAAAAACAAAAATGGATATTTTTTAAAATTATGAACATATCTTTATTAAAAAATAACCTTCAAGCAATAAATATATTTTCTAACTAAAAGTAGAAATAGACTAAAAAAAAAATAAATAAAAATAACTTTGAAATCCAAGTATAATTCATATTTTCTTATTTTTTCTCAAAATGTTTTCTTGAAAAAATGTTAATTTAAAAAAACAAAAGAAAAGAAAATTTTCATGACTTTCTATTATTAATCCTTGTTGGAAAGGATTTTCATTGTTATTATTTTTTTTCTTTTTGTTTTTTGTTTTTTTTTTTTTTGTATAATGTTTTAAGTACTTAAAAAAGAATAATGGAATAATAGAAGCTCGTATATTTTCTATCTTGAATTTGTTTTATATTTTCTATTTTTCCTCTCCTCATGGTTTGAATTTACCTTTTAATTTTCTTTTTTAAAGTGGGTTCTTATTTTTTATATGATTTTAATTTGGAATGTAGAACTATATGTTCAGATTAGGCTATGGAAACTGTCAGTCCTATTGTAAGTTCTATTCCTAGTCCAATTAAATGTTCTAATTTCAATAATAATACATTAGAATACCAGTTTTAGTAAAGTAGTAAAAATATTGAAAATTACAAAATAGGGTTCTTTTTACCAATTTTAATATAATAAGTTTTCTGGTTTACTTTTGTTTTATATCCATTCAATAAACTACACATTTTACATAAAATAAATTAATTACAAATTAATAAACTAAAACAAAACAAAATAAATAAAATAAATAAATTATAATTTAATTTTTGTAACGCAACTAAAACTGAAATGTTGACTTATACCCTCATCGCATAGTATGTGAAGCCACAACCAAAATAAATACCTAAATAAATTAATTTGGTATTATCGTTAAATCGTTAAAAATGAAGAATGGAGTTTAGATTATTTATCTAATAAAGTTCAAATGCGAATAATTCCATACTTGCAGAAAAGAATTACTCAAAAATACAATACCCAAAATTCATACTACACAAACAATTTTTATTTAAGGAATCACAAAGAACTTCAGTCAAACCTACTTTTTTAAGGATAAATCAATTTAGAATAATATTAAACAATTATTATATAAACACATTATATTTTATTATTAAAAAAAAAATTATATATTTTGCAATTTTTACGAAAACCATAACCAACCAAAACCAACCATTTCATATAAAAAAAGTAAAAAGATAAGTTTGTTCTTCAATTACATAATGAAAATGCAAAGAAAATGTTAATTGCATAATTTTAGGATACACTTTTAAACAATATAACCAGCCGTTATATCATATCATACTTTGTATCATAATTAAAAATATTTAAAAGAAAAACGAATGTCTTCAACTGTTGCCATAGTAACGTTTCAAAATTTTCCTTTTTATTACATTTTTGTTTTAATATTCTTCTTTTTTCTTTCTTTTTGGTTTTAATATTATACTTGTATGATTATTATAATAAAATTGTAGTACAAGTGCAGTTAATTCTTTTTAT
Organism: Poecilobothrus nobilitatus; assembly: GCA_947095535.1. Lineage (NCBI taxonomy): Eukaryota > Metazoa > Arthropoda > Insecta > Diptera > Dolichopodidae > Poecilobothrus > Poecilobothrus nobilitatus. The sequence goes on along the minus strand of OX352774.1, from coordinate 37,949,600 downwards.
TTTTTCCAAAAATTTCTTTTTTTATTTTTTTTCTTTGTTTTATTTTTTTTCTTTTTTGGTTTTGTATATTTTTTTTTACTATAATGTATATAATACAATATATATATACCATATATAACTTAAAAAAAAACAAAAACAATTTTTTTTTTTCTTTTGAAAAAAATGTATAATGGTTTCTTAAGTACCAAGATTTATTTCACCATATAAGGAAGTAAAAAATAAAGAAAAATGGGTTTATATATAACAAAAAAAAAATATATAAATATATTAGAAAATATTATAAAGTAGGCATTATTCAAGACAAGCTGTTTTTTAGGCGAAAAGTATGTGCAATAATTTTTTAAATTAACCTTCTCCTATATCTTTATTTAAGCGAAAAAAAAAAACAAAAAATTATAACAAAAACAAAAAGAAATATAACGCCTGAAGGAGATTAAATACAACCAACGAACTAATATTAATAAAAAAAAAAAAAAAGAAAAATTATTTTTTTCTAGGTACTCGGATATTATAAAAAGAAAAGAAAAAAAAGGAAAAGAAAAAAAACTGATAATATTTCAATGTTTCCTCTGCTAAATTGCTTAGAAAATTTTTGAATATAATAAAACTTTAAAACTTAAATGTATAGGTAATTGTTCGTACAAACCGTTTATAATTCATTTGTAGAAAATTCAAAAAAAAAACTCTAGTTCATGTTTAAGAAAACTATAGTACATTATATTTTAGTGTTCAAATTAAAATGCAGTACAAGGGATAGCAAAAAAATAAGATATTGCTTTAAAATAAATTTGCTATATGCTCTACTTATTATTGGTTGAAGATTGAAAAACTTTACCGTCATATCAAATTGTAGAATTTGACATTTTATTTTCCATATATATTTAATGTAATAAATATTTTTGATTTTCCGGAAATATAAAATTTCATGCTGGGGCCTCCGTGGCCTAGACCGTATAAAAATACGCTGTAAACACCGAGGGAGTGTGAGTTCGAATCCCACACACGTCGTAAGAGTTATTCCCCCTTACGACATTTACAGCCACGTCTGAACAGGAAAGATGACGGCAAAGAAATGGAAACAATTATGTGGCAGAGAAATGCATAAAAAAAAAGGAAATTTGATACTTTTATCAAACTTTTTAGCTTTTTCTGTCTTTTATATTATTAATTGAAAATTAAAACAAGAAGTGACCAATTTCTTATACGGAAATCTGTTTTTTTTTTTTGGAGAAATACAAGAACTTAAAATTTTTGATAAAAAAATGATATAATTATAATTAAATTTTAAAATTATGTTTTAAAATTTTGAATTTACTTTTACAGAATCCGATTTAAAAAAGGAAGAAAGAAAAATCTAGAAAGGTCAAAAAAAAAGTAGATATTATATTAACATGATTCATCAAAAATATATAAACAATAGGAAGTACAACATGGAATTAGTATTGAAATGAAATTGGACAATCCTGAAGAGGAATATGAGTATCCCTGGTTCTTGAAAATATTTGAAGATATTTCACAAAAAATTTCTCACTTTGCTGTAGCTAAAAATATTTAAATTGCAAAACAGATCACTTTAAAATTAACTTACATTTTTTTATGACCAAATACTAAAAATATTTTTAACCTCATTTTCTATATCATATCAACATATGCTTTAATTTCTTCTCACCTCTTTAATCTTCTTTAACCTCTTTTTCTTCGATCCGTTACGAAAGTGGAAATAGTAGTCATAATCATACGTAAAATAAACCGTAAAATAGCTGTCAATATTGGTTTTATAATATATTTAAATAGCTTAGCCAAAATTGTATAAAACAATAAACCCATGAAAGTCCAAAAATAAACAAAAGAGTATGTAAAACTATTTAAAGGGTATAATTTTCAAAAGACAATAAAAACAGTTTATAATTAAATTTTTTGTTGTACGGAGAAACACAATAACAAAACTCAGATAACTAATATTAATTCTTAAAGATCTTTCTTTTTTCACAATTTAACGGTTGTATCTAGGAGCGAACCCGAGATATAAAGGAAGAAAAATTTAAATCTAAAAATGAAATGTATCACTACATAATACTAAAATTTTAAATGAAAAATAGAACTAACAAATTTAAAACCAACTCAAATCAATTTCAATTTAAAAACTTAAACAATTTTGCTGAAAAGAGTTGTATGGATTAAATTGTGGCTCAACCTCACTTATTTATTCAAATAAAAACTATGTGAACTCCTGGTTTTATTTGAAAAACTTAGATTTAAGTTCAAGCTTAGTTTTATGTATTTGATCAATAGGTCCATAGGAAAAGAACACACATTTCTACATACATCTTACATTATACGTCAAAAAATACTTAAAATTCCCGAACGGTAGAAATTCAAAATGCGAAAATAAAATCTTACTTCAATGTACATAGTGGTAAATCCCTAAAAGGAAACATTTTATGATACGAAAGATAGATATCTAACAATGGTGGATAGAAGAGGGGATATTAAAATCCTATTTATTGTAACAGAACGAACGATTAAAAAAAAAATAAAAGAAACAAGTGTTAAATTTTTTTCTTGCAACTAGAGTAGGTTGAAGTCATCAAAAGTTATTATAAATGAGCGAAAAGACTTTTGTTTTAACGTGCAAAAATTTAACCCCATAAAGATCTTTTAATTTTTTTTTTTTTTGAAAACATTAAAACTTATAAATCATCACCAATTTTAAGGAAAACTTGTGGTGGAAAATATAATGTAGAACTCTCAATATTCATATAGAACTCTCAATATTCATATCACAAAAAAAAATTTCCCAAATCTTAATTATTTTATATTACAGAATTGGAACAATAGAATCATCATGATTCAAAATTAAGTTATTAATTTTCCATATTTATAACTGTTATTTTAATAACGGTAATAATATTAAATACTCTAATTTCAAAAGAAAATTACTATTATTATAACAAAAAAAAAAAAAAAAAAAACAATATACATATTATAATGTTTCATTTGTACAATATTTTAATCGTTCTTTTCATGTTCTTTAATACTACTGTGTATAATTCATCCTCTATTATTATTTAATATTTAATATAAAAAAAAAAACCACCACAAAAAAAAAAAAAAAAAAAACAATATACAATTTATGAAATGTTGAAAAAATTATGAAATTAACGTAAATTATAATGATATAAGTTACCAACTAACGAAAGTTTCTACACTTGATTTAAAAAAAAAAAAAAATATCTAGAGTATCATAATAATTATTATTATTTCACCTTTATATAAAAACAAAAACAAAAAAAAAAAACTAAACAAGGAAAATAATGTGCTACTTTGGTATAATAACATTGAAAAATCTAAAATTAATTTTATTTTTTTTTTTTTTTTTATGTTATAATATATGAACTTTTTACCATAAATACTAACCAACTGTGTACCACTACCATCTTTATAATATCACATACAAAGAAATAGAGAAAAAACAAAAAAAAAAAAAACAGAATAAAAAATACAAAATAGAAACGATGAGAAGGATAAAAAAAAAACAAAAAACAAAAAAGAAAAGCAATTTTAGCAATGCATTGCACAATACTCAAAATTTTTTTTTTGGTTTTTGTTTTTTTTTTTTTTGTTTTATAAAAATTTGCCCTTATATTTAAAATTTCCTTATTCTACATAAAGTGGAAATTTCCTATTATTGTTATTATAATTAATGATATAAAAGGATATTTAACTGAATATTTTCTTTTTAATATATATGAATATAGAATTATATAGTATGTATGTATATAGGAAAAAAAACGTGTAGTCGGATATATTATAATAAAAACAAACAAACCATATTAGGTATTATGATAAAAACATGAAAGTGGCCTATTGGGTAAGAGCGTATAAAGTACGCTGCAAAGTGGGTGTGTTGAGAGAGTGTGGGTTCGAATCCGACACACGTCGTAAGAGTTATTCCCCCTTACGTCATTTACAGCCACGCCTGAATAGGAAAGGCTGTGTAATTTCCTGTCCACATTTATGTGGCAGAGAAATGCATTAAACCATGAAAATACAATTTTTTTTTTGTTTTAAATTAAAAGATATGTTTTGAAAATGACCTCAATTGCAAAAAATTTAAATTTAATTAAAATTGTATGTATTATGTTATACTATAATTTAAATGGTAGATAGGCATATTTTATGTGTATATGTGTGTGTATGTTTTTGTGATTCTTATAATTTTCTTATAAGACAGGATTTTTTTTTTTTTTTTTTTATATAAAATTTAATTTTTAATGAAAGAAGAAAGAAAATTTTAATTATACATTAAATAAAATATTGTTATATGTATACGAGTATTTATAAAAAAAAAAAAAAAAACAGTTTTAAAGAATTTTTAATTTTATTTAATTATAGTATATAAAGAAATTGTGTTAATTTTATTAAATGATAAATTGTTTTTCGTTTGCTTTTTTTTTTTTGTTTTGCCATGAGAAATATTAGCTTAATATTATTTTAATTTTATTATGCCTTTAAAAAATTGTTGGGTAAGAATTTTATTTATCAGATTTTTTCCAAAATTAGTTTAACAAATTTAATTTCGGCCTATTTGAAGTTTTTTGAAAATTTCGACCACCCATAGAAAAAACTCACCCATTACAAAAATGCAAATAGAAGGCTTAATAGAACTAGGCCAGTAGATTTAGAGAGAAACGCAGGGCATCTTAATGGAGGGCTGGAACTCGATAAGAATCAACGCAAAATTAATGGTTAGTGTTTAAAACTAGTTTTCATCTTTTAAGACGAGGCGGTTAGTTTAAGAACTAAAATATGTGCGTTAATTCAGTATCCTTCGATGATTCTCATTGTCCCTAAAAGAAAAAAATTCTGTGAAAATCAGTGAAAATTTATTTTCTTTTAAATTATATCTCCAACCAAAGCATACTGTTACATAATTTAAAGGTAGTTTTAATGTTAAACTATTGAATATCTTTAGATTTTTTTTTAAATGTTTTAAAAATCGAGAAATTAAGAGCAACTGTTTTTTAATTAAAAAGCGTAATGTAAATCCGATTCTAACTTCATAGTTGAAGTAATCTGTACTCTAAGTAATTGTACTTTTATATAATAGAAGAGTAGTAATAATTTTAGATTGATTGTTAGTTATATGACGGCGTGGTAAGTTATTCTTAAGTTCTTGAGTTCTTTTTTAAGGCAATTATTAATTTTGATTTATTGAGTAAAAAAATTGTTTTTCATTTATACTTTTTGTCCACAAAATAGCACTTTTGTGGACAATACATTTTGGACAATATAATGGACAATATATTTTGGGGACAAAAATTATAAATAAAAAAGAATTTTTTTATTACTCAATAAATCTAATTAAGATGTTCCACAAACTTACGGTTGAAAAAATTCAAGGATAATTATTAATTTGATTACAAAATTGAATCACTGAAAACAACTACAAAAATGGGCAAGTCTTGGACAAGATGGACGAAAAAAAAATATTTTTTTTTAGGAAAAAAAATGTTTGCAATAAAATTATCAGACATGTCTTGTAATATTCCAGATTGAACCGAGCAGCAGCGAATATTTGAAAATTAGTTTTATATGGATCATTAATACCTATTTTAAAGCTTAATTAAATCTACATTTTTTTTTTCCTTAGGAAGGTGGGAATCTTTATCATAAAAATTAAATAAACTATCCTTAAAAGAAAATCATGTTTACATAATATTACAAAATCTGCAAAATTTTTAGAATAAGATAAAAAAAAAATGTTTGGGTTGGGTTGAGTTCTCATACATATATACCTACATTATATTTATATGAGTTATTACACATTTTCTATTGAAACAATTTTATTTCTTCCAATACATTTTAAAGCAAGAAAAAATTAATTACTTGTTTAATGCAAACCATATTAATAAAGAACACAAAAAATTTTTGTAAATATTCTTTAATTAGTATTTGCTTTTGAATAAAGTATAAACTCTATTTGTAAATCAATCTGACATTAATCCTATATCACAAGTACAGTGAACACATTTGGGCTGGAGCTTGACAAGCATCATTGGGATACCTAGACAAATTGCAAAATAGAGCAATTCGTTTAATAAACGATTTCATTGCTACATGAACTCTGGCTCCACTAGATCATTGCCGTGTCATTGGAGCACTCATTCTATTTTATAGATATTGTGTTTGTATAGGAACAGAAGGAATAAAAACCAACATCTATGTTCTAAAGACTTCGCCTAACATCCAATAATTTCACATATTCCCCATTCCCAATTTCCTTTATTCCTATTTCCCTCTATCCTCAAACCAAACAGTGTATTGTAGTATGGGTTCTACTCTAGTGTTTGATTTAAAAGAAAGGTAACGTTTAACTTGGTTCAAATTCAAGTCCACTATGAAAAAGAACTCGCGTATTTATCTCATGGTATCTTTCTAGATTCCCATCTGCCCTCGCAAAAATTTAAGTTAATTTGAGGCTACAAGTAATTGGCATGAAAAAAAAATTATAACGACTAATGGCTGCTAATTTTTTTTTTTTTTATTCATTTTTAAGTTTCTTTTTTTTCTTTCAAAAATATTAAAATTAGAATTTTTATTAAATTTTCTTACCTATACATTTCATATAATTCATAATTTGATAATTGGTTAACAACTTAAGATTGCAAAAAGTTATTTACCTCTATCAATGTGACCTATATTATTTATTTATTTATATATTTTCATTTTTTCACCAAAATGGCATTTACATCAATAATGCAGGTTCAAAATTTTTAAAACTTAATCAATCAAATCTATTAAACCAGATGGAACAAATTGGTCCTTTCTGAATATAGAAAGCAAAAACTTTAATACCATTTTGAACCAAAAATTATTCCAAACCCTTAATAAATTAAGAATTACAGAGGCTTACAGAATTACAGTAATTAACAGAGCAAAAAAAAAAGAACTAAGTACAGGAAAATTTAAGAAAAATTACATTCAATATTTATTTTTAGAATTTCAAAAATTTAAATTCATTTTTTTTCAACCACAAAATTAAATATTTACAATTTAAATTACTCTATAATGTTTTAAATGAAAAACAATTAATTCCATTTCTAGATGTATTATTTTTTTGGTCCTGTTAAAGTGGAAAAGTAAAACGATTATATAATTCCTTAGCAATTAAACCTTTAAACCGCACGGACTTTCATTTAATTCGAAACTTATGCTTAGTAATAAAATTTTACAATAATTCTTTCGTCCTCTTAATTACAGAAAAAAATTGTATAAAAATTGGAAAAAAAATAAGAAAATCAAGGAAACCAAATATATATATTTTTTTTTTTTTATATCAATCAAAATAACAGAAGAGGGATACCCTAAAAAAATGTCCATAAACTTTTTTTTTTTGTCGAATATTAAAGTATGACCAATCATATTTTTTTGTTCTTTTTCTCCTTTTCCTGTTTTTCTTTTTTTTTTTTGGGTTTTTGATTTTTTTCATAATTTACCGTAAGATTTTTAAAGTCTGAAAATAGAAAATAAAAATCATTTTTATGGAAGATGGACATTACCGAAATAAAAAAGAATTTTACCAATATTTAAAAAGAAATGAGAAAAATAAAAGAATCAGAAGAAAAAACAATGGGGGATTATAATGGGAAAAAAGCAAAAAGGCTGAGTAAAATTTATAATTGCGCTATCATCTTCATCTGTTCCATACACCCACAAAAGATTTTTTTTTTTTTTTGTTTTAATTCAATTCGGTATTATAAAATTTTACAATCATATTTAATGTCGAAAATAGATCTGTGATCAAACAACAGTTCTGTTTAATATCATAACGTTACGAATTTTTTAATTAATGAGAAGAAATGGAGAAAACTTTCATTGAATTGATTTTATCATATTCCTAATATTTTCAATTACGTATATATGATGAAGATAATGAACAAAGAATAAGTATGTGTTACAGGAGAAGGTATTCATTATCTCCAGGGAAGGAGATATACGGCTAAATTGAATATTAATATAAATTACAAATGACGTATGTATTTTAAAAATCTTAAAAACTATTTAATTTTAATTTTCAAAAAATACCTATTCTTTTCATCCTGGCATTTGGAAAATCTGACAGTATTAAACAATCTAACTTCCATTTCATTCAAAATATTAAAAATATTTTTTATTCTAGTTACATGTAGTAGCCAATATATCAGCAGTTGGATATATAATTGGAAAAAAAACCTTTTCCCGTAATTTTCTCTTAATTGATTTCAATTTAAACCAATAATCCTTCCTTTGATACACAACATGTATAACAATACTCGATCACTAAAAAACTATTAATAACATTTTTGAAACGTTAAATTACACTTAATTTATTTAAAATGAATTTTAAGTTTTTCTGATAGAAAAATGTTAGAGCAAAATCAAATTGGGAAACCTAGTTTAGAACTATCCTTTATTGTTCGTTACTGATCTTAAGGTGGTGGGGCCTGTAAATAATAGGAAAAGTACTGACTATCTGCAGTATTTCCAGTGCTGCAACTATGCACTTACTATCAAGTGTTTATTACACCTTGATGACCGTCGGGAAACTTAAAGGATTTCTGGCTGAGTAGTGAATGCGAATGAAGTGCATATCAACGGACTGCACTTTTGCTCATCCACAGTAAGATCCCTCCTCGAAATTCAGAAGCGTTTCACTGAAAATGGACGCCATGCTGGCCTGCGTTTGACTCCAGAGACATGGTAGTTGAAGAAGTATAACGTTAAACTCTTCAAAATGCAACGAAAAAATATTGAAATAATTTTCTCTGTAAAAATTATCAATCCTCAGTTTGCAACAAATACTAAAATTGCACAAGGATAAACAATTACTATCAGATGGGCAAGGCAAAATGAAAGAAATAAGAAAAGTTGGACAGGAAACAATAATTATGGACAAGAAATTAACAAATTTAATCTGGTATAAATTCAAAGCAAAGCAAATAATCGAGATGAATTCAAGAACACCATTTTAAAACCTAAAATCAATAAAATGTGATAACCTTATATCCAAAGTATAATCTTTTGACAGCTGATAGAGAGAGTGATTTAAAGATACCTATTTTTTTTTTTATGCATTTCTCTGCCACATAAATGGGGACAGGAAATTACACAGCCTTTCCTGTTCAGGTATGGCTGTAAACGTTGTAAGGTGGAATAACTGTTACAACGTGTGTGTCCACACTCCCTCCGTGTTTACAACGTATTTTATACGCTCTTACCCACTAGGCTACGGAGGCCCCAATATGCATATTATTAATAATAAATATGTAATCCATTATGCTAGTTGCAATTACTTTTGACAACTAATATTTGAATCACTTTTTTTCTTTACTTAGATGTGTTTCGTTAAATAGATGAAATTTTATTTCTAGTTTTGTTCAATATTTAAATTATTTTTTATCTTTTCCCGTATTTAAGCCAAAAATATCATTTGTCCAATATAAAGGAAAATTTTTATATTATATCTTCAGGCAATCCTAAAGTTGAACTGAAAAGTAGTTGAACTTATTTTTTATTTTCTTTTTATATGTGATTCATTGTTTAGAAATCTAAAACCTTCCCATTAAACATCTAAAAATCGAAATTAAGAAAAAAATAAAATAAAGCAAGAATTATTGCAAAAAATTTCCAAATATTTTTTTTTCGTTTTTTTTTTTGTTTTTATAGTCCTTCGTCCTTTTTTTTACAAGTCATTTACAATTAATTTTTGTAATACGAAATATTTCCTTTTCTTTTGCTCTTTTAGTTTTTTTTTTGTTTTCTGTCCTTTTATTTTATTTATTTATCGTTTTTTTCTTTTTTGTATTTGTTTTTATTTTAGTTCTTTAATTTTTTTTTAATTTAAAATGGATTTTTTTTATTTATATATTTTTTCTTTTTTTATATAATCAAACTTGGTCCAAAATTCGATCTATAATCAATATAGTTCAACCAAATAAAATTAAAGTCTAAATTAAATTATAGGAACGAAAGAGGCTGAAATTTTCCACGAATTTTATACATTTTAAAATTATTTTTTTATTGCGAAATATTCCGAATTAGAGGAAAGAATGAGAATAAATTTTTTAACTCTTGTTTTTGAGAAAAAAAAATTGCTAGAAAATGCTGGAGGATAATAATATAAGCAAAGTTTTATTTATAATGAATTTAAGATTGTATTATAAAACAAAACTATATGTTTCTTAAAATAAGTAAAAACTTAAGTGAGTTTCTCTTTTTGATTAGCTTTTAATACATTTTAGTGAGGTCATCTCCCAGAACTTGGAAAAGTATAATTTGCTCTGGTGGATTTGAATATTATTGTTTCTTCAAAAATAAAGTTTAATTAGATTTCAATTTTTGTTTATAGAAGTTTTAAGTTTATTTATATGCATATAAAATTATTATTTTTAAAAAATATCCACTAGCATAATTTATTACTCTTAATACAACTTTGCACGCCTTATTCAAGTTACACTCTGTTTTCAAAGTAATAATCAAAGAGCAACATTAATGTCATTATAAGTACTAAATACTTCATAACAAAAATAAAAATACTATTGTGAATCTTCGTTAAAAAAGAAAATATTACAATGGTTTATTAAAATATTACAGTTATTTTACAAAATATCTACGCACTTTAAGATGCAACAAAAACACGGTAACCCTAGATAAGTTTCTTAAAAAAATTAATGTTGTAGAACAATATCTTTTAAAATAGCCCCATCCGTTACAAAGCTACCACCCCTCAAATTTTACAAAAGTCCTATTTGCAAATATCTATATCTCAGAATTTGCTTAAGATTTTTTGAATCTAAAAAAGTCAACAGGACATCTTTTTAGCTTTATAAATCAACATCAACTGTTATGTGAAATTAAGTTGTGCAAGATTTTGTCTCCTTCATTTCTCCTTCATTTTCCCAAACACTTTTATATAGAAGCTTGGACATAAGAAAAGACAGAAGAAAGATTTTTCTGATTTAAATCACTTTGGAAAATATATTTTTTGTACCATTTCTTGTTTAAGAGCTATTAGGAAAAACATTTGCTATTTTAATCACTTGCACCAAATTTCCCAAAATAAAACACAAAAATAAAAATTTCAATATTATAAACATTGTAAAGTTTACATGTGTTAATAGTTTTTCTTAAATAAGTAGAGTTTACTGAAAATTGAAGAAAAAGTCTTTTGATTTTCCACAATTTGTTCTTACATATTCTAAATTCTAAGAAAATTAACAAATTTTCAACTTACACAATATTCTAAACCGTTTTTTTTTTATTGTCTTTTGAGAAATTTATGCTTTAAAAACCATTGATTTTACATTCTACCTTATTTTTACTTCATATTTCTACAAAATTATGACTTCAACGAAGGCTTTTATAAAGGCAACGGTTTTTGCCTTTATAAAAATTTAAAAAGTAAATGTAACAGTAAGTCGATGCAACCGACTTATTAATACCCTACACCTGAATAATTCGAATTAAATTAACAACCATAAGTGTTTTTGGCAGCTGCTTGAACTTCTTCCCTTTTCTGTCTTATTCAACTCGAATTTCAAGAACGTAAAAGAGGCATCCGCTTGGGATATGCTTGACACCCTTGTATAAAATTTTAAGTTTCTATCTTAATTATTTTCGGAGATTGGTAGTCCTTGGGATGTTTGTGTCAGCTACCCGAATTGCCACTCCAATTCATCGAATCCATCTCAAGAACATAAAGAAAACTTGCCAGAACACCATTCTATTAAATTTAAAGGTTCTACTTTTGTTGGTTTTGGAGATATACTCGTTGCTCTTGTGCTCGTCCGGAAGTTTCCAAAATACGAACCCATGGTTCAAATTCTTTCAAATGTCAGTTTCCAATTTTACAGAAAAGGAAACATAACAGAACACCTTTGTACTAAAAATAAAAGTTCTATCTTTGTTGGTTGTGGAGATATACTCGTTTGCTCTGGGGCTCGTCCGGAAGCTTCCAAGATTTGAACCCATGGACCAAATCCTCACAAATTTCAGAAACATAAATCAAACACGAAGGAACACCATTCTGCCTAATTTAAAGGTTATATCTTTGTTGCATTTGGAGATAATATCATTTGCTCTGAGGCTCGTTCGGAAGCTTTCAAAATCCGAACCCAAGGACCAAATCCTCTCAAATTTCAGAGGCCTAAATCATACATGAAAGAACACCATTATGCCAAAAGTAAAGGTTATATATTTGTTGTTTTTGGAGATATTCTCATTTGCTCTGAGGCTCGTTCGGAAGCTTCCAAAATCCAAACCCATGGACCACATCCTCTTAAATTTTAGAGACATAAATAAAACTGAAAGAAACATCATTATAAAAAATTTAAAGGTTCTATCTTTATTGGTTTTGGAGATAATCTCGTTTGCTCTGGGGCTCTTTCGGAAGTTTCCAAAACCCGAACCCATGGACCAAGTCTTCTCACATTTCAGAGACTTAAATAAAACATGAAAGAACACCACCCTGCCAAATTTAAAGGTTATATCTTTGTTGGTTTTGGAGATAATCTCATTTGCTCTGATGCTCGTTCGGAAGCTTCCAAAACCAAACCCATGGACCAAATCCTCTTAAATTTCAGAGACATAAATCAAACACGAAAGAACACCATTGTACCAAATTCAAAGGTTCTACCTTTGTTCGTATTGGATATAATCTCATTTGCTCTGCGGCTCGTTCGGAAGCTTCCAAAATTCGAATCCACGGTTCAAATTCTTTCAAATTTAAACCCATGGCCAAATCCTCTCAAATTTCAGAGACTTAAATCAAACATGAAAAAACACCATTCGGCCAAATTTAAAGGTTATATATATTTGTTGTTTTTGGAGATAATCTCATTTGCTCTGGGGCTCGTTGGGAAGCTTCCAAAATCCAAACCCATGGACCACATCCTCTTAAATTTTAGAGACATAAATCAAACTGGAAAAAACATCATTATAAAAAATTTAAAGGTTCTATCTTTATTGGTTTTGGAGATAATCTCGTTTGCTCAGGGGCTCGTTCGGAAGTTTCCAAAACCCGAACCCATGGACCAAATCTTCTCACATTTCAGAGACTTAAATAAAACATGAAAGAACACCACCCTGCCAAATTTAAAGGTTATATCTTTGTTGGTTTTGGAGATAATCTCATTTGCTCTGGTGCTCGTTCGGAAGCTTCCAAATCCAAACCCATGGACCAAATTCTCCTAAATTTCAGAGGCCTAAATCATACATGAAAGAACACCATTCTGCCAAAAGTAAAGGTTATATCTTTATTGGTTTTGGAGATAATCTCATTTGCTCTGGGGCTCGTTCGGAAGCTTCCAAATCCAAAACCCATGGACTAAATCCTCTTAAATTTCAGAGACATAAATCGAACGGGAAGGAACATCATTGTACAAAATTTAAAGGTTCTATCTTTGTTGGTTTTGGAAATAATCTCATTTGCTCTGGTGCTCGTTCGGAAGCTTCCAAAACCCAAACCCATGGACCAAATCCTCTTAAATTTCAGAGACATAAATCGAACGGGAAGAAACATCATTGTACAAAATTTGAAGGTTCTATCTTTGTTGCTTTTGGAGATAATCTCGTTTGCGGAGATTATCTCCAAAAGCCGGAATCATTCGGAAGCTTCCAGAATCCGAACCCATGGACGGATTTTGTCCAGATTCGAACTTAGCCTTTCTTTCGTAATTAGTAACCTACTATATAAATTTCATCAAGATAGCATCATTATTTTTTGAGTTATCGTGCGTACGGACGGACGGACGGACGGACATCGCTAAATCGACTCCGGCGGTGATCCTGATTCAGAATATATATACATGTCTATACCTAACTCGCTTCCTTTTGGTGGTTACAAACACCATACCAAAGTTAATATACCCTATGCTTTAGGTGTAGGGTATAAAAAGGTAAGAGAATATATTTTTATCTTACTTATGCACTATTATGCAAATAATATTATATAATAACATCCGCATAAAATCTAATTAATTGAATTTTGATGAAATATCCAACTCTTTGCAAGTCTAAAACAGCTGACCTAAAAATGCCAAAAAACAAAAAAAAAACTCACAGACAAAGATTATATGAAAACGGATTATATTTTGTAAGAGAAAAATGGTAAAGATTTAAAATATCCTCTTTCTTTCATAAAATGTTTTATTCTCTATTTTCGTTTGATCCAAGAAAACCTTCAATTCCATATTTTAAAATATGAAGCTCTTTATTAATTTTAATAAACTCTCTGAAATTTTTATATTTTTATATTTTATTTCAATTCAAAAACGAATAGAAGCTGAACCACCTATAATGTGCAAATAGATATTGCACATAATAAATATTATTGCACTATAGAGTGTTTAATTGTGCAAATAGAATTTAAATTAAAAATGACTGATTCTTAAAATGGAAAGAATGAAAATATTTCAAAAATTCAAAAAAATCAAAAACCTAACCAAACTTAAAAAAAAATATTTTTTTGACCTAATTAATACCATCATTTTATTTATCTCAATTGTTGATTTCATTTATTATAAATGACATAAAAAATATATCACTAAAAACTACTCTTCAAGATCAAAAGGGTTACGTGCCAACAGACAAAAAAAAAAAAACTTTTTAGTTTTAACTTCCTTATAAAATAAAAAGGATTTGGAATATTCTGAAATTCCAATTTAATAGTGAAATATGAAAATATTCAGCATTTCCTCACTATATTTAGTTTTATTTTCTTTTTATTTTTGGAATTCTTTTATTTAGCATGACATAATTTTCACTTTTGTCAATTGATAATCAAGGTGAAAATTCCCTCTATTTTTCCTCTATACTTTTCCGCATCATAATTGTATCTGTGAAAATTGCTTTATTCTGTTTTTTTTTTTTTATTTTTTACTGTAATCTAAAAATGAAAAATTTTTGAAAAAAAAAGAGGAAAACTGTGAAAAACCAATTTTTTTTTTTAATTTTTAACAAAATGGAAGTCCCAAAATAAAAAAATAAAAAAAATCAAAATGAAATAAAATTTGAAAAGTCAGATATATTAAAAGTTTGCATGGCAGGTGGGGCAGATAAAAAAAAAACCAAACATAAAAATATAGAAATGAATTTTTTTTTTTATCTTCAATGCAAAAATGAAAATCAGATTTACTTTCAATTTTCATATTGTATATTTTTATATAAAAGATAATTTTTTCTATGAATTGTTAAATTTTCTAAAACAAATTGATCTAAATCTTTGATTTAAGTTGAAAGTTAAGCTTAGTTTGGTAATGGTAATGTTATGAAAAAATTGTATGACTCAATGGAAGCTTTACTAAAATTTATTTAGAGCTTCTATTAAAGCGACTGTTACAGCAATGATAAAAACTTCGTTTTTCTCTATACTTTTAATTGATTATTACAGCTTTTAAAACAGAAATGGAGAATAATTGTGGTAAAGTCCATTGCTAGCATAATATTTATTAGGAGAAAATTATGGATAGGTACCAAAAATGAAGAAATAATTTAATTATACCTAAAAATTACATTGCAAAAAAGTTACAAAGGGAGATCGAGTTTTCTAACGAATTCTAAGAATACAAATAAATATTAAATACACCTGCAGCAGAATTCCATGATCTTTTTAAAGATTTTTGACAATATCTTTTTATTGATAACATTTAATCAAAAAATGTAAAAAACACTAGTGAAAATATTTAACTGTATGTTTAGTTCTATGGTACAAGTATGTTATAAGGAGAGCTATTAATGGTAACATATTACATATACCTAATTAACTTATTATGAATTATTCTATAATGAAAGCCTGACATAATTATGACTATTATTAAAATAAAAATTCATACTTCTTCTTACTTCTTTTTACTTTTTTTTTAACTTTCCACACTTACTTATCGTTTATCTTTAATCAACACGCTGCTCCAATATAAACACATCAATTATTAAATTTTTACTTTTCGTCAATAGAAGATCATGCCCAACATAAACTCATCCTTATTTTTCGGCCCTTTTCTCTTCATTATAGCCGTACGATAAGTATCCGGTATAATAAAATTACTCCTCCGTTTGTAACACCTCGAAATAAGCGAGCTAGATATACCTTCAAAGGTATGGATCGGATCAGAATCAAATTCTGAGTCGATTAAGCCATGTTCGTCCGTCCGTCCGTCTGTCCGTCAACACGCTAACTCAAAAACTAGGAAAGCTAGAATCTTGACATTTACACAAAGTATTCTGGGAGCAATTTGTAGGTTCCCTATTTTTTTGGTTGAGTTCTGACTAAAACTTCGGGTAGCTCCCGAACAACTAACTTTCAGATCTCTACAATTTTTTTGAAATAGAGCCATGAAATTTTAACTGCTGATAGATATCATAAAAATATTAATTTATGACAACATTAATTTTTCTGTAGCCCCACCCGTTAAGGAGCTACAGTCCCCCAAAGTTCAAAGAATCTCTATATTTAAATTGTTATAACACAAGCTCTATAAGATATATCTTCAATCTGAAAATTCCAAACGATAGCTGCTATTATGAGCTTTACAAACATATATATAATAAATATATACTTGTGCTTTACGGTGTCTTAATTAACCGTTATGCGAAACTGAATTATTGCAAAATCCTTTAACCTTTCTATCTTCTAAACGGTTTAAGTTGGAAACTTGAAATTTTGACAAAAGTTAGATCTTTGAGGGGTTAGATAGGGGTTAGATGTAAGGGGTCAAAAACTGAAAATTTCCTATTTTTAAACACCTGCTAAAATTTTTTTGAAGTAATACATAAAAATTAAAGCTTCAACATCATACTCTTATTTCTGTTAACAACTTTTTTTAAAATATAGGGTTACTTTATAATTGACGAAAGTGTTACTTGATTTTTTCAAATTTTCTAACAAATTTCTTTAACGAATTTTTTGCATTTTGCTTTACTCGATAATTTGAAATTGTTGAGGATATAATGCGTAGTACAAAAAAATGTTAATAAATAAACAACATAACGGTTGCTTGAAGAATTTTTATTTATATAATAATGATATACATACATACTTATATAATATCATGTTTATTTACATATCGTATATGTCACTAGTGAATGAATGATAAGAGTATAGATGTATATTATATAGCGCCGTATTTACATACATATATGTATTTTATTGTACTTATAAGAAATTATTCTGTCAATGGAATATTTAAATATAATATAATATAATATTTAAAATTATATTTACTATTTTGTACTAAGTAAATTTAATATACATTTACCGCTTAGTATTAAATGGTACTATAGAATATTTGAAAAAGTTTTGGATTGATAATCGTTATGTGGAAGGTTAGAATCTGCTTTTGAAGAATGTACATATAAACATATAGTTTGAATATATGTACAACCCATAGTTCTAGAAATTATAAAATTCATCCAAATTATTTTACACTTTAATACTAAAATATTAAAAAAATAATATTGTAAGCAGAGTGACAGGCTGTGAACATACTAACGGTTCGTACGGGTATCTAAGAGTTGACAAAGGCAACTGTATTTTTTCTCATTTTATCATAATAAAAATACTGCACTACAAAAGTAAGTAAAGTAAGTAAAATTTAATTTAAAAAGAAGTACTTTTTAAAATTTGTCTTTCCTTTTAAATATTAATAACATGTTTATAAGGCGGCTGGAGTCACAAAATATTTTTAGTGCAGTGACAGAACGGCCGAGGAAATAAAGCCCATGGGTTTTAAATCCTTTTTAAAAAAGAATTAAAGCCCACAGATCTTAATTCCACTAGATCGTGGGCTTAAGTTTATTTCGAAAAAGAATCAAAGCCCACTCAGTAAGACAAACGTTACTATCAAGAGTCTGTATTTCATTACACTGTGTTTTATTTGGTAATATGTCAGAAGCCCCATTGAGATTTTTGACTCAATTCAATGGGACTTTTATTTTTAAGGCCTTATAGATTTTGGGAGGGATTTTAGAATTGAATTCAAAATCAAGATTATACGCCTTTTGCAGAATATGTAGACATATGCATATGCGAGTTTCTGAATTTGGAGACATTTAGAGCTGGTTACAAAATCAGGGTTATACGCTTTTTCCAGAATCTATACCCAATTTAGAAATATCGCAAATTTAGATCTCGCCCAATTCTCGCCCAATTTAGAATATCGCACATATACATATTAGCAAATATTTAGGAAAAAGGGGATACTTCAATTTTAATTACAATTCGAAAAGGAATTAACGCCCGCGGGCTTTAAGTCCAAAAGTTTTATTTCCGGGCTTTATTTCCTCGGGTGTTCTGCCAATGCACCATATTTTTAATGCATGAACTTTATAACTCTGAATTGGAAATGAAACAAAACAAAAATCAGGGAAACAACTTACGTGCAGTTACTTTAAAATTTTTTTGTTTTATATATACATATAAATTTTTTTATGGCAAATAAAAAATTTAAAGTAAAATATACAATTTATATTATTTTATTTTTTATTCATTCTTTTTTATCATTTTTCAGTTAAAAAAAAATTTTAAAATAGTCTTTTTAAAAATTTTAAGATTTTGCCTTAGAAGCATATAAAAGTTCATGCCATGACTGTTCCCAATTATTATAAATGACATATGACTTTTTTCTTTGACTTCAACTATTTAACTATTTAATTTGCGATGCTCACCAAAAATATAAGTTAATGCGTTATATGTTTACGTTTACAAATAAATTATATATTGTACATAGTAATACTTGGAAACTTTCGGTTCCATTAAACCTTAGCATCCCTTCTCATTTCATTTCTCTTTTTACATTATTTATAAACTTGTTCACACTTATTGTTGCTCCATTGGACCGGTTCAGGTTCACTTACTCAGATTAATTACTTGGATAAAAATGTGAAACAATATTTTCATATACATCTACCTTAAATAATATCTGGATATAATAAATCGATGGGTGGAGTCTACCAGATAATTAGTCGTCAAAGGATTTTCATTAAATCAAGAAAATGGGTTATAAGAGTTTTTAGGTTTTTACACATATTTTATGTTGCAGTTGGCTTGAATAAAAGAGCGAACAAAATATTTTAGCTTTCAGAATGCCTCTTGCAAACTTTATGATTTTAAAAGCAAAGCCTGTAGCAAGTAAAAAAAGATAACGACCATTATCTTGGTATTTGTATTACAGCGGTATTGGGCCGCAAATTACCGCAATATTCTGTATGGAAATATGCTAGGCAACATTTCAGATCATTTTCATCTTAGTTTTGTAGATTTTCAAATTTTCCACCTATACTCTATTATCAGCATAATAATGATTTTATATATTATGGAATTTTTAAAATTTTAAATTTAAAATGATTCATATAAATTTTTTATTCTAGAAAAAAATGGGGACTCTCTATAAAATTGTTGATTGAAAGTTATTCTATCAATAAGTTTTATAAAAATTATTACAAAATCAAATTTCCGCAAATGAATATTATAAAATAGGCAAAAATATAAAATTATTTTCTTGCTATTCGCTATTCACTTTCGTTATCCTGTCAAGGATAATAGACAATATTTTTTTAGAATACATTTTTATTATGTTTCTGATATTTTTTTTATATTATGCCCTTTTTTTCTGTTCCTCTCTTACTTTATTTGCTTTTCATTCATATTCATTTCATTTCATTTTCTTAATTTTAGGTGTATTCAAATTTTTTATGACTTTCCCGGATATTTTTCTGACTATTTTTTTTTTATATTACCTTTTAACTGTTTTATAGACATACAGTAACTGTATCTTAAAGTTGATTTTCCTATTTTTCTTCTCTAGGTCAATTTTTTAGGGTATATTTACAGGGTGGATTGTTACAATCTAAATGAAATCAGAGAAAATAAACATGAAATGTATAAAATTGATATGTTATTTTTTGTTTTTATTTTGTTTTTTTATTTTTTAATCAAAATTTAAAACTTAATCAAAAAAAAAGAAGAAAAAACGAAAAGCGGAAAGCGAAAATTTTCTGGTTTTAAAATTTGCTTTAGATTAATACAGTCATGAGTCAACATAACTAAAACACATTAGGTCATAATTCCAACGTTCTTTGAAACAATTTAATACCATAATAATGTTTTACTTCATGGCTTATGAAGCTACTTAGAGCAATATTTAGAGTCCTTTTTATTGAACAAATAACATTTTTCAGAAAACGGAATTTTTTAATTTGAAAACAATTGGAACGCGTGAGAATTAATTATAAATTAATTATAACTTGTAGGGTAATATTGGATGCCATAAAATTTTAATGTTTTTCTTTACACAAACCGAGTTTATTTGCAAATTGTCCCAATTTCAGCTCATCTAAAAGATCTAAATTAACCTTTTCAAAATAATCAAACAACAGTTAATCTAATTTTAACATCAGGTCCACAGTAGCCACCTTTCTCTGTAGTGATCGATTTAAATCAAAATATTAAGGGTTCGAGACTTCAGTACTGTTTATTAACGCATACTTAAAAAAAAGTTTTTGTGTTTCATAATTTTTACAATAGCTACAACCGACAAATAAACGGTTTAATCAAAATAATGATTGATTCGCTACCATATGAATATGAATGATAAGCGACTACAAAAAGGTAAATTAACTTTAGCACTGTTTCAACCGTCTTCATTTTTATGAGAACAATTTTAAATATTTCGTTCAATTGTTTTTATTTCCTTTTATTTTTGAATTAAATTATATTTTTTTCCTTCATTTGAAAAATTTCGATTGCAGTGCAGTCTTCAATCAATTGTGGCCTAAACGATGTCAGCCTTTTACACACATTTCTTTATCTTTAATTTGTTATGCAAGATATGACAAACTTATTGTTATAAAATGCATTTGGCTGCAACTATTTTATGATGAATCATCTTCATCCTTACAAACCTCACAATGTTCCATAATAAAGCACTTATCACTAGACGATATTCTTCTTTTTCCATTTCAAAAAAACAGCAAAAGTCAAAACTCTCTATTTTAAACGGCCGTCAAATTAAGATTGAATTGAGAGAATATTTGTAATAGTCTATTGTTATGTTTAGATGATGAATAAAACTTCAAATTTTATTTATAATTATAAAATTATTTTTCCATTTATCCCTTATTATGTAAATATTTCCAATAAATCTCTAGAGATTAAGTGACATTTATATGGAGATAAAAATAAAAATGTTTTTTAATCTTTTATTAATTCATGTTCTTTTTATGTTTCAGCGATTTTAACAACAACTTTGTGGAAAAACATTTCGTATTCAAAGAATAGCAAAATAATGAACATTATTTTTTTTAATTAAAAAAATAAACTTGGATTTAGATCTTCAATTATCTTTATCTCATAAATAGGAAAAGGGGTTGAATCATGTATCTTTAAGGAATTACAAAATCTTGTAGAACAAAAACTGCCAATTCTACAGCAAAATATTCTACCGGGAAATTTGAACAAGAACTAGAGAAAGCCTTGGTGGACTAGCGGGTAGTAGCTGTAAACACCGAGGAAATCCCACTCACATCGTAAGAATAATTCCCACCTACGATACTCACAGTCACGTTTGAAAAGAAAAAGGTTGTGTAATTTTCTTGTCACATTTATTTGGCAGTGGAATACGCTAAAGAAAAACAAAAAGAACTAGAGGCAATAGTGCTTCTAAAATGTTCAAGTAACAGTATGTGACATGAATGTATTTCAAAAACAATCACAAAGAAAGAAGCGAAAGAATTTATAATTCAATATTTCCAATTGGAGTGCAGCTTACATTAAACTAATGTTCTATAAAGATTATTTAGCCTATCTGGTAACATTAATTTAATTGAGCAACTCATTAAGAGTATCTTTATTGATTTTTTTTTCTTTTATTTTCACACTCTTTGCTTCTAAACAAAATGCTAGCAAAGTAACAAATGAAAAACAAAATAGTCCACAAATTGTACAAAATGAAATTATTCATTACTTTATACAGATATTTTTATTTAGGAAAATTATTATTTAAAATTTCTTTTATAGACTCAAATATTTTATATAAAATCCTTATAAATTTAAAATTAAATCAATATTGTAATCTTATTGTACTAAAAAAAAAACAATTTTATAAAATCAAAATAAAAAACTATACAAAAATATTGATTATAATTTATACTTCATGATAAAGCAATCAATTATATAACGAGATTCAATATAGGAAAAGGAAAAATGAAAAGGAAATACAAAGAAAAACCCCATTAACATTCTACATAAATTGAAAGATAACAAATGAAAATGAAAATTTATTTGATTAAATTTAAATCCCACTTTTTATCTACTGTAAATTTGTAATATTCAATTTTAAAAAATACCGAAATTAGAAAATACCAAAGACTAAGTTGTCTGTCACATTATTTAAGTACAACGTATGTTATATTTTTCTTAGTTTAAAAAAATGTAAATCTAAAATTTTTAATGCATTGATCATACCACTGAAATTGTTAGAAAAAATACTTATAGAGGTTCAAAAAAATTATAGCAGAACCCTAGAAAATCTTAAACGCCCCTATTAGATAGATAGCTATAAAGCTAGGTAATTAGAGAGACCTTCTGATGCTATCCACAGGGTAGGCGTTGTGATACCACGAATTTATGTTCTTTTAATGCAACAAAATTTATAGATTTTTACAAAGCACTATATTTTCATTATGGCTACATCGATACAAGTACTTTATTGAACGAGAATTCTTTTTTAAGTTTAAATGGACATTTAGACAACAGATACACTACTGCTTGAATTTTCTCTTCATGTTTAAAGCTTTTGCAAAAATTATTCCAGCTCAATCACTCGAAAATTAATTAAAATTAAAGGAACCTAGTTTAATTTTTCAGAATATTATTCAAAAATATCATAAAAATCCTTTAATATTACAAGTAGCTAGACAAAAATTATCTACCAATTTACTAACATCAACAATGCATGCAATTAATTTGAAGCGTATATGTTAAAAAATTATTTTAGAATTATTTATTTTCTATCAGTTGTTGCTGGTTAGCAAGCAGCAAAAAAATAAGGGCAAAGAAAACTTTTTACAAAAGACACGAACATTATATTTTATATCTATTATCGAATTAAAACTAAAAATATAGACAATTGGCTTCAATTAGTTAAATTGATTCTGCTAAGGGGAACCGTGATTAATATTCATACTAAAAGTTAATAATTTAATAATTATTTTACTGTTTAAAAAGTGTGAGCTGAACTTTTCTATAGAGTTGAACTTGAATTGATCAGCATCAATTTGTACTTTAGATTCAAGAGACATCGAAAAAAGGATATAACTATGTTACATGCATTTTTTCATATCTCCACATCATTCCGAAATTGAGCATCATTACATTTCAAAACACCGTATGTTGTTATATTGAAAATTTCTTAGTTGAAATATATATATAAAATGTGATACTATCATTGTAGAAACGCTAAAAAAATTTAATAAATCCGAGGGGAATTACATTTTTTTTATAAGTTTGCACCTGGTCCTTTTTACGCTAATATTTATACTTTTATTTATTTAATCAAAAGTATACCTGTGTTTTGCAAACCAACTTTGATCAAATAAACATACACATCTACATACATAAACATGAATTCACTAGGTCAATTGTTTTATTAAGTTCAATTTTCAAGCTACCACTGTGATTTTCGTTATAATATATTTGTTTTTATAGCTAATATTTTTTTAAAACAACTTTTATACAAAGTTTAGGGAATCATATAGGGTGCTGTAGAAAACAACGAAATATAAGTCATCAAAAAATTGAAGAGTGTTTTTTTTTTAATAAAAAAGGGGACATAATCAATTTTAATAAAAGGGAAATACCGTTTTTTTTTTGCGTTTTCAATTTCACCAGTTTTTTTATTTTTCAATAAAATTATGAAATAAAAATAAAAGGAATTTTCTTTTTTGTATGTTATGATTTTTTTATTATTTTTTTTTTTTTTACTTTTTCTTTGCCGTAACAAAAAGTCTTCTTTTAATAAATAAAAATAATAAAAATTTTAGAAAAGAAATATTTATATTTTTCGTATCAGACTGATTACTTATAGCTGTGTAATTTAATTGAAAAAAAAAAAAAAAAAACGGGAAAAAGTTCAAAAGTTTTAATGACGTCATTTTGATTTTTATTATAAACATTAAAATGGAAAAACAAAAAAGTAAAAATAAATATGGTTGGTCTGAGTAGCTTTAGATCTAAAATTTTATCATGAAATTAATAACTAGATTAGATTTGATTATTGTTTAAGCTGTAAATAAATAACATTGCGACTTTTTGATGTAGATCTATTTTCCTCCCCCTATTACTAAGTATTGTGGATTTTTCCACCACTTATTATACTTCTGTCAGCCCTACTGCCTCTATATGAATATAAAGATCTGTAAGAGGGGCTATTTTCGCTAAAACAATATTTTTCGGAGTACACATATTTTGCTCGGATTAAAGCTCCGCAGTTTTCAAGTTTTGTGTCTTGCAGACTCTACTTCTTCTTAACATAATCTGCATGTACCGTTATTCTCTATTACAATTTTCTTTAAGCGCCTCTTTATGCCAACAGTATCCCGATGGCAATCCTGTTTGAATTTTCAGTTTATTTTCACTGAATCCTATGATTTATTCATATATTTTCCAGTTATAGTCTCCTAGATGCTCCTCAGATTTTTTGAGCTCGGATTTTTTACTTCATAATTGGCTCCTACAATTTTTCCTTTTCCATTTTCAATGTGTCACTTTTTATTTGCCCATCCTTTTAAAGGTTCAGGTCCTGCAAAATAGTTGCAGCTTTTATTCTTTGCAAGTCGATCTTCTTCCTCATTTCCTCTCTATACCTAGGCATGTACTTATGCTAAATACATAAATAAATTTAAGACTTGAATAATAAAAAATATCTTGCATATTTGAACAAAAATAAATATCTTGAATAATAACAACTCCAATTCTATATGTAAGTTCATGGTGAAAAACGATACGATTTAAATTAGTATTTGAATGTTAAAACAATGTTTATTTTTAAAAGTTTGTCAAATGTGAACTAAAACTTTAAAATTAATCTAAAACTTTACATTAATCTAGAAAGATATACCAAAATGTAACAATCTAAAAATATACACTTAGCTAATCTCATATAGTCTATTGTCTATTATAATATAATTTATAAAAATTTTTAAAAATTCTAAAACCTTATTATAAACTACAAAGCGTTGAATTTTATGGTTGAATCTCAAAATTTGATTTGATCCTAATCTAAAAATAGTTTCTTGAGTAATTTTTTTTTGCATTTAACACCTTTGTTTCCACAGTTTCATTTCATTACTACTCTAACCACCAAAATCCACAATAGATAGTAACTCGGCCATATTAGCCCACTTTTATCATATTTTACGATACACTCTAGATGGAATCAGGACAGAAGCAAATGGTAATGAGATTTGTACTATTATAGAGCTAGCTCATTTTAATTTTGATTACATTTTACTATTTCATTTACTAATTGACTATTTAACGAAACAACAAGTTTATAATAACATGAAATAAATTGTTACTCATAGATTATGTGAACAATATATTTTAAGTATTATGGTTTTTTAAAGACACAGTAAAAGAAAATGGAAAATTATCTTTTTATAGTAATGTTAATAATAGCATTCACGTTAAGAATGGTTTTTTTTTTTGTTTATTTTATTTTTGGTTTTGTTTTTTTTTTTTTTTTTGAAATTTAAACATAAATATAAAAATAAAACATTTATATATTATGACTTATTAATAATTTTGAGGACATCTGTCTTTATATGATTTTTATAACATAATAATTTAAAAGAAGAGTACAGATATAATATTTTCTTAACATTTCATGATTAAGGAAACATTTTTATAATAATGAAATATATATATATACATATATTTTATTGTATTTTTTCTTTATTTCTTAAATAAAAACGAAAAAGTTAAATTTTTATTTGTAAAATAAAAAAAATGTTTATTTTGAATCTGAACTCAATGAATGCAAATTTATCTAAACTGATAATTTTCAACTTTATTATACCCGTACGATAAGTAGATACTAGATACATTTGACGCTTAGTATTGAATAGCACTGTACTAGGTATATCATGTTTGGAAAAGTTTTGTATTGATAATCGTTAGGTGGAAGGTTAGAATCTGCTTTTGACGAATGTATAAACATATAGTTTGAATATACATATGTACAACCCATAATTCTAGAAATTATAAAATTCACCCAAATTATTTTATACTAAATACTAAAAAATTAAAAAAAACAATATTATAAGCAGAGTGACAGTCTATCAACATACTAACAGGTATCTAAGAATTGACAAAGGTAACTGTATTCTTCCTCGTTTTTAAATAAATTCTGAAAATCCAGCTAGTTTGAAAATCTTTTAATATTCGACAAAACTATAAACAGCTTAAACAACAACAGCTTAATAAGTTTTTTTCATATATTTTTTATATTACAATTTACACACGGAAAAACAGTTTGAGAATATGTCTTTAATTTTATGTTCCACGCGCATAAAAAATTCAAAAGTTTATACAAAAAATGTTTTAATTTATTTTTAATTGACCCAACAGTAACGTGACTTAACAATAAGGTAACGTAACAAGGTACCGTTAACATACACTGATTTTACTCTACGCGGGGTTCCGTTATCTGCAGAATTCCTTTTTTCTAATATATATAAATAGTATTTCATACGGTCACTTTTTTAAAAACATATCCCCGCATATCCCCTAACGAAAAGGACATTAAAGAACATGCTTGCCAATTTTAGCTTTATACCCTTTTTGTCCATAAAGGACAAGATGCAGGGATAGTGAAATATGTTTTTAAAAAGATAACGTTACAAGGTACCCTTAAACTATACTGGCTTTTTCCTACTAAAAATAATACTAATATTAGAAAAAATTCTATAATTTTGATATTCGTTTAAAATGTCCTGTCGTTTTAAAAAAAACTGTTGAACAGAACCTGAGATATATACATTTGAAAATAGGGCATTTTTCAACTATTAGGGGCTGCAGCTATATTTAAATTTTTATGTGAGATCTATCCATGGATAAAATTTCATTCCAAACTTCAAAAGGTGTAAAAGTTCTATAAACAGATAGACAAATGACGGGCAGAGAGAAATTAATAAGCAAATTTTTCAATCTTTATACCCGTACGATAAGGATTAGGTAAGTTAAAATTGCTCCTCCGTTTGTAACACTTCGAAATAAGCTAGCTAGATATACCTTCAAAGGTATGTAAGGCAGTAAGATAACTCAAAAACTAAAAAAGCTAGAGTCTTGAAATTATCACAAAATATTCTTACAACAATTTGTAGGTTCACTATTTTTTTGGTTGAGATCCGACCAAAACTTCGGATAGCTCTCCAACACCTAACTTTTAGATCCCCACATTGTTTTTGAAATAAAGCCATGAAATTTTAACTGCTGATAGATATCATAAAAATATTAATTTTATTTTTAACAACTTTTTTCTGTAGCCCCACCCGTTACAGAGCTACAGCTCCCCAAAGTTCGAAAAAGCTCTATATTTAAATTGTTATAACACAAGTTGTATAAGCTTTTATCTTCAATTTGAAAACGCCAAACGATTACTGCTTTTATTAGCTTTAAAAATATATATACAATAAATATATAATTGTGGCATACGGTGTTTTAATTTACTGTTATGCGAAACTCAAATTTTGCTGAATTCTTGATTCCTTCTATCTTCCAAACGGTTTAAGTTAAAAACTTGAAATTGTGAGAGAAGTTAGATATTTGAAAATAAGTATGAGTCATTTCAGAAAATATTTTTGTATAGCCCTCCGCTTCGGAGCTGTATGGCGTCAAAACTAAAAAATTTCTTATTTTTAAACACCTGTAACTTGAATATGTGTCCAAATTTACTACGGGTATCGTACGGGTATCTAAGAATTGACAAAGGCAACTATATTCTTTCTCGTTTTTTTTTTAAATTGACTGAAAATGTTTGTATTAGTTTAAATTTTGAACAGTAAGAGTGCTAATTATGTATTATTTCAGTTTTTTATCAATTGCTATAATTTTGTAGATTTATTGAATTGATTATTTTTTTATTTTATTGATTTTTCTCCTAAAAGTATGCTTTTAGTTTTAACAGAAATATATAAAGCCACCAATCATTTTTATGGAAACTTACATTCATTTGCTATCACACAACGATAATAAAGTATGTAAATATGAAGAGGAATAACTCTTTACTGAAGTATTAGTGTTCTTACACAAAAATTTAATTTCATAAACCAAAAAAAGAAAGACGAAAAAGTTTTTTCATAATAAGAAAAAAGTTTAAATTATTAATAGAGCATATAGTTGATTTATAATAATTCATATTACACTAAATAATAAATTTTTCCTATACACTTAAAGCAAAAATAGATTTAAAATGTTACCAAATTAAAGATATTTTGAAAGTCACGATGACAAAAACAAAGAGACAACAATCTTAGAAAAATAGGTTATTCCCTTATTTTACAATTGATAGGTCATAAATTTTATCTTAAATACAAGACAATATTATGCCCTATTGCCAAATATTATAACAGATATTGGTATACCAGGATATTAAAAAATACAAGTTTTATTTATTTTTCTTCTTTTTTTTTTTTGTTTTTTTTTGTTTTTTTGTAATACATTGATATGTACGTATTTATTACAGTGCCGTTGAAACAATTATTTATTCATGATATAGGTTCAAAAGACAAAAAAAAATCCTAACATAATACAATCATATCAAAACACCTTAAGGCTGAATTTATTTTCTTTATTTACTATTCACTACTCTTCACCACCTGTAAGAATTTTAACTTGATCATACCAAAATTGTATTGAATAATAAATATGTATTACAAAAATTGGTATATTATTATTACATAAAAAAAAACAAAAAAACAAAAAAATAATAGAAGATAGTTGGGTGTGGCAGGTAAATACATAGGTTGGTTTAAGGTATTTTAGATATACCTATCTATTAAGAGAATGATTTATTGAATAAAAATCCCTGATTAATGACATCTTGACACTGTCATTTTATTGTACAAACATAACATACATAAACTTATGGATATATATACGCACTGATAATACAAACATACCATAAGTATATACAATATAAATTTTGTATGTGTCCTTGATGACATCAAAATTATTAAGTGGGTACTGACTGTTGAAGAATATAATTTATATTTTATAATCTAAGAATGACATATAGTCGTTCATTTTTTTGTAGTGTGATATTGATTTATAAAGGCTTCTTCCGATGGTCTTCTTTTTTCTTTCTTCATTTTATTCTTATTTTGTTATTTCTTTTTTTTTTGTATTAATCACAAAACAACCTCATTTCACCTTAGAGATTTTTTGGTGTCTTTTATAGATAATTTATATAGTATCTTTATACCCGTACGGTAAGGATCGGGTATATTAAAATTGCTCCTTCGTTTGTAACAGCTCGAAATAAGCGACCTAGATATACCTTCAAAGGTATGGATCGGATCAGAATCAAATTCTATGTCGATTGAGCTTTGTTCGTCCGTCCGTCCGTCCGTCAGCAAGATAACTCAAAAACTAAGAAAGCTAGAGTCTTAAAATTAACACAAAATATTTCTACAACAATTTGTAGGTTCCCTATTTTTTTGGTTGAGATCCGACCAAAACTTCTGATAGGTCTCGAACACCTAGCTTTTAGATTCCCACATTTTTTTTGAAATAGAGCCAAATTTTAACTGCTGATAGATATCATAAAAATATTCATTTTATTTTGAACAACATTTTTCTGTAGCCCCACCCGTTACGGAGCTACAGCTCCCCAAATTTCGAAAAAGCTCTATATTTAAATTGTTATAACACAAGTTGTATAAGCTTTATCTTCAATTTGAAAACACCAAACGATTACTGCTTTTATTAGCTTTGAAAGTATATATACAATAAATACATACTTGTGGTATACGGTGTCTTAATTTACCGTTATGCGAAACTCAAATTTAACGGTTCAAGTTAGAAACTTGAAATTTTGAGAGAAGTTAGGTCTTTGATGTCATTTCAGAAAATATTTTTGTATCGCCCCAGTTTCGGAGCTGTATGGGGTCGAAAACTAAAAAAATCCTTATTTTTAAACACCTGTAACTTAGGCACCTGTACACAAGTTACTTCGGCAAGATATAAAAATTAAAGCTCCAGTAATATATTGTTACGTGTGTCCAAGGTTTCTTTTAATTGTATAGAGTTCCTAAGTTACAGCCCGCCAAAATTGCAAAAAAAGCCATATTTTCAGATGTATATATCTCAGGCTCTGCATAGTAGTTTTACAATCTAAAAACACTAGAAGACTGCAAATTTTGTTATCTCCATAAAGCAATATCAAAATTATGCAATATTGAAATTTCTTTTTTCATAACTCCGGCACGCCTTTAGATAGGAACCTGAAGTTTTGAAACAAAAAAGAACTTCTAGAAGTAGTATAAGTTTCGTTAGAAAATTTTTTGTACCACCCCATTTTTAAGAGCTATTAGGGCTGAAAAATTGAAAATTTGCTATTTTTAGACATAACTTAAGCACTTAAGTGCTTTAGACATAACTTAATTAGACTGTAACTTAAGCACTTGCACGAATTTTTCTTCTGCAAGACATAAAACTTAAAGCTCTAGTAATATATTTTTACATGTGTAGACAGTTTTTCTTTTACGGCTCCTCAAAATTCCAGAAAAGTCCTATTTTTAATTTTTTTTTTATTTATTTTGTTTTTATTTAATTGTTAAGGATTATGCGTAGTAAAAAAAAAAATTAAATAAATAAAAAATATAACGGTTGCTTGAAGAATTTATATTTATATGATATTAGTATACATATTTATATAACTTATGTTTATTTACATATTGTATTTGTCAATGATGAATGAATGATTTATAATACATATGTATATTATAAATTATTATACATTTGCCGCTTAGTATTAAATAGTACTATAGCATATTTGGAAAAGTTATAAGTGGAAGGTTAGAATCTCCTTTTGAAGAATGTATAACATATAGTTTGAATATATGTACAACCCACAGTTCTAGAAATTATAAAATTCACCCAAATTATTTTAAAATACTAAAAAATTTAAAAAATTAATTTATAAGCAGAGTTTAAGGTTATGAACATTCTAACGGTTTGTACGGGTATCTAAGAGTTGACAAAGGCAACTATATTCTTCCTCGTTTTAAGGTAATTTGTGTGTGTAAATATGTAAAACATATTTTTTTACTTAATTTTTTCAATAAAACTGAATGGGGTTGTTTGTTCATTTGTCTATAAAATGAATAAAAATATTAAAAATTACAAGTTAAATCACAAAAATATTGTCCTATAGTTCTTTTAAAATAATAATCTTCTTATTATTGTCAATATTACTGCAACACCAAACTTTAAAAGCTTACACAATTTTTACAGAACAGCTTAAGCATAAATTCAACAATTGACATTCATTTAAAGATAAAAACAAGATAAACCTTACCTGGTAAGACTTTTTAAAAATTTTATGCTAAGACTTTTTGATATTTTTAAATAATAAATAAAACTTTACTTCTCTTAATTATATTTTTTTTTAATTCTGAAAAGACAACCCAAACTACGTCTTTATATCATACAACATATGTTATGCTTACAAGATATTAAAGAAAATGATTTGTCATATCCATAAACATAAAAGCTGGTGATTAAGTTAAAAAAAAATGAAAAAGATTGTTAGATAACATAGTTTCCATACATACATGTTAAGTAATTGATAATCTAAGTAAATGCAAAAAAAAAACAGTATACTATTACATGATTCAAAAAATTTCATTTACATTTTATTATTTATTTAATAACAATATACTGTAAATAAACGCCATTTATATTGTAACGGTTATCTTCACAACGATAAAAAAATCTTCATCGGTTTTTTGTCTCTTTGTCTGATTTGAATAGAAAGTTCGTTAAAGGACACATTTACAAAAGAAATCAAAACAGCTCAAATCTTACATATTATATTATTGTAAAAGATAAAAAATACCAAAAAAAAAAAAGAAAAAACAAAACAAAACATAAAAAATAAGAAAAGAAAGAGACAAAACCATAAGTTGAAAAATGTTGGAATATTAATAATATGATTTACAAAAAACAAACAAAAAATTTTAACAAATAAATTTTTATTTTAAACTTTTATTTTATTTTTGTTTCTTTTTTTCTTTTTGTTCAAAATAGCGACTATTTTTATAGGCATTAAAGGAACAAAAGCTAACAAAATGGAATATATTTAAATATTTTACAGGAATAAGTGACATAAAGTCATATTTTATGAGTTTCCTAACAACAAAAATGGCATTGAAATAAATAAAAGGTAAAAAAAAAAAGGAATATATTTTAAATCGGGTAACACTTCCGAAAATAAACGACTACCAAATAAAATGATAAATTATAAATCTGTATTATATTCCATAGAAATAATCAATAAGAGAACATATTTTTAACAATTATAAATAGGTAATTTTCTTAAAAATATGAGAAAAATATCATTAAACAAGGCAGAATGTAAACAAAACCTTTTTAAAGCCGCACATTTTCGAAAAAACAATACAAATAGTTTAGTATACTCTAAAAAATTAAGAAACCGTTTCATGAGTTTTAAAGAAACGCTTTATAGTTAAGAAAGCTGCTAACACATTTAAAAAACTAATATTAAAGTTTCAATTTTTACCTTTTACTTTGAAAAAATTTGTATAGGTGCGTAAATTACAGTGTTGTCTAAAAATAGTAAATTTTCATTGGTTTTTAATTTGAACAAAATTCAAAACAAAATTCTGAAGTAACTTATAAATCTTTGATCCCTAACAGCTCATAAAAAGTAGGTGGTACGGAAATCTGAAGTAATAACTTACAATAATTCCAAAAGATTTTGTTCTCTCAAAATTTCAAGGCTCTAGCTAAAACAGTTTTGAAGATATGTAGGAAGCAAAATCTTTAAAAATAATGCTTTATAACGGTAAATTTGAATACTAAATTTAAATAAATAAAAATATATCTAAATTTATAAATAAATAATTTTCATTTCATTTTGAGGAACTGTAGGCGCGTATTAAGTTTTTTATAAGTCCTATCCATATTTAAAGTTACTCTATTTTTAACGTTGTAGAGTTTATAAAACAACAGACAGAAAAATAAACGCGCAGAGTGAAACTAATAAGTAAATTTTTCAAAAATTTTTTGAAAAATGTGCTAAAAAACAGGAGGATTATTGAATCCATAATTATAAACTTAAGATACAATTCTTTAAGGTCGAAAATCAGATGCAAACCCTAATTTTTTTTGTTTTTGTTTTGTGTTTTTCAGAAACAGGTAACGATGATAGCAAAACAAAGTTCGTGTAGAACAAGATTCTTATCGTCCAAGAAAATATAAAGATACAGGGGCTGCACATTCAAATATTCAGAAATCATGTCCTGGCACAAAAAAAAAAAAATTATCTTCTTCTTAACAATTTTTCAAAATTTTTATTGGCTGTAGAAAAAAAAAAGTTTTTTTTTGCTTTCTTTTTTTTTAAAGAGAAGTTAAAAAAAAAAAATTTTAATCAGATAAAGAATCAAAGAATTACAGAAATTTTTTCTTACTATAAATGAAAAACGGTAACACCAAAATAGAATTAAAAAAAAAAATATCGAAAGAAAAATAATATTCCCTGTGAATTTAAATGGCAGAAATTATTATTTAGGATAATATCATTATAAAGTAATATTCTTATCAGGCAATAAAAACCAACAACGATACATGAAAAAGATTAAAAATAGGACAAAAAATAAAAGAAGGTGGTTAACTGTAAAATTACATTTAATCTTTGACTAAAATTAATTATGAAAATTATTTTATAATTATTTTTAATTGTTAAATTACTGGGAAATTATTTTAAATTAAAAAATAAAACAAATAAATGAAGTCATGAAATGAAAATTATAGAATAAGACAATTTATAAATTAAAATAACAGATTGAATGCAAAAATATGATAAAAAAAAAAATATTACCGCAAAAAAAAACATTATATAAAAGTATTTGCAATATTTTGCAAAACTGAAAAATTATTTCAACAATTAAAATAAGACCATGTGGCATAAATATAAAAAATATGAAATTTTTAGTTTTTTTTTCTCATATTTGAATTTTACAGAATTCTCAGTACTTACAGATACTATAACTGTATGTTACATTTTAACTTAAAGCTATTTAATAGTAACTTCTTGTCCTTGAGCTGATTAGCCACCACTGGATGTTTGTGATACCCTTTTTTTAATTTTTTCTTTCCTGCGCTGCATGCATTTGTTTTCTCACTGTTTGCAGACCCATCCCTTGCTTGACGTTCAAGGTCTTTAGTCCTTCACAGTTTCCTGAAATAAAATAATAAATAAAGATTGCAGATTAAAAAGTAAAGGTGATAATACGGAACCTTGCCGTACTCGTAGTCTGATATATAATATATTATGTATAATAATATTAATATGCGTTTTGTATGAAAGTTTACTTATTTAAAGTTTCTACAGCTAATTCTTACGAATAAGTCTTACATTAACTTAACTACACTTAAGATTAAAGATCTACAAATAACATATAGTTTAATATAATGGGAACGTTACGATTGTTCGTACCTTAGTCATTTTTTAGTATCTCGTGTCTTAAAATCTCGATTTTTAAAAACTCGTATTTTTAAAAATCTCCGTAAATCCCTTTTTTTTCCAGAAAATATAGAAAAAATAAAATTTTTTAGTTGTTATCGAATAATAATAGGAGGGATTTTAGAAATAATTACAAAATCTGGGTTTCAATCATTTATTTAGCGGGGGCGGTAGTCTACACTACTTCATTTTGAGGACGGTAGTCTACACTACTTCAAAGCCTTTCATCTTGCAATATATATTAAAAAAAAAACTTAGGACGTATTTTGAAGTTTAAATATCCGACCTTTGATATCTCTATATTTCTTTCTAAAAATGTGCTAAGGATAAAAAAAACAAAAAAAGAACGTGATTTTAAGAAACGAGATTTCTATAAAACGAAATTTTGAGAAACAAGCATTCGGTCCCACCCGTTTATATATTATATTCTTTAATATATTACGTATTATCTAACTTCTGGTATAGTAATTAGGTCGCCCACCTTTCAATGGAAAGGTCTTAGGTTCAAACTTCGATCAGATTGAGTCCAAAGATTTCTGATGTATAAAAAAAAATAAAATTACTGTTGTATTAGACGTATAACAACTATAGATTGCTTACAACACTATATTAGTAAATAATCAAATGTCGACCCCAATTTTTTGCATACTGCATAGATTTTGAAAAGTTCTAAACAACTTAACCTTACATATTGATAGATTATTTCTTTTATATAAAGGAAAAACGGTTTAAAGGAAAAGAATCTGAAGATCCTTTTTAATAAGGTATCAATCGATATTATGATTTCACCGG
Organism: Poecilobothrus nobilitatus; assembly: GCA_947095535.1. NCBI lineage: Eukaryota > Metazoa > Arthropoda > Insecta > Diptera > Dolichopodidae > Poecilobothrus > Poecilobothrus nobilitatus. The sequence continues at coordinate 37,914,006 of OX352774.1, read as the reverse complement.
TGCGACAGATATTTGCAGTAATAGTAGTTTTCAAAGACGTCCCTTAATGACTCCAACATCTATCGGGAGCATAATAGGATTTTATTATTTTTATTGAATGTCATTTTGTAATGTAAAGTATAAACCTTAAAACATATTTTTCTATAGTCACACCCGTTAATACACAGTAATATAAATGAAAAAAATAATAAAAATTAGGTAGATACTTCCCTTCTTTAAATATATTATAAAACAACTCCTTTAAATCCAAACTTTTCTTCTATATAATCTAAAATATACAATCAAACCAATTTTTTTTTTCATTTAAATTTATTTATTAAATTTTAAGATAATAAATAAAAATAGCAAAAAATATTAAATTTCACATTAAAAAAATATTTTTATTTTTATAATTTTTAAAGCCTACGTCTTCTTAAACTTTTTCAAACAAAATACATATATTATTTGATAATATTATTCTATATTAAAAATGAAAAGAAACAAATTTCTTAGAACACAGAAGAAAAACACAAAAAAAAAAAAAAAAAACAACAAATGGATTAAAAATTCAAACTACAAAGAATTTTCTTCATTCTTTATATTCTAATATAAAATTATTTCTTTTTAGATTTTTTTTTTTTTTTGTTTTTGTTTCTGTTGTTTGTTTTTTTTTTTTATATAAAAAGATTTCAAATATAATTTAATATTTACAAGGGAAATATCCATAGGAAAATTTTTACACCATAAAAATAATTCAAAAAGATTTTTCACCCGACGTCAATATTATGTTGCCCAACCATTATTTTAATCTGAAATTAAACTGAAGGGATTAATTTTTTTTTTTTTTTTTTTGTCTTTTGCTTATTTTTTTCCATATAAAAAAATATGGTTTTAAATTGAATTCAATTTTCCGATCCTTAGAAAAAAAAAACAAAAAAAAATGAATTCCAAAAAGAAAAATGGGATACCACTAAATTATGAAAAAAAAACCAAAAAACAAAAAAAAAAAAATATCTAGAAATGGAAACAAAAAAGATGATGAGGAAATGAATATTTAATTTACTTAATTTCAATTTAAAAAAGAAACAAAGAACAAAAACAAAATATGATGATCAAAACAAAAAAAAAAAAAAAACAATTTTTGTTTTTTCTATTTCTTTCTCTTTCTATTATGAAAATCGATGAAATATTTTTCATTCTATGTTTTACCATGTTTTTTTTTGGTTTTTTTTTTATTTATTTTATTTTTCAAGGATAACATAATTTTTTTCTTGTTGGGTTTTTTTTTTTTTTTGTTTTCAGATTCAAGGTTTTTTTTTTTCATAATATCAAAAAATTTAAAATTCATACATTAATAAATAATTTTTCTCAATATTTTTTCTCCATTTTTCCATGTTTTTTTTTTTTGAAAAATAATTTAAAAAGATGCTCACAATCAATATATTACATATATATTATATATATACCATCAGTATTACGTATGTATCTACATATTTTTAGATGAATTGTGATATTAATCTGTAGATAAAAAAAAAAAAAAATGTTTCTCATGGATAGCATCATAAAAAGAAAAACATTGATTTTTTTTTTTTCTCTGGTTTTACAAATTAATTAAAAATTAATTGATAGAAAGAAAAATTGCATGTATTGCAATTTGCACATATGCAGTGAATAACCTATAAACAATTTTTTTTTTTTTTTAACGAAAAATACATTTTATTACGCGTATCAACAAATAAAAGATGTTATAGATATTGTATATACCCTTGTGAATTTAATAAATTTTCATGACAGGGTTCAGGGTATACAAAAAACAAAAAAAAAAAATTATGTAAAATTTATATTTTTAACGTTATTATAATAATGGTAGATACACTTAACAATGAAAATGTCTCATATTTTATAACCATGAAATATAATGTGTCGTCTGACAGGACCGGATTTTTTTTTGTTATAAAAAAAACTCGTATTTTTATTTTTTTTTTGTTTTTATATTTTCATTTTTTATTAATTAAGGACATCATTGAATTAGAATATGATAGGTATTAGGTATCTATGATTTTACAAGTGATAAAAAATTGTTTTATGACGTGATTTAATTAATCACTAAATTTCTAATTAATTTTTCTTAATTAGAAATCTAATTAATAATCTAAAACCAAACTGATATATCAATCTGATGCTGAGTCTGAGTGATATATCAATCTGATGCTGAGTCTGAGTGATGCTGAGACTGAGTGAGATAATAATATTAGTCTACGTTTGAATAGTTGAAATATGCATATATTATGTAAATTACGTGGTAAACAATTGATAAGTTTTTCAATTAAAAATTTTTTTTTTTAAAGAAGTATAAAAATTTAACAGGTTTTTTAAAGGAAGTATACTACATATTTTTCCACCCAAATAAAGAATTCCATTCCAGGAGACGCATGCATATTCAAACAGTCAAAAAATTATAAACAAAATAAAAACTAAAATGTACCGTGAAAACTTTGAAAAGCTATAATGTCATCATAATATAATGTCACTAATCTCATGTCAATGTCAAATAAAAAGTTAATGCTGAGATATTTTCAAAATGACATAAAGAAAGCAGAGTAAGTAATTGACAACGGTTGACCAAGTCGTTAAATATAAAGTCTCATTATAGGGAGAAAATAACCAAATTTCGAGTAAGTACTATTATATCGGAGTTCTGGGGAAAATTTTTTTTTTTTGGCCTTAAAAATATTTTACTTCGCCTTAAAGATACCTTAAAAATACTTAATCGTTAAGCTTAAAATTATTTTACCTCGTATTAAGTTAAACTCAGAATAATGTCGAAATTCACAACAACTTTCATATTTTTTTTTTCGCCACCCACTGATTTAAATGGTAGTGTTGGGAGTGAAGGTGGTGAATTTTTTGTGGCGACTTTTTCATTGACGGAAAAATAAAATAAACTCTAATTTTTTTCTTTTTGAAAGATTTTAATAACATGTGTTTGAAAACTTAATAATAACAAGAGTTTGAAAACTTGTAAAATAAAAATTAAAAAATAACTTTTAAAAAAAACCATTGCATTGACATTAATTGAAATAATTTTGACAATTTTTAAAATTTCTCTTCATTTTCAATTTTAATATTCAGTTTTTGTTTTCATTTTCTTAATTATTATTTTTTTCCTGCGGCTTTTTTCGTCAGCCGCCACCATCATCATTCTGTTTTATTGAAGAAATTCGTTGACGAACGTATGATTCTGATACCTCACTTTTTTAAGGTAAATAATTTTAATTTAAATTTTTGATTAATGCTATACTAGATTAAAGTTAAAAAAAAAAACTACCAGCTCTTAATGAAATATGGATAAAAAATCGAGAAAGTTGTAGCAGTAATCTTTTAAATTAGGAGATAAAATTTTGAAAAATTATAGAATGCAAATAATTCTTTAGCTGTCCTGTAGTCTAACATTATAAAACTCCCTTTTACCTTTAGTTCAGTTTAAATATTTTGACAAATATTAGAAATTTTACAGACATCATTTGAACAGAGATCTGCGGTATTCATTTTTACTGAAATTTAGTCATCTGAATCACTGGATCTCAAAATTGTATAGCTAATACAATTTATATAAAACAATTTTGTAAATCCAACATGTTAGAAATAACCAACAAAAAAAAAAATACAACATTAGTTATATATATGCATTGACATAAGATACTGGGCCATAGATGTTTCACTATGAGAATAACCAGACATAATGATTGCAATCATGTCAAAATCATCACCTTAAATCTTAATTAAAATTACGAGAAAAGCCTAAATTTCTATTTTAGTTTTATAAAAAATTTCTTTACATATGCAAAAAAAAAACCACTTTAAAATTTTCAAGCGTTTAAAGTAGTTTTAAAATACTTTAAAACCATATAAAAACAAGGATACGACCCAAAAAAAAAAATTTTTTTTTTTTTTGAAGAGTTAAATTTAAAAAAATTTTAAATTATGTTTTTATTTTTGTTGTGTGTGAATGAATGAAAATAGAAGGAAAAAAAAATAAACAGGAAACAGGAAATAAAAATCAACACTGTTTTTGACTAGAAGATATTTGAATACTCACAAATTCAAATCAAACAATAACAACTACTTTTTATTTTAAATTAAAAACATGGTTATTTTATTTAATAACCATATTCTGATTTTCATATACTCACATACTTCAATTTATATAGTTTAGGTATTTTTATATTTATAATTGGTTATATTTTTCTTTAGAAATAAAATTAAATAACTTTTATGCTTAGAAATTTATGAATTGTGGGTAAAATTTTAACATAAACTCTTCAGTAAATTTTTTCATCGTTATTCTAATAGCCCCTTTTTGTTATTATTTAAATTATTTTCTTATATAAAAATAAGGATAAGAAGATATAAGTTTGCTTCAATTAGTATCTAACAAAGGAAAAATTATAATTTGTTGTAATAAAAATTATCATAATTTTCAAGAAGCATAGACATTTTAAGGAATATTTTATATTGATTCTAAAGTAACTTTTGTAGAATAATATTCAAATAAAGTTCAAAAACTTATAACAATAAATATAGATATCGAACTAAGAGAATTACAAGAGTTTAGAGAATTTTAAAACCTTTAGATCCTCAAAGCAAATAATCTTAACGATAAAGAACAGTTCGGTGTGTGCTTTGAGTTTTTTCATGTCTTGAAACACTTACTTTTTCAAATCTCTCACATTTTCAAAATATATTTATCGTTATCAGACCAGTTTATTTTTTCCTTTAATATAAAAATACTTTAAAAAAATGAAGTCATTAAAAATAACTAACCTGTTAAAATTATTAAACTCCGAATTAAAATAAATTCTGAAAACCTTACGATATTTACGATATTTAAAGCCACACCTGAAAATAAAGGGCTGTGTAAGGAAAAAGAAAGGCTGTGTAATTAGATTCTTGTGAAATGTGAAAAAGTCTTAAATATGAAAGAGGAATAAAAAAAAATTAAATTTTATTAAGCAACAAACAATGTTTTACTTTACAAACTACTTAAAACTAAGAAATAATATTTTTTATGTGTACCCCTCGTTTTTATTTTAAACTGCATGTAAGAAAAAATACTGTGTATGTATATTATTATGAGTGTTTTTTACTAACTTAGATATTATTAAAGATTTCTATTCGATTAGTAGTTTTTCATATGCACCATATCTGTTAACGCTTCATCAATATTTCTAAGTTTCTTTCCGATCAATTCTGAGAATCCAATCTTTCTACTCTAAGTTCATTTAACAATTATAATCAACTGAATTGCACATTATGCTTGTCCTGCCTCAAATGCAGGAAACTTCATAAATTAAACTCCATAATATGCATATTTCCTTGCTTATTTCTTAAGATATGTACAGTTGTTCGTAAAAAGTTATAAAAGAAAATACCCAATCCAGGACTGTTCTTTGTTCAAAATTTGCAGAAAAATGTACGATAAAAAATAAGAAATGTAAAAATAAGAAATGTACGATAAAAAATAAGAAATGTGTTTTTAATTTTTAAAATATATGTATATAGTATTTTCTTGTCAAATTCCGGTATTTTTTAAATATTTTTAGGTATTTATTAAATATATTTAGGTTTTTGCTAAATAATTTCAGATTTTTTTTTTGGAATTCCGATTTTTACTAAATAAATTCAGATAATTTTTTTGTTTCAAAAATTGTAAAAGTTAAAACCTTTCTATTGATAAACATGTAAAAATTCTCAAAAATATTTATCGTCAATTTGTCTAACTTTGATCAAGTAGGGTAACATTGAAAAAAAAAAATAAAAAACTTTTGAAAACAATTTACTGCCATCTCTTAAGCAAAATACATTCTATTATCAACAAATTGAATTAATTAGCTTGTCCAAAGATGGCATACAATTTTTAAAAGATATTTAAAATGCACATCTACCCATAAAGTTGGATTTAAACAAAGGTGGTTCTGAACAAGTACTTTTATAATGTGTAAAAATTTTTAAATAGTGTTAGCACAACTAAATTAAATAGTGAATAGTGAAAATTAAATTTCCTATATTAAATTATAATTTATCAAAAAAATTAAATTGTTTTCTCTTAATTATTCAAACTTTGACCACCAGTTTTCTCATAGTTGATTAAAACTATTAACGTTGATAGAGGCTTAGTTATTCTAACTTTGATAAATTAATTTTGTAAAAATTTCTATTTTCTAACTAAAATAGGTACTATAATTTTTATTATACATTTGACCTAACCACTTTTTAATGTTTAAAAGTGGTCACGTCAAATATTTTTCAGAATTTTTGCATGTTTATCAATAGAAAGTTTCAAATTTTAATAATTTTTGAATTAAAAAAATTATCTGAATTTATTTAATAAAAATCGGAATACCAAAAAAAAAAGTGTGAAATTATTTTAGTAAAAATCTGAACTCATTTAGTTAAACTCTGAATTCCAAGAAAAAAAATCTGAATTTATTTAGTAAATACCTGAGAATACTTAGCAAAAACCTGAATACAATACCAAATAACGGAGAATATTTAGTAAATACGTGAATTTGACCAGAAAATGCTATGCATATAAGGATTAGATAATATACAAAGCAATAAAAACGTTTTTAAAATGAGAATAACACGACGTTATAGATTTACAAAAATTTTTAAAGTTAAAGTTACAATATTAAAAATTTAAAAGGTATTTTTGAACATAATGAATAAACAATTTATAATTTTATACTTTTTTCCTTTATTACAATATAATTTTTTGATTCACTCATTTTCTAATTTCTTCCACCTAAAAAATTGAACATTAAAAATATCTTGAAATATTTACAAAAAAATCTATAGGTATGTAAAAATTTATTTTCTTTTATGCTCTTATTATTAATACATAATTCTAATATTTAATTTACAACTGTTTATGTTTTCTTTTTTCTCAGTAGGTAGTCAAAAGTCCCCTTTGTAACATTCTTTAAGAGATTTCGTTTTTGTGACAGACAAGAAGAAGGAAACAAACAATTTTTGAAAAATTTACACCTGCAGTTTATCTTTAGTTCATTGAAAGAAAACTAATTTTAGAAAAAAAAAAAAAATAAAACATAAATTCCTAATAGAAAATTTTTATTTTTCAAAAAAGAAGTTGAAAATTATTTTCCAGTCAGGAAAAATGATTTTAATTTTTTGTTTTCCTAAACAAAGAATTTTTCAAAAAGATATGAAACAAAAGAGTAAAGAGTAATTTTTTTTTTCAAGATTTTCATACTATATACTATAGGATTCTTTCAAATCTGTTAGTCATCCTGTACACTATGTATTATGCCCATGTGTAATCTAAAAAGAAAGCAAAGCTTAATAATAAGAAAAATTCTTTGAGGAAATCATCTTCAAAAGTATTCATCATTATCTTTACTACATGATATTATATATAAGCAAATATTATGTATTTTAACATATACCTGCTATATAATATTATATACGTGTATTAAAAATTTTTTTTTCTTATTTGAATAATATAACAAAAACTACGTGTGGGACATAAGAAAAATATTTCTGTTTTAATAATTAGTGACTACATATAGATGACTATAATATGTTTATGCTTTCAAATGAAGACAAAATTCTTCTAATTTAAAAACAAAAACATAACTCCTTATTTTAAGTTTTTTTTTATTTTAAGATTTCAAATACAGTAGTAGATAAAAAATTTATCCAAACTCTGATGAAACTCTGTAATTTTTAAGAAAATAGAAAAGAATCAGAATATCTCAAACGTATTTAATAAAACAAAATACCGCAGATTATTTCTGATATTATATCTTTGTTTAAAGTTAGCCTGATTTTTTTTCCTTGCTATTGTTTAACATTTAAAATGAAAATGCTGCCAGTACTATACGTACATATCTGGAGTGTATGCTAGAAAAAGTGTAAAATACTTGACAAAGATATAATAGTAAGAACTTCTAACGGAAATATTAAACGAGACACATCTCTAGGTCTCATCACAATTTCTTAAATTAAAATCAACAAAATTCTTCAAAGTCCCTTTATTACAATAAATATCACTTTTGTATTTCATTTAAGCAATTTAATCATGGTAAATACTGTACTTTAACGATCTTATTTCAGATAAAAAAATTTGTATGACATTTTATGCATATATTTGCATAATACATAGATTTTCAAAACAAAACATTTCAAAAATTGTTCCTTTTTCTTTTAGATTGTCTTTCCCACTTTATCCATCCGTCCAAAACAAAACTTCTACACCGTTTCAAACGAAACAATTGAGTTTTAACAATAGATCTATCTCATAAAAATTAAATATTGTAAAAGAAATTCGTATATAGATCCATCCCAAAGGGAGCATTCTAACTTGTAAATTAAGCAGTATTAATATAAAACTTCCAAACAATAGAAAAATTTTTAGGTAAGATTTATAAAGCAAGGGCAAGACAACAAATTAGAAATTCTATAATTTTTTATAATTTGCATCCTATATATTATGTGGAATCAATATTTTGGAATCTATTTCCACTATGTGGAATCAATATTTTGCAAAATTTTTAACCTCCGTTCAAGAACCTTAAATTTCTAGAAAATCTAACCTTAAGTTACTTAAAAAAATATATTAATATTCTTCTCTTCTAATTTGTAAAAGGATTTCGTACACTCAAAAAAAGAAAACCCTCTATTTTCAGATTTCTGGAATCAGAACATCTCGTCCAAAACCATCATGAACATTTTTATTTGATGATTTTTAAAGATAAGTTGCAAAAAATTAAAATTCAAACATTGTATTTTTATTTTTTACAGTAGATATTTATATTACATCAAAATATACCTTAATTTTTTACAATTTTCCTTACAAAAACAAAAAAAAACAACTTCTAAGAAAATTTATCCTTATTTTGAAAAATGAAAAAGTAAAAAATACAAAAACAAAAAATTATTATAAGGTGTATTGACATCTTTCAGTTCACTTGTTTTAATAAACAGATCTTTAACACATATAATAATATATATGTATATTCAATACACAATATGAATATTATGAATAAAGAAGCTTTATATTATCAAGAATTATAATTTCATTTAAAAATAAGGACCTTTTATGTTTTATTAACACTAAGAAAACTTGAAAAAAAAAAAAACAAAACTAAAAGAAAAAGAAGAAAGCAAAATTGAATTGACTGTTTTTATGAAAACTAAAAAATAAAATAAATTATCTAAGAAAAATATAAATTTTAATTAAACAAGAAAAGTTATAAATTAAAATAAAAAAAAAAATTCTAAGAAATTTTATAACTTTTATAAAAAATTTAAATTATTAATAAAGATTTGTATCTATAGAAATATAATCAAAGTTAAAAAAATATATATATAGATACAAAAATATATATATGTATGTTATATTTTCAATTTATTATCATTTTTCATTATTAATAATTCATACTACAAATTTCAATTGAATAAGAATACTATTATGAATACTATTTGAGGGCTTTAATACAATATATTAAAGCCCTCAATCACGAAACCAATTTCCAGACAGACATATACAAAGAAGAGACTTTTTATCCCTAAAAATACAGTCAAAGCAATTTATATACCTATTCATCCGCTTCAAGAAATAGTACAAATAGCTGCTTACGGCGAATTCCTATATTAAAACGTATCATTAAAATTTCAGGAGACTGTGAAATACAATGACAACAAATATGCAACACCAAGCGTACAACATTGAACAGAGTAAAAGAGTAAAACAACAACACTAAAAAACCTAAACAAGAAAACAACGTCAGTAGAAGAATATGGAGAGAAGTTCATAGAACCTAGATCAAACATAAAAATAACAATAATATGCACAGATGCATTAAAATTAGAAAATGGCGTAATGATTGTCAAAATAGTCAAAAACGCTATTCTCCAGGCCGACTGCACTATCTATACAGCAGCGCCAAAAACGAATACTCTAAGCCACCAATTAAATATATTAAGAAAGAAAGGGCAAACCCTATAAATAATAATATACACGGGTAGCTTGAGCTCTGTCAGAGCAACTCATAAAATGTACAATATAGAGGTTATGGCAAAAAAAATAAAAAATCACTAAAAAAATAAAAATAAATAAAACATAAGTTACACCTACCTAATGTGGATACTAGAACATGTATTAAAGACAGAAGGCGAGCAAGCCAAAAAAGCTACAAAATCCCCACTACTGTGGAACCAACACCATCTCTAATTCGGGTAGAGTTATAAAGTGGTAAATAGGAAAATGTTTGTAAATTGAGAAAGATATATATCGTTTACCAAAAACCTCGCTGACATCAATAAATCTAAAGTCTCATAATTGCAAAAACAAGAGACCTAGTGGTAGGGTAAACCAGAATATAACATATTTATGTGGCAGAATACCAAAAAATAATTAAATAAATTATATACTCAGTACTTGCTGCTGTAATATAACTGAAATGAAAATGGACTATTGAATTTAGATTAAAATAAATACGAGGAACATTTTATACCCTTGTCAACACTTAAATACCAATACCAGCCCTATATTTTATACTGTCACTCTGCTTATAGTATAATATTTTTTACTTTTATGTGGTAGCTACCCAAAGCCTCAGTTCATTCAGTTATCTCTATTAGTTACTCCATTTGTTGAAGAATTTCGAGATTTTTGCAATGATTTTGATATTTTCTAAATTAGACTGCCAGTAGACTGACTGGTTCGTAAAATAAGTTTTGTTTCCAGGCTTTTTTTACCCATCTTCTATATTAAAGCGATTACTGGGGTCCAATGGTTGTTTAGGCAATTACACTTTTCTTGTCTCTAAATTTTGACTTCCTCTGCTATCTCTTTTCATTTCAAGTTTTGGAAATATACACAACTACTAGCAGAAGGTGGTATTCTTTGTCGCGAAATAATATTTCTTGTCCGCTAGTTCATTATTTATTAAACCTGAATGCCCGCGGATCCATATGAGTTATATAAGGATACTTCTTGATAAACTATTTGCTTGAGAGCTTGTTTTATTTGGCTTGTTGTTTTTATTTATTATCAGCTTTCTGTCTGTCAGAAAATAGCAATGCATGTACATCTTGAAGAATTAGTCATACATAGAATGAAGTCCTCATTTAAAGTTATACGATCACTCCACTGTATATTTCACAAGAATAAAAAACGTTTTTCTTCATAATTAATTTGTATTTGTGTCGACTTTTGCAACTGCGAAACGGCCTTGCGATTATGTTACGTCTACATAATATAAATAATATGCATTTGGATAGAGAATTTTATTTTCTTGGTACAGCTGTTTGTAATTTTTGCAGTGAGTGATTTCCTTTATATTTTTAGCTATTGCGGTATCTGTATTATTATCGATGTTTTGTAGCCAGAGTGCTACAGTCGACATTTTTTTGAATGAATAAATAATAGCGAATAGCTAATGAATATTTAATAACAAAAAAATTATAAGAATTGCTTATAGAGCACACCAATAAACTATTTAAATTTACTTTACTATTATTTTACAATATTTCTAAGTACTTATTTAGGGTGTTCAAAATTGAGGTATCATTTTGATTTTGCCGCCATTTTTAAATTTTTTCTACCTGGAATTTTTATACTAGGTTTCTTTAGGTATATTCTAAATACATTCCGGTTAGTTAACATGGAACGTTACACGAAGGAACAACGTGTTTTTGTTATTACAACATTTTTTGAAAATGGTAAAAGTTTTCAAGATGTATTAGGAAATTTCGAACAAAATTTGGTAGAGAAAATGCTCCAACAAATCGTGCCATCAAGCTGATGGTTGATAAATTTCTAGAAACTGGATCTGTTCTTGATAACAGAGGCAACATTTATCAACGTAGTGGCCGTTCAACCGAGAATGTAGCAGCTGTGAGCAGATGTGTTGAAGAAGATCCACAAACTTGCATTCGTCATCGTTCGCAGCAATTAAACTTCAAACCATCCACATTATTCAACATTTTGCATCGTGATCTCCATTTAAAGGAAGATCCAGCTGACGCAAGAATTAAAACCAACTGACCATGCATTAGGTCGGCAATTCGTTTCTTGCAATCGAAAAACAAGAAGAAAATGAAAATTTTTTTAACAAAATAATCTTCACCGACGAAGCTCATTTCCAGCTCAATAGCTACGTCAATAAACAGAATGCCGCATTTGGAGTGAAGAGAATCCAAGGGTTATCTTAGAGAAACCAGTACATCCACAAAAAGTTACGGTTTGGTGTGGTTTGTGGTCAGGAGGAATCATCGGACCATATTTTTTTGAAAACGCAAATGGAAATCCAATTACGGTCAATGGAAATCGCTACAGGGAGATGATCCGAAGCTTTTTGTGGCGGGAAATTGATGATTTGGACGTAGAGAATATGTGGTTTCAGGACGGTGCCACTTGCCACACAGCAAGAGAAACAATGGATCTTTTGAAGGAAAAGTTCGAAGATCGCATTATTTTTCGTAGAGGAGGAGTGATGTGGCCACCAAGATCGTGCGATTTGACACCGTTGGATTTTTTTTTTGTGGGGTTTTGTGAAATCGAAAGTGTACAGCAATAATCCCACAACAATTCAAGAGCTTAAAAACAACATTATCGAGCAGATTTCAACCATTGAGAACAGTTTATTGAACAACGTGATTTAGAATTTTGGTAAAAGATTGGAAGCCTGCCGAAGTAGTAGAGGGGGCCACTTGGCCGACATAATTTTTCATTATTAACCGGAACCTATTTGTAATCAATTAAAATAAAAATATATTTAATATTTCAAAAAAAAAAGTCTTTTTTTATTAAAATTAAAATGATACCTCAATTTTGAACACCCATTAGTATTTGCAATTGTAAAAAAGAACTATTTCCGACCCAACTGTGTGTTCTACTGTGTTCCCCGCTGTTAATAACGTCCCATTCTACAATTTGCAAAAATTCAAAACAAATCTTTATAGATTCATTTCCAATCTACCCCCTAACCCCCCCCTTAATATCTTATTTCCCTCCCTCCCTCCCATTTAATTAAACATACATATTATGTATACAGGAACCAGTTCCTAGTGTTTAGTTAGCGTGTAAAAAAAAAACTAGCGAAAAAACATTGAGTGAGATAAATTTGAAATCTCCTTGTTTCAATAATTTTAAACCTATATATTATATTTCAACATATATAAACCTCTTCCACTTTTCAGTGTATATTTCAATTATGAAAAAAATTATTAAAAATCAAGAACCTATTGTACAATAACTGGAGCTCCAATCTGCAGAAATAATTATTGAATAAGCAAGACTGTGTAATATAAGAACTCTTTTCTAAGTATTTATTTTTATTTACAAAATTTCTAACTAAAAACCTCAAAGATTCAAAAAAAAAACAAAGAAAATTCATTATTACATTATACCATATATAATAAATTTGTCAAAAATTTTATAAAAGACGCTTTCAAACCCTTCACAAAAGCAACACAATTCTTTTCACTTAATTGAGGTTACATCTCATTATTAGATTTATTAGATTTACTCAGAAAAATTCAAGGATATATCTCATTATGGTTAAAACTTTCAAATAAATCAAATTAGGCTATCTGATCACGTGTTACAGATTTTTTCTTTTTGCTTAGTCAAAATAAGAAAATAATGTCATAAAAAAATTAAATAAGGGTAAGGATTTGCAATTGAAGGCTAAGGGTTTCAGCTTTACGTTTTGCAATATACGTAGAGGATGTTTTGAGTTGCTAACAGATTATTAAGGTAAGGAAAATGATAAGATGAAAATTTAAATGCAATAATCCAAACAAAAAGTATAAAGTAAAAGAAAATAATTTTTAAAAATAAGACTAATTGTTTTCCATCCATTTAAATTATTAAAAATTGCCTGAAATTTAATATTTTTTTTTTTTTTTAAATTGCTATACAAAGTCAAAAAATATATTAAGAAAAATATGTTTCCAAAACATTTCTATATAAAAGAAAAAAAGTAAAGCAAAGGGATGAAAACTTAACATAATTAATTAAAGAACTAATTACAGAAATAATTTTTTTTTTTTTTTTTTATTTCAGAAGTCCCAAAAAAATTTAAAACAAAAAAGGTTAAAAAAAAATACAAAAAAGCAAAAGAAAGAAAGGATCTGTAATGGAATGGGATAAAAAGATTTTTTATTTTTTCTTTAATGAAACTAAAAACAAAAATATTCTGAATTTTCATAGAATTTTTCATCATTCAATGATTAAAATTTTCTGGGGTCTGTTAAAAATGAAAAGATGAAAACGTTTTAGGTATAGGTGGAAGAGCTGAAAAATGGATTGATTAAAGAAGTGGATAGCAAAATAACAAAAAGGATTATAGCCTAGATTTAAATGTAGCGATAACACCTTCGGAAACGAAAGAATAAATTTCTGTTGCTTTTCTAATTTTTTTTTTTTTCATTTTTAAATTTTAATAAAAAGAAAAATGTTACAAAACGAATTTACAAATTAAATTATTTTGGAACAAATGATGATTTTTTTTTTTGAAAAGTAGGGAAAGAGAAAAAGAAAAAGTATTCAGGTTCATAATTCTTTTTATAAAATGTAATATTTTTGCTTGCAAAAACTTCTTTACTTAAGGCTTCTTTTAATTCATGTGAAGGTCAATTCTTTTTTTTTTTGATTAATGAAAATATGAAAAATCTTTCATTTTTATTTTATCATTTTTTTTAATAAAGACATGGGTAAATTCTATAACAAAAATCATATAATTCCCAAAACTAAGTTTAAAATTTTTTCTGTTTTTTTTTTTTTTAATTAATAAAAATCTTTTTAATTAACCATCGAAATTTCTAAAAAAAACTTTTTTGGGGGGGGACATTTTTAAAAATTTATCTTTTCATTAAAATGTCATAAATACAAACATTTTTATATTGATTGGATATAAAAACAGTAATTTGTTATATTGGAGTTAAGAGTTAAGTTTTTGGAAAAGGATCATAGACAAACATTAAAATGTTCTAGTATTTAGTGTCCTAGGCAAACATCTTGTATTAAAAATTATGAGAGATCATTAAAAATTTTTTGAAATTCTAAGTAATATATAAAACGAAGGGAAATTTCGGAGCATTTTTTTTTTCTTTGCGTAGGTTAATCTTTGCGTTGTAGGTATCGATACACAGTGCTTTGAAATTTATTCTCATTCTAAACAAATCCATGAAACAGTTGCTTTTGTATTTTTCATGAAAGAAACTTTAAAAATAATTTAAATGCTGCCTAGAATCTTAACTTAACTAATTATTGGTAGTCCCAAGAGCTTCTTAAAGTTTACATGTGAAAAGATATAGGCTGTGTTCGAATCACTTGGCATTACTCTTTATAAGTACTAAATAAAATAGATAGGTTATTTAGGACTAAATCATTTGACTCTTTGTTAGCAAAAATTAGGGAGTTTTTTTTTTTTTGTAATTTATTTCCCTAATCCATAAATGACAAGGAAATTACACAGCCTTTCTTTTCAGGCGTGGCTTTAAATATCATAAGGGAGAATTACTCTTACGACGTATGTAGAATTCGAACCCACACTCCCTCGGTGATACAGCATATTTTATACGCTCTTACTCACTAGACCACCGAGACTCCTATTAGGTTGTTAATATTAAATTTTTTAAATGAAGAACTGTTTCATTAAAAATTTCTGTTACAATTACCCTAAAATTTAAGTTTGAAAATTCGTTGATTGTTGATTGCTATACCGTTCCATCATTTAAATCATAAAATAATAAAAAAAAGTATTTTTTTAAAGAATTTATATAATATGTATTGAAAAAGTTTCTAAGTTCATATCATTTTAATGGTGACTGTCAACAAAATTTCAATTTTATTGTCATAAAACTTTTTTAAATTTTCATCATTTTCTATTGCCATTCTCCTTTGCAATTTTTAGCTTATCATTTAAGCAATTTAAGAAATTTTTCACTTTCTCATCTTTTATACCGTATAATATTTTGTCAAATTAACTCTTATAATTATTCATTATAAATGATATTTTATTAATTTAAAAACAATTATTTCCTTTTTTTTTATTTTTAATTAATGATTTTACAAAATAACTGTCATTTTTGATGAACGATAGTTATAAAACATTATTAATTGAACCAAATTTATTTTCTAATTATCTGTAGTTACAACAGAAATAAAAAGTCAATTAGCAAATACTTTTCAGTTTAGAATAAAGTATTGAGTTAAAATTAAGATAATAGTTTGTCTAATCATTACATATTTTATGATTTTGGACAAATAAATTGATGCATTGATTTGAAATGAAAAGATTAACAAGATTCTTTAAGAAACTAAAGATCTGTAGAAGTTTTATTACTGGCAGCTCATTTTTGATAAAGTAATATGCTCCAACATGCACATATCTTATTCTGAGTAAGGTTCCGCAGTAGTACGTGTCCTGGAGTTTGCTCTTTTCTTCTTCACAGAATCTACATGTACCGTCATTTTCTATTCCAATATTCTATAAGTACCACTTTAACCGGCAGTGTTCCGACAGTTCAGGGCCTGTAAAGGAAGTTACATTATTTTGCAAGTCAATTTACTTCTTTGTTTCCATCTATACCTACAGGAGCAGGTGCTCAGGTAAGAGTTATTTAATGTTTGTTCACAAGTGTTTTAATTTTGCTAAACCTTACCTGAGCACCTGCTTAGGTTTTAATTGGTTGTGAAATTAGTACCTTTAACTGACTGCTTGGTTGTCTGATAGAATATTTTTTTCTTTATTTTTATATCATCAATCCAAGTTACACTTTTAATACACCACCAAAGACCTTTGTACTCAAGAGTCGACTTCGTCTAATGTTTTTACGATCAGTAATTAGTACATGTTGTTCAAGAGGAAAGTCAATTTATACAGAGAGATTCTGATAACTCTATGAAACTTGAACCCCAAACTAACTCATTGTTAGTTTAATCAAAAACTAAATTTTCAAATCGCCCCATTATAAAAGAAAAAAAAAACCGACAGAAAACATTTTTGATATAAATTATACTACATCAAATAATATTGATTTTATTTTGATGTTTTATATTATATAAAACAAAATCCACCATTAAATTAATTGTCTTCTCATTTTATTTTACTCTATTTAAAATTTTCGTCATTTAACAAGAATATTTTTCGTAAAATAATAAACCAAAGAAAAAAAAAAAACTACATATAAATAAAATATTAAAAGATAGACATAATCAATAAATTGAAAAGGATTTCATAAAACATTTCATTCAAAAAATTAAAAAAGGGATCAGCCGAAAATAAAAACCAATAAACAAAGAAACAAACAAACAACTCATTCTTTATGATGTCATTATAACGATAAGGGAATCGATACAAAATAATTTTTTTTTTTGCTGATTTATTTTTGATTTTTCTGTATAAATTGAAATAATTCCAATTGTCAGCTCTTTTTTTAACTTATTTTCTCATCTCTTTTTTTTTATTTTTTGTTTTTTATTTGAACTTTTTTCCTGATGAAAAATGATAGCTAGGTCAAAGGATGCAGACAGTGTAGGTTTTCCATTATAATATAGGCAATTCAAAAAATAAATAAATAAATATATACATATAGATTACATATATATAAATATATAAATATTTTTTTAGATCAATATCGAATATGCAAATAAAAAAATCAGACAGTTGAAAATTATCATTTGAATCCATTTTATACCATTTTCAGTTTACAATTTTTATCATCCAAAGTTTTCTTTTTTTTTGTTTTAATTTTTTTTTTTTTTTTTGATAATAAAACACTTAAATTTGTTTATTTGAAATATATTGTCAGTTTTGTCATGCTGATTTATTAAATTAATAGGTAATTTATATCAACAGTTTGAAAATAATGATACAAAATCAGGAAACTTATGAATCTGTTAGTATTGATTGGAGCTTAAGTTAAAAATTTTTATATTTTTATTTTTTATATTTTCATTTTTTAAATTTTTATTTTTTATATTTTAATGAAAACTAATTTATTTATTTTCCATGATTCGGATTATTAAGAATCGTAAATATGCAAACAAAAAAAAAAATTATAATATACATTTTCTTTATTGCATATTTTTAGGATTGATTTTTAAATAATTTTTCTGTAAAAGATTATCATTGATCCTTTCGTTATGGATTCACTTTTGCGACAAAAATTTACAACAAAAAATAAAAAAATTCATTCTCATTTAAAAAATTTTATTCTCATTAGTGGTGGAGATTTTTTTTTTTTGTTTTTTGTTATAGAAATGGCTTGATCGATTTTTAAATTGCACAAACTGATGTTAGACTGGATATTTTTTTTCTTTTTTCTTGGAAAAGGCAATTTTTTTTCTCATGAATTAATCAATTTTTTTTTTTCAATCATTTTGTCATTAAGCTTGAAAATTCCTTTATAGCATACTACGTTAATTTTTAGTTACAATTTATATTATCGTCAAACCTCAAAAATTCATCTCCCTTTTCTATATATAGTCCACCAAAAATAACATCCCAATAACAAGTTAAATAACACCCAAAAAAATTTCGGGATTATTTCATTATGAAATAATACCCTAAATTCAAAATGAAATATTCCTACAATAAAGTGAAATTAAATCAGGATATTATTCCTTTTTTCAAAATCAAGGTATTCTGCTTTTCCAGAATATTTATTATAGCTTTTCCAGAATATAATTTGGTTCTTTTCGTAATTATGAAAATGAAATAATCCTACAAAATAATAAAATAATCCGTAAAATATAATTGTTTTGGGGCATTATTTCCTATGAAATAAAGCCCAAAAAAAAAAATGAAATATCACCCCAATTTTTGCGACGTTATTTTCCATACAAAATTTTGAGATGTTGTTTCATTTTATTCTTGCGGGGTTATTTCTGACAGCCATATATTTAATACTAAAGCACTTATCTTTCACGCAAAACACAAACATACATAATGTACTTGTATATACTTAGTTATATAAACTAGTAAAAATTAAACTACTGATAAAAAATTAATTCAAATTGTCAAAAATAGAATATTTTTCAAAAAACATAAAAAAAAAAATATTTATTTTTTAATCCTTAAAATATAGGGTTGACAATCTTTCAATTAAAATGTAATTATTGTCTGGAAAATACTCGTACTTTTATATACATATACATACATATAAATATATATAGAAAAAGAAAAGTCATAAGATAATTTATTAAATTCTATGAATTACTCAATGTTAAAGTATATTGTCTATTATTTATGGAAAAGGTTAACATAACTTGTCTAAACATATTTAAATAGGTGGAACTAAAATTATAAAGAGAAAGAAAAATAAAAAGGGAAAAAGAAAAATATTTACAATGATGAGATTTGGGTAAAATAAAACGATTGCCTAAATGTTGACGTTTTTATATACATATAATAAATTATATAAAAATTATATAGACATTTTTATTGTCTATTTTTTTAGATATTTTTTAGTTAAGAATTAAGATAGACACAAGTATATTACATTTATTTATTTATTTTTGGGTAGGAAGAAGATTACAGAAAAAAAAAACAAAATTGATTTTTTAACCCCATGTCTTTTTTCATTTATTTTATTTCGAAAAAATAAAAACAAAATTTATTAACCTTGTGGAAAAATCCAGTTTTTTCAAAAGAATTTTTGTTTTATATTTTTTTTAAAAACAGTGATAAAAATTCAACAGGTTCGTCTTTAATTTTGAAATTTTTTCTGTAAAAAATGTTAATTCATTTATATTGTAAATTGGTAACACATACCTACAACAGCACTCATATAATATTTATTTTTCATAATATTTCATGATCTGTCAAAATCTTTTTGAAATTATAAAATACAATTTAATTAATTTTGATTAAAATGCAGACCAACCACTAAAGGAGGACAATGGGCAATTCCATACGATTAGTATCCTCTTTCGTTTCGTGACTAATTTCCTCTTTTTTTTATTTCCACACTGTTGCTTTCGATTGTCGTTACTTTTATATGTGTGTGTAAATATTTCATTTTAAAACAAAATTTGTTGTGAGAGGTAATAAATACGAGAATGAAATGTACACATGACCCTAAAAAAATTTTTATTTGAGGTTTTGTTTGTGTTAGTGGACTAAATTTTTAAACTCTAAAATTTTGGATTAAAAAATTACTCCTAAAAATCCCCACCACAAATTTAGTTTATAGACAAGACGGAATCAAGCGAAGGTAAATGTAAAAAATAACGAAAGAGGACACTACTCGTGTGGAATGGCCCAATAAGAGAATAAGAAAATTTTGTTTCTATTAATTCTCTCTGCAACATATGTAGTGTTAATACCCCCATATGCATAATGAAATTTAGAAAAATATATATATAAATTAATTTTCTTTGTTGCCCCGACGAAATATTGATTGATTAAAATGGAATTTTTATTTCTTAATGTGCAGTTATAATTAAAGTTTTTTTACGTCCATTAACGCCGATTTGCGACGTATACGAAAATTGCTACCAGATTGTTTTTTATACCCGTACGATAGGATCGGGTATAATAAAATTACTCCTCCGTTTGTAACACCTCGAAATAAGCGAGCTAGATATACCTTCAAAGGTATGGATCGGATCAGAAAAAAATTCTAAGACTTTTGAGCCATGTCCGTCCGTCCGTCCGTCCGTCAGCACGCTAACTCAAAAACTAAGAAAGCTAGAATCTTGAAATTTACACAAAATATTCTTGAAGTAATTTGTAGGTTCCCTATTTTTTTTGGTTGAGTTTGGACCAAACCTTAAGGTAGCTCTCGAACACCTAACTTTTAGATCCCCACATTTTTTTTGAAATAGAGCTATGAAATTTTAACTGCTGATAGATCTCACAAAAATATTAATTTTATTTTTAGTAACTTTTTTTTGTAGCCCCACCCGTTACGGAGCTACAGCTCCCCAAAGGTTCATAAAAGCTCTATATGTGAATTGTTATAGCATAAGTTGTATAAGGTATATCTTCATTTTCAAAACGCCAAACGATTACTACTTTTATTAGCTTTAAAAGTGTATAAACAATAAATATATATTTGTGGCATACGGTGTCTTAATTTACCGTTATGCGAAACTCAAATTTTGCAAAATTCTTTAACCCTTCTATCTTCTAAACGGTTAAAGTTGGAAACTTGAAATTTTGACAGAAGTTAGATCTTTGAAAATAAGTATGAGTCATTTCAGAAATTTTTTTTGTATCACTCCCCGTTTAGGAGCTGTAAGGAGTCAAAAACTGAAAATTTCCTATTTTTAAACACCTGTAACTTGAACACCTGTTAAAATTTTTTTGAAGTAATACACAAAAATTAAAGCTTCAACATTATACTCTTATTTCTGTTAACAACTTTTTTTAATAACATAGGGTTACTTTATAATTGACGAAAGTGTTACTTGATTTTTTCAAATTTTCTAACAAATTTCTTTAACGAATTTTTTCCATTTTGTTTCACTCGATAATTTGAAATTGTTGAGGATATAATGCGTAGTACAAAAAAATGTAATTAAATGAACAACATAACGGTTGCTTGAAGAATTTTTATTTATATGATATTGATATATATACATACTTATATAATATCATGTTTATTTACAATATATCGTATATGTCACTAGTGAATGAATGATAAGAGTATAGATGTATATTATATAGCGCCGTATTTACATACATATATGTATTTTATTGTACTTATAAGAAATTATTCTGTCAATGGAATATTTAAATATAATATAATATAATATTTAAAATTATATTTACTATTTTGTACTAAGTAAATTTAATATACATTTACCGCTTAGTATTAAATGGTACTATAGAATATTTGAAAAAGTTTTGGATTGATAATCGTTATGTGAAAGGTTAGAATCTGCTTTTGAAGAATGTACATATAAATAAACATATAGTTTGAATATATGTACAACCCCTAGTACTAGAAATTATAAAATTCACCCAAATTATTTTAAAATACTAAAATATTAAAACAATGATATTGTAAGCAAAGTGACAGGCTGTGAACATACTAACGGTTCGTACGGGTATCTAAGAGTTGACAAAGTCAACTGTATTCTTCCTCGTTTAGGTTTTGAATCAATTTCTGTGTGAGTGTGAACTCCATTTCCTTGTGAAATTGAAGAGAGAAATTCAAAATATCAAATATGAATATTAATGTGAATAATAAATATGAGAACACAATATCTTTGACATTTCAAAGCAAATGGAAAGCGTAATACTCTGATTATAATAATGTTATCAACATAACCATGGTTATGAATTTCAAACCTCTGTAAATCATTGTTTTCAGTCATAAAAAAGCAACGGTCGAAGCAAATGTAGTTAAATTTTATAGAAAAAATAATTTATAGAAAAAAATTGTCAAAATGTATAAGTATATATTTTTGATTTGTCTGTCAGAGTAAACCAAGTATGTAATTAGTTTAAGAACTTTACTTACATAAATTGTGTAGTGCTACAAGTTAGTTGGTAGCCATAAATTTGGTTGTAATGGTAAAATGATTGTAACAAGAGCATAAAAGTTAGCCATATAGATAAACGTAGATAAATATCATGTACCAACTCAATACATTTAAAATTTTTTTGACCACATTTCTGTCATGACTACACAAAATTATGTTTGATTATGCCAGTACCTTTAATAAAGTAATGTATTCTAATATTTTACTTTTATTCAAGCTAATTGTTTTGGATTCTTCCTTATTTTAGTAACTTAGTGATTATAAAAAAATAAATACATCACTTCCCTACCCTTAAAAGTATTTTTTTTTTTTTAATTTTTTTAACTTATTAATTTTATTAAGGAAACAAAAATTCATCAACTGTCATTATTTTTACGGTATTTTACACTGGCCTTAAGTTCGCATTATTTTAAGTTAACTTTTAAGGCAGACCAAAATATTTTTAATAGCTAATGGTAATCAAATCAATTATTAATTTTATAAAAACTTCACCACTGATTAAAACTTTTAACTATTTATAAAACTAGAAAATTTTTAATTAATTTTTTTATTATTGTTAAAGTTTATTAATATTCTCTAATAATATTTTTATTTTATTTCGTGAAATCCCTCCTCTATAAATATAATTTTATGGTATTAAATAGAAAATTCAATATATTGGTAACCAATTTAAATTAAATTTTTTATAATCCGGTATACCTTAAATGAATACAACTTAATTGAGTGTTAATTTTCTAATAGAAAACTTCTAATTAATTTTATTTTTGTTTAATATTATAAAAATACCTTTTCTATATCGTTAACTTTTATCTTTAATCAGTGGTTCAGCACATATTTTTAAATTAATGGTAACCATAGTAACTACATATATTATGTCATGTATACCTATTTAAAAATGACATATTTATTTATTTTTGTTTTGTTTTGTTTTCTTCTTAAAGTTAAACAGAATTGGATGTAGTTAACATTTAACAACAAAAAATAGAATTTTTAAAAAATAAAATTATATTGAAAATTTATTAAATAATTCGGAAAAAAAATGTCAACAGGGGAAAAGAAAAAGGATGTTAGTATATTGGATGTTAAAGAGGCCAATCAATCAAACATTGTGAAAGATTCTAATCCACCTTCAATAATAAAAGATCTTAGATCTAATCAATCTACTATTATAAAAGAACGTAAATCTTCTTTATTTGATTCAGAAGAAGGATTACCATTATTTAGAGATTTAATAGGATTTTGTATAATGGGTTTACTTAGCAATGGTATCACAAGTTGTATAATTGCAATGGCAAAAATATTGGCACATAATTTTAGAGTGGGTAATTTTTTATTTTAACATTAAAAAATCAATTCATTTATATTTTAAAACTTATTTGTTTGTTCTTCTTTTTTTTTTTTTTTTTTGTTGTTAATTTAGGATGGTAGAATACTAAAATGTATGAACAATGGTGTGATTGTAACATTGTCATTGTTCTTTATAAGTTTTTCACTGCCATTATCATTAAGTAAAATTTTTTGCACTGATATGCCACCATTTTTCTTGTAAGTTTATATAATGTTTATTTAATATTTAATATTTATTATAAATAAAATTTCTATTGTGAACAAAACTTTAATAATAAGTTATTAAAATAATAAGAATAGAGTTTTGTTGAAATTTAAAGGTAGCGTAAACAATGCAAGATCTGTAAACGGTGATAAGTCTTAACTATGTTACGGTTTTTCATTTTTTTTCCGGTATTACCGACAGAGGAAAAGTTTTTTTATTACATATTTTCTTCATTTTTGTTATATTGATAGTTTTTTTTTCAATTTTAAGCTTCTTTCAAGTTTTAAAAAAAAAATTGTATATCATAATAAATATGTCATATTCTTGATAATAACAGTTTCAAATAGATTAATAAGTTGCTATAGAACAATTCTAAAATTAATTAAGTAGATATAAAAGTAATTAAGACGGGCTCTAAAATAGAATAAAAACGCGGTATTGCAGATGATCAACTTTGTATTGGTTAAAAGGCTTTCAGATTTTACAGAGAACAGAATTACATTCTACTCTGATAGTCAAGCGACAATTGAATTCGTAGCAGCAAGACTTACCAAATCTTAGATATTAGAGGACTGTTGAAAAGTATTGAAAATATTATCAGTCCAGAACACTATCAACTTGTTTTACGTCGCAGGGCATGAGAAGACGACAGGGAACGAGGCGGTAGATCATCCAACAAAGCTATATTGAGCTATATTGGTTAAAGAGCGGTGGCTTGCAGGTGCAACTTGAAGTACAACCGAAGCCAGATTTGAGACAGTTGTACTCAATGGCCGGATTTGAATTAGTATTTTATTAGTATCTATCAACCTAAAATAAAACAATTGGTTGGTGTTATTATGGGTATTTTTTTTTTGGGAAGACATGTTAGAAGAATATGTATTTACATGTAGATCTTAACTGTAAATTTTGAAGAGGAATTGACGTTTTACGAGAACGTGAAACAATTTCTCTGTAAGCACTGTTTCGGTAGTTTTTTTTTCCAAGATTTAAGTGACATGGACTCCAAAAGTTTTCAAAACTTCTTCCGTCAGAGTAGTATCATCATGGAATGAATCTAAGGAAACTTAACAACAACACTCGTATCGAATAGGTTCTTACATTTTTTGATAGGTGCACTACGAACCTAGAGTTTAGTGATTAAGTGATCCGTTATCTCAGTCTTAATCAACAAAAAAAAAATATAAGTAGATATATCGAAATGCTCATATTGAATTGCATTGAATAATACAATTAATTATTTTTATACATTTGTATTAATAAATTAATAAAAATTAAATTATTTTACTAACTACTTGTAATTTTATTTTATATCTTTTGATATACTTCGGTACATAATATATAAATAATCATGTCTTCATTTAATTGAAATAATTCTTAAACCTCATAAAAGTCTTTAAAACAATTTCAATTTATATGTAATATTTTTTATAACAAAATGAAATTTTCTTATTAATTTTACTTTATAAAAGTTAAATTTTTATAAATTTAACAATGTGTAAAATAAAATAAACAAGAAAATCTTTTAAAGCTTATATAATGCTTCCTGTATAAGTACATATATTATTCTATCTTGTCTGGTTCTCTTTGCTCTTAACATTATTTTGTATTTCTTGTCACGCATACATTATGTTGAATATTATAGTCAACACTTATTTACTTTATTCAAATAAAAATGTATAGTGCAGTGTTTATTTTATTAGTATATAATATTTAGATTGACAGTTTATAGGTATGTACTTAATTTAAGTAAAGAACTTTAATAATATATTAGGTATTATTGAAATAGCCCTTAAATAAAATTTTATTAGCTTAATAATTGTCTTATCTATGGCATATATACTTAGATATATTTTAAATAATATTTCCTGAAAAATTAAAACAATGACATATTGATATTATTCTTAATGATAAGAAAACTGTATTAGACATCTTCCTGTTATAGAAAACAGACTATGTCAAGGTAATTAACGTGTACGTTAAAAATAAACTATTAAACCTAGTTCATGGAATAAATAATAAAACATTATGAGTTCAAAGGACTCCAATAATAGTAATTGCATACTTATTGTATATATTACAAAATAATAAAACAGATTTTTTTATTAGAATATATGGTGTATAGACGGCATTGGTGTAAAATATCTCAGTGCCTTATAAATTTGCTAATTTAAGCCTATTCCCAGCTTTAAAATACAAACCTTTAAATTATTTAAAGTTATTTTAAATCAAATTAAAATAATATGGGAGCTTATCTTATGCCTGTATTCCATTTAGCTGTAGTGTCATTTGACTGTATTTTTTGCAAGTTGATTGTATTATCATTTGATATGTGGAGGGGATCTTACAGTTGGTTACAAATAAAATTCAGTTAAAAGAAATACAGTGTAATGGAATATAGTAAAGTGAAATAATATCAAATGAAATACACTCAAATGAAATATAGTCATTATTTGTGTTTCAAAGTTGTTTTCAGTTTCAAATCACACGCTATATTATTTGAAAGTAAGGGAAAATTACAATCCTTATTTGTTCAGTGCTTTAGGCAGTCTGGTTTCGTCTAAGATCAATAATTTGTTTGCAAAACCTACATAATTTATTAATTTAAGGTATAGATAAATAGTTCTTTATTAGGCAAAAGTGAGTAACTTAATCTTTGTTTTAAGCTATATATACCATGAACTTAAAAAAAAGCTAAGGAATTAAAAAAAAATTCAAAATTAAATAAAATATTGTACGTACGTTTAATTCTATGTCAGTTTATCCAACTTTAAAGAATTAAAATATTCTCAGAAATATATTTCAAATATTTGCATATTCAATCGTATAAAATTTACTACAATTTTGTCTATTCAATCACAAACAAATTAAAATAAATTTTAAATTAATTTTTTTTTTCCTATTCTAACTTATTATAAACTAATACTGCGAATAGTGTTATAAGTTAAGTTATGTTAAGGTGGCTGCCGAAAAGGCACACTTAGACCGTATTTGGTCCATTGTGATACCACATAGAAACTTTTCTATCTCATTCGTTAAAAACAATTTCACCTTTTTGCAAAGCGAAGAATGCTCTTCACATTTTTACCTGTTAGATCGCTAAGGTTGTTGAAGAAATATTGCCCTAAATGGGTGTACCTTTTTGCCGACAAGGCTGGGCATGGGCATCTCACAAAGGAGATGAACAGTCGTTTCCTCTTCGTCCTCATCTTTGCAGGCTCTACAATGGTCTACCATTGCGGATAAGCCAAGTCATGCTTCCCTATTAGACAGTGACCGGCGATTATTCCCACTGACATTCCAATATCTGCCCTTTTAAGAAAAACCAGATCATTGGATCGTCATAAATGGGTTTTGGGCCATATCAATCTTGTCATATTGCACGGGGTTGAGTTGGAACATTTGGTATTTACCATATCCGTTATTTTCTTTCGAAGTAACGTTTTGCGTGTTTATAGATATCTTTATAGATAGTCTTACCTTGTCCAGCAGGACTTGTTAGATTGTACCAATTCTTGCAAATTCATCAGCTTTTTCATTTCCCAAAATTCTTCGATGACCTGGTACCCCGCAAAGCTGAATGCTAAACTGCCTGGTCATCTCATTAAGAAGTTTTCGACAGTTTATTACGTCTTCGACATTGTATATGTTGATTCCAAAGATTTTAACGCCGCCTGACTATCTGACAAAATGCGTATTTGCTTTACAGTTAAAACACTTCTATTCAGCAGAGTCAAAGCTTCTTGGATTGCCATAATTTCCGCTTGGAAGACGCTACAATGGTCTGGTAGTCGGAAATTATGATTGATCTTATAATTTAAGTTTAATTAAATATAATTTGGTTCTGTTTATTATAATTCTCATTTTATCTGTAACATTCGACTAAATTGATCTATCACTTGGTTATCATATTTTAAAATTTTCAAATAAGGAAATCGAAAATGATCTTTGTAGTCTAAAATAAGATATAATAATGTTGAGTAATTTTTTTATTAATTGAGTAAGATTTTTTTCCCTTTTTAGGGCACGTCTTTTTGCATCACATATTTATGAAATTTTGGGAGTAAATTTATTATTTTCTTATAACCCTTATTTTATCTGTACTGGAATTGGTTGTATAGCTTTCAGTTATGCAATTCAAGAATCTTTATACTTACAATATGGACAATATTTTATTGGGTACCTACCAAAAAAAATTTTTAATATTAATTAAATTTTATTTAATTTTTTATTTTTTTCATAATAGTTATGAAAGTGAAGGATTTGCAATTGCATCAGATGTATCACCAGCACTTTTTGTTGTGTTAATTACATTTATTTATGGTTCATCGATAACTATTGAATATTTTTATATTTTTTTAGCTATAAAAGTTTCATTTCAATATATTACACATATTTATATAATTAAACATACATTAAAAATTAATCAATTTAGAATGGATAGTTGGAAATCAAAAAAAAATGCTAGAACACATCGTAATAAACTTGGTAGGTATATAAATCATAATTATCAATGGCCACCATTTACATTAAAAGAAAAATTAGAAATATATCAAACAAAATGGAAAATTTTAATTCCAGCATTTTTAATATTTTTAATGGGACATCTTGGAATGATTTATAATGTAAGTAATCTGTAAAAAATTTAAATTATTTAAATCGTTAAGTCGTTAATCAAAGACTTTTTCAAATATTTATAAAAATAATATATACACAATTTTTCTCTAAAACGAAAGTCTTCTCTCGATTCTTCTCTCGAGCAAAATTATACGAAAGTTAATCGCGTCATTTGATGTACCTATCTATGAAATTTATCATTTCAACAATGAAAATATTTGTTTGGTTTATATTATTCATATTTTATATTGTATTTTTTGTAAACCAAATTTTGTAAAAAAAGTAGCTCTTGGTTTTAAGTTTTTCTTCGTCATCTCCAAATTCTATTAATTAATTGCAGAGATTTCTTGAAAAAACGTTGAAAATATTTGCAAGTATTTTTGAAAATGTAGACTTTGTTTTCACAACATTAAAATAATTTCCGACTCCTACTTGGTCCCTGCAGTAAAAAAATGTAAGCACTCAGTTAATTTTATAATAGAAAAGAGGATGAGTGCAGTAGAGTAGACTGTGTCATCTCTGGGATACCCGTATGAACGTAATATATCCTGTTTCTATAAAACTTGATCATCTTTTAAAAACATTCAGATGTTTTAGTACCGACGTTAACTACAGAGATATATTTATGTAAATTGTGGAGTTGTATGACAGCTACCCGAATCTATTGCGCCTAGCTTCAAGTTCCAAGAAATACAAGAAGCCTGAACCGGCTGCTTTAGAACAATCAAATTTTGCAAAAGTTTTAGGCATGTAACTCGACACCTTTTCACTAAATTTCAGATAGCTACCTTAAATAGACACTGAGTTATTTTCATTTAAAAAGAGAAGTTGCACGGCAGCTACCTGAACTAGTTGCACCAGCAGAACTAAATTTTACAGAAGTTGTTACCATAAAACTGGATCATCATTTGTAAGATTTCAGACCCCTAACTTCATTAAGTTCTAAGAGGTGCAAGAAGCCTAAACTGGCTGCTTTAGACCAACTAAATTTTGCAAAAGTTGTTGGCATGTAAATCGACACCTCTTTACTAAATTTCAGGTTCCAAGCTTCAGTAGACACTGATTTATTTTTATTTAAATGGCAGCTACCCGAACCTGTCGTACCATCACAACCAAATTTTACAGAAGTTGTTGCCATAAAACTTGATCATCATTTGCAAAATTTCAGATACCTACTTTGAATAGACACTGAGTTATTTCCATTCAAAGAAAGAAGTTGTATGGCAACTACTTGAACCCGGTGGCCGAAAATGCTGGACTTAAATGGCAAAACTAACAATTTTGCAAAAGTGACGTAAAAAAAATTTCAGCCTCCTAGCTTCTTTATTTTTTGAGTTATCGTGCGCACGGACACTGAGTTATTTTAATTTAAAACGAGGAAGAATACAGTCGCCTTTTTCAACTTTTAGGTATCCGTACGAACCGTTAGTATGTTCATAGCCTGTCTCTCTGCTTATAATGTTATTTTTTTAATTTTTTAGTATTTTAAAATAATTTGGGTGAATTTTATAATTTCTAGAACTATGAGTTGTACATATGTTCAAACTATATGTTTATACATTCTTCAAAAGCAAATTCTAACATTCCACATAACGATTGCCAATCAAAAAGTTTTCCAAATATGCTAAATACCATTTAATAATAAGCGGCAAATGTATAATAATTTATACTATACATATGTATTATATATCATTCATTCATCAGTGACATATACGATATGTAAATAAACATAAGTTATATAAGTATGTATACTAATATAATATAAATATAAATTCTTCAAGCAACCGTTATATTTTTTTATTTATTTAAAAACCAACGGTTTTTAATAGCACACTTTTCCAAAAGACAGTACAAATTGTTTAGAATTGTGGCTTGCACAAAAATTTGAAAATTAAAGAAGTTTTTTAGTAATATGAAAAATGTGAAAATAGGACTTTTCTGGAATTTTGGGAGGCTGTAAATCCGGAACCCTATATAACTAAGAAAACTCTTTAATACACGTAAAAACATATTACTGTGTACAGGTCCCTAAGTTACAGATGTTTAAAATAGCAAATTTTCTATTGTTAAGCTCTAATAGCTAATAACGCCCCCGTTATCTTATAAAAAAAAAAAAACATTCCTGTCGAACGACTTTTTCAGATTGAAAAAATGTTAAGCGGAACATGAAATATACGCATTCAAAAATAGGGCTTTTTCAAAGTTTGAGGGGCTGTAGTTTCCTGATGGATAGGGCTATATGAAAAAGTTTAATTTTTTTATGAGACCTACCTATGGTTGAAATTTTTTTTCTCTATATTTAACGGTGTAGAAGTTTTGTAAACAGGCAGACGGACGGCAGGCAGACGGACGGCAAGCAGATGGACGGACGGACAGAGTGAAACTAATAGGCACATTTTTTCAAAATTTTCTTGGAAATGTACTAAAAAGGAATATTAATTATACGAAGATTTTGAAGTGATTGAATAAAGACTCCCATGTCGCAGGTAAAGTCTTACATACGTGTGGTATCATTATAAATTTGGCATTGCATTTGCGTCTATTTGAAAATTTCAGTATCTTACATAAATGGTTTCAACATTCTATTCGTCTTATGCGACTAGGGTGATAATAGTGGCACAATAGGAAATAGCGTGATAATGTTAATAAAAAACTCCGAAGAGGGTAGAGTTGACGATGTCAATTCTAGCATATCTGCACAAACATAATACATACATATATTATTTGTTATTTCCAGAAAATTCAAACATTTTTTAGAAAATTGAAGATATATGCAACCTAATTATTTACTAAGATATTATATCAAGCACATTTCGAAGTTGCATAACAGATATTCGACTCCGTTACACTAAACAAACCAAACTTCAGAGAAATTATTGCTATACAAATTAATAGCTTTTATAAAACATTTGGTCTAAAATTTTGCAGCATAAATTATGCAGCTAAAAAACATAAATTATACAGCTACCTAAAACTGTTCGGTAAGACAAATCACATTTTACAGAAGTCGTTAGCATAAAGCTTAACTTGATTTGACAAAAGTTTAGATATCTAACTTAATTAGACAATAATTTATCCTCATATAAAAAAAAATGTTGTTCGAGCAGGTACTCAAATTTATTGATCGAACTTGTTCAATTTTAATTGTTGACTCGCATTTACATGAAAATAAATTTCTGAATCCCAGCTCCATTATTTTTTGAGTTATTGGCGGGCGGATGTGCATAGCTAAATTGTCCTAGAATTCTATCGTGAACAAATACAATATATATACTTATTAGTTGGAATATGTCCATACGAGTTTAAAAATGAACACCTTCAGTTCAAATACAAATTATATCTTTACATATTAAAATTATTAAATTAATAAGTTATTAAATTCATAAAATTACATATTTTTTTCTTGTTTTTAGTCTCAGATGTTTAAATATGATCCAGTTGATGAAATTGATGACTTTATGTTATTTATATCAATATATTTTTGTGGGTTAGCAATCGGTCGTTTATTAGGACTATTTGAACATTATTTAAAATTATCGATGCGTATATTATGGTGTATAGCAGTAATAAATGGAACAGTTCTCATTATAGGATTTGTTTTCTTTAAACAAATGAATTTTAAAATATTATCTTGTATATTTTTTTTTTTGGGATTTTTAAGTGGTATTACTTTTAATGTTGCATATAATGCATTAATAATTCATAAATCATTAAGTAGACCACTACAAAAATCTGGTGAACTTATTATATTAAGTGAAATGTATACTATTGCTCAATTACTAGCCGCCATTATTATACTTATTGTTGAACATGCAATAGATTTTCAACAATGTAAATTTAAAAAAAATGAAATGTGTTCTAAATATACAGAACAAAAAAAGAATAACGAAGGAAATGATTTGTTTTGGTAAATAAAATTTATACATTTTACATTTTTATATTAATTTTAAAATATGTAATTTTTTTTAATCTTGTTTTTGTTTTAAAATAAAATAATTTCATATTTAAGAAACGGTTTTTTATTTTAGACTTTATTGTCATACTTCATTTTCAACTGATCCATTCATGTTCAGAAAATGACCTCAGATTGTGATTGACCTCAAATGATCAGACAATGAAACAGATACATTCAATATTCATGATTTTTATTTTAAGACACATTAGATTCAAAATAATCATCTGAGTAGACTCTGTTATATTTAAATTAAATAAAAATTTCTGTATATTTTTTTTTTGTAATTACTACTTGCACCAAATAATAGATGACGCTTAAATAGCATAAAAAAAAGCATTTGTGTTTCCTAATTTTCTACAATGGCTATCAAGTCCCAAGTGAAAATAGTGATTTAAAACTTGAGTCTTATTTTGAATTATTTATAACAAAGATATTTTGTTGATACCCCATTGATATATTTATAACAAAGATATTTTGTTGAAATATGTACTTCTTAAAAAGGTGAATGAGGAAAAACTATTGTACTAATACATAAAAAAAAAAACTATTTTAGCAATATAAAGAAAATTTAAATGTTACCGCAGAAAACTGGAAGAGAAAACGACTCGACTTTATTTTTATTAATATGGCGTTATTTCCTTTAATTTAATTTGTGTAAACAATAATAATTATTAATTTTTGTCTATGATTTTTATTAAATAGACATACTACGTATAATGTTGTAGGACAAAATATCGCGGAAGAAAATGTAGCAGACAAAATGTCGCGATAAATTAATTTAAATTTAATTAGAAATATTTTAGAAAAAAGGTAATACCCTGATTTTAAATTCAACTCTAAAACGCCTCCTCGCGGAATTTTGTTCACTCACCATATGTGTATATTCTGGTAAAAGGGACAACCATGATTTTATAACCAACAATAAAATCCCTCCAAACTCGGAATCTTGCAAATATATAATACATACATAAATCCTAATTTTGCAATAAACTAAAAAGGCTGTCTTAATTATTCTCTTTTAGATTCGTATTTTAACAACAAGCCATTTAAAATAATGGAGATTCTTGCTTTCAAACCCCCACTAAAGAATTAATGTTTTTGAATAAATTTTTCATATATTTTAAATTGCTTTTATTCGTAAAAAATGAGAAAGTTATATACGCGAAGAAATCGATGTTATGATTTTATTTCGTATTTGAATGAGAAATAAAGCCATTATGGCTTTAATTTACATTCTCAATTTTGACAAGCTATTGGTTAGTTGATGTTGATATTGTTTTAGATAAAATCAAATACATCAATAAATTTTTTTATGAAACATACACAGGAATGATTATTATGAAATGTTTGATATAATTGTTTTCAACCGATTAATAATTAAAAGTTTTGATCAATTTCATTATATTCTAGTGGTTGATCTCGATACCAATCAAACAAAAAAATATCATAATATACCCATTGAAATTTCATTTAATTAAGAGAAAAAATATATTATTTTCAATTAATATATTAGGAATAACGAGGTCTTTAAATGTCATAGAAAGTATATATTCTTTAAATTTAAAAGTTGTCCTTCAATTTTCTTCGCCTCTATCAAAATTATATTTATTTATCATTATTATTCTTTTATGCCTTTATGGGATCTCCATATTATGTATAGTTTTTTTTTTTAAATCCTCAAACTCTTTTTTTTTTTTAAATGTTATATTTTTATTAAAAATTTTTAGAAAATATAACATGGATATGGCATAAAGTGTTAAAATACATTTTAAAAAAATTTGTTATTTTGTTAAATATAAAAAATTTTATATTTTGATTTTTATTCCTAGAAAATTATCCAAAATTTTTCCAGTTTAATTCTATTCTTTTGCATTTATCTAAAGATATTTTATTCTAAAAAAACTGAAATGTTTTTTTTTTATTAAATATTATACAAATATCTGCTCATCATATTTTTTTTTTTTTTGGAAAAATGAAAATTTCAAATGTAAATTGTAAATTGTAAAAGATAAAATTTAAAAAGAATTTTTTTTTTTTTAACAATATATCTTTTATGTAGATTAATACATTATAGGTAGACATATTAATATATGTATATATGTATAACAATATATATATATATATATATATATATATAATAATATATATATATTATTACTTTTTAAAATTTTCTTTTCAGAGAAAAAAATTTTTTTTTTTTTTTTTTGTGACATTAAGTAAAATTTAACTTTGATCATGATTATGATGATGATTTTACCTTTTTCTCAAATGTTTTCTTTCTTTTTTATTTCCATCTCTTTTTTACTTATTAAAATTTCATACTTGGTTGCATCATTTTAAATTTTTTTTTTTTTCCTAATGTGCATATAGCTCGTTAAAATCAACTTTGCAAGAAAATTAAAAGGGATTTACTTTTGATTCAAATAATATTACATAATAAATATATATATATATATATATATATATATATATATATATAATACCTATTATAATATATTATAATATATATATATATATATATATATCATATATTATTGATATGGATGAATGAATATGATGAGACTATAATAATCATAATTATTAATATTTAAACTGTTGTTGGATATACATATATATATATATATATATACATATATATTTAATAAGAAAAATTGAAGCATATTTTACAGTTATGTTTTGTTAATTTTAAACTGAAATTATGTAAAACTACAAAAAGAGATTCTACTGTAAATATATTGTGTTTTCTATATGTTACATTTACTTCCTTTAAAAAAATTTTTTTATTATGTATCTTCTTGTCTAAAGTGCATATAAGTAGCTGTAATATTTTTGGTTGTTATAAAAACGCTGCAGAATATATTTTGACATTTTTTTCGATATTAGGTATATTGAGCTTATGATATAACTTATCTGATATAAATTGCATATTGCTGATATTGCTTACCATCAATGTACTCTAAAAGATTAAAAGAATTAGAAGACAAATTAAGGTATATGTTAAGGTCATTGGAAAAGTCTCGGATTCAAACCTCGGCTGCATCTTATAGATTAATAAAAAATAATATAAATTTTTTTTTAATATATAATTAAATAAAGAAAAAAAAAGTATATTATATATCTTATAATTAATATCATATCAGATCATATTATAATATATATAATAAAATAATAATAAAAACATAATTCTTGTATAAGATAATTTATAGATGGCGTAGAAATAAAAGAAATGTTTACCTGTCACAGTCTTGCATAATAGCTATAGCTGAGTAATCAACGGCTTAGTAAAACTAATGATTCGAGAAACTGAAACTTAGTCAAGTACATATGAATAATAAATGATTTAGTGGATTTCCTTGAGTGGCAAGGAAAAAAAAAAAAATTAAATAAAAAGTTAAATTATATTAAATTAAGAAAAAATAAGATAGTAATTTTTCACTACCATAAATAATTAATTTTAACTTGCAAATTATGTTTTCCCTATTTGTTTTACTTTTTTTCTTTTTTGTTATTTTTTGAGCCTTTAGTTTTAAAAATTATTATGTCCGCCAAAAATCTGAAGCCTTTCCCTAATACCTAATAATCTTTTCTTATATTGAAATATGTAATCTAAAATTTCAATTGCTAAAAGTATTATATCCATTTCCCGAGTTTCTCTTTAATTTTAATAGGACATTTACAGATTGATATTCGTTAACTTAAGCTATTGCTCTTTTTTATTTTTAAATTAAATCCTTAATTTCTGGTTATTGAATCTACACTAGTACTTGATATTAAATCATTAGCAGTTCGATAAACATTATAAATCGTTTGCTTTAATTTATTTACTTAAGTGAAAATAGTTTTAAGCTATCACAGTACATTTAACTTTATTTTAGATGGAAACTTTTGATCGTTAAATAAAGTATAGAAAAGGTTGTAACGTTATGAATAGGACGTTCAAACGCATAATAAACACATAATCAAACAAATAAATAATTTTCTAAAGATGGCTTTTCTAAAATTAAATACGTCTAAAATGTCAAAAATATGTTAATATTTTTTCTGATTTCAATACTTTTTATATATATAATACGCACCAAATGCTATTAAACTTGTTTAAAAACTGATTTATAAACTAAGTAAATTTAATCCTATATGAGATAATTTAGGAACCGTTTTCTAAACAGTTGAACCTGTTACCAAATAATAAGTTATGGGATCTTTAGTACTACTAACATTCTTTTATGGACTAAATATAGGTTTAAGATTTGTAGGAATGTCACCTATACCTTAATTTTATTTTATTCAATACTTTTTATCCACTTTAATTAAGCGATTCACAGTTTCTCTTCTGAAAAAATTGATTAGTGTATGCGCACCTTAAAATTAAAAAAAAAAAACTTAAAAAAATAAATCAAATAATTTGAAATGAAATAATAACAAGAATTAAAAAATTCAAAATTTTTTACAATTCCCTAAAATAATTTTAATTCTAATTGCTTTAAATTGAGATTTTAAATTGATAATTTAACCAAAACAAAAAAAAAACCGCAGCTATCATTTAAGCAGATAATTAATCTTTAAACAAAGTCCAATATTGCAAGTTCATGTTTTTTTTGTGTTTTTGTAATTTTGCTTTAACATTAACCAAATTTTAAACATCACGTTCTATCAACTTTAAAATGATATATGGTCTAACATAAGTTAATTAGAACAGCATATCACATACATACATACATTTTTTTTTCTTCATCTTATTCAACTATAATTTTTTTTCCCTTTAAATTAATTTTTATTTTTCTAAAGACTAAATTTCATATCCATCATATTCTTCCTCGTTTGTATAAAAACGAGGAAGAATACAGTTGCCTTTGTCAACTCTTAGATACCCGTACGAACCGTTAGTATGTTCATAACCTGTCACTCTGCTTATAATTTTTTTTTTTTTTTAATTTTTTAGTATTTTAAAACAATTTGGGTGAATTTTATAATTTCTAGAACTATGGGTTGTACATATATTCAAACTATATGTTTACATTCTTCAAAAGCAAATTCTAACCTTCCAAATATGCTATAGTACCATTTAATACTAAGCGGAAAATGTATAACAATTTATACTAAGCATATGTATTATATATTATTCATTCATCAGTGACATATATAAGTATGTATACTAATATCATATAAATATAAATTCTTCAAGCAACCGTTATATTTTTTTATTTATTTAAATGTAAACCAACGGTTTTTAAAAGGGCAGTTTTCTAAAGGATGATACAAACTGTTTAGAATTGTGGCTTGCACAAAAATTTGAAAATTTAAAAAGTTTTTTAGTAATATGAAAAAATGTGAAAATAGGATTTTCTGGAATTTTGAGGGGCTGTAAGTCTGGAAATTTATACAACTAAGAAAAACCGTTAACACACGTAAAAATATATTACTGTAGCTTTAATTTTTATATCTTGGCGAAGAAAACTTTGTACAGGTACTTCAGTTATAGATGCCTAAAAATAGCAAATTTTAAATTTTTCAGTCCTAATAGCTCTTAAACACGGGATGGTACAAAAAAAATTTCTAATGGAACTTATACTAATTCTAAGTTCTTTCTTGTCTCAAAATGTCAGGTTCCTATCTAAAAGCGTGCCGGAGTTATGAAAAAAGAAATTTCATGCAAAATGTGGTTTTCACATAATGGTAAATTTAAATAGTAAATTACAAAATATTGCATAATTTTGATATTGCATTATGGAGATAACAAAATTTGCGATCTTTTAGTGTTTTTAGATTGTAAAACTACTACGGAGAGCCTGAGATGTATACATTTGAAAATAGGGATTTTTTGCAATTTTGGGGGGCTGTAACTTTGGAGCCCTATACAATTAAAAGACATCTTTAACACACGTAAAACTATATATTACTGGAGCTTTAATTTTTATATCTGGCCGAAGTAAAATGTGTACAGGTGCCTAAGTTACAAGTGTTCAAAAATAAGGAATTTTTCAGTTTTTGACCCCATACATCTCCGAAAATACAAAACGGCAATACAAAAATATTTTCTGAAATGACTCATACTTATTTTTAAAGGCCTAACTTCTTTCAAAATTTCAAGTTTCTAACTTAAACCATTTGGAAGATAAAAGGAGTCAAGAATTTTGCAAAGTTTTGGCCGGATCTCAACCAAAAAAAATAGGGAACCTACAAATTGTTGTAAGAATATTTTGTGTTAATTTCAAGACTCTGGCTTTCTTAGGTTTTGAGTTATCTTGCTGACGGACAGACGGACGGACAAAACTTAATCGACTTAAATTTTTTTTCTGATCCGATCCATACATTTGAAGGTATATCTAGGTAGCTTATTTCGAGGTGTTACAAACGGAGAAGCAATTTTAATATACCCGATCCTTATCGTACGGTATAAAGAAAATGAAAAGCACATAAAACGTACCAAATAAATTTTCCAGGTCAATTTTTTTTCACCACCTCGTTTTTAACTTTAACTCACAATGCAATTATTTCTCTCTGAATGCAATTATTTCACCTAAAAAGCTAATTATACACATATACATTTTATAAACGAGGTTGTAAGGATAATGGAATGCAGTCACAAATAAAATAAAAAAAAATCTTCATTTTTTTTTTTGGTTGAGGATTCGGGTTTTTCCTGAAATAAATTTTGCATAACCCCGAATAATTGTTATAGAAAAGACTAGATTAAAAGAATATCCTTTTTAAAGGATTTTTTAGTTGAAAAGAAAATAAAAATGAAAAAGATAAAAAGCAAATGAAATAAGAAAACAGAAAAAAAATTATATTTACAATTTCACTTTGCTTTGTTCACCT
Source organism: Poecilobothrus nobilitatus (assembly GCA_947095535.1). Taxonomy (NCBI): domain Eukaryota; kingdom Metazoa; phylum Arthropoda; class Insecta; order Diptera; family Dolichopodidae; genus Poecilobothrus; species Poecilobothrus nobilitatus. Next base: position 37,874,553 of record OX352774.1, on the reverse strand, counting down.
GGCATTAATAATATGTACGTATGATAAATGTATGGTTGCCAAAATCAGTGAAGGATCCACAAGGATTTAAAAAACCAATTAAATCAATTTTTAGTATTGCAAGTACTATATTTTTCGTTAAGTTTGTGATACGAATCAAAATAAAATGCAATTTCATTAAGATTCCATTTACATTCAATTGTTATTACCGCAGTATCTAATTGTTTCACTTGAATAGAAATACGAATTTTAAAGACTAAGTTAATTAGATGGCTTTTTCCCCAATTTTAAAAATTATTTAAAATGTTCAATTTAACAAGTGGATCATATTATTTCAGATTGTAAAATCTATTTCTGTGTATATACATTTCTACACATACTGCAGTTAGACTATAAATAAGATATCGTTATCCCAGTTATAAGGTCCGTTGAAATTTCAAAATTTATTTAATTAAATATAATTTTTCAGTAACTGTGAGGAAATCAACAACTGTGTTATTATTTAAGGAATATAACTAACATTGCGATCATTTCATGTAGATCTACTATACAGAGTACGTGTTAGGGCATATACTACAAGTAACAACAGGCATATTCTACGTGTTGATCTATAATTGTTGACACTTCGTCTTCGTTAAAGCAAAATGCTTCTATAAATGCACATATTTGGCTGAAATTAAAATTCCGCACTTTTTAATTATGTTGTGTTGGACATTAATCTTCTTGAAGAATCTGCATATACCATCATTCTCTATTACAATTTCCTTTAAATGCTCCTTTAACCCAAAAGGAACCTGTTAGAGTTAGTTTATTTTTACTGAATCCTATAATTTTTTCATATCATTTTCAGTTACAGTTTTGCAGAAGCTCTTTAAATCGTCTGAACCCAAATAGTTTGCTTGTACAGTTTGCCTCTTTTATGTTTATTGCTTCTCTTATTAGGGTATTAAAGAGTATAAGGATATCTCTTAAGGGTATAAGGGTATTACAGCTTCTTCTTTTGTAAGTCAATCCACTTCCTCATCCTCGTCTATACATAGATATCCATGACTTTTTTTCTTTTTATCCTTTCAATCCGTAATTTTATTTTTTCATATAAATATAAGAAATTTGAAGATTTACACATAAATAAACAAAAATAACAAACAAATATAATGATTAACAATATTATTAATATAATGAACATATGTATAAGGCATAATTTAATCTAATCAATGTTAATTTTTTTTCAAATTCAATTTTTTACAATTTTGTCTGAACTTAATATTAAACAAAACACAAATTAATTGCAGATTGGGTCGTCACTGGTCTAACTACAAAAAATGAACCGACCACCACTAATTTTAAGGTTTTAGTTTTTTTCTTTTTTTTGTCTTTGCCTTTTTTCTTTTTTTTTTTTTTTTTTTGTTTTTGTTAACAAAACCTATATAGAACGCCATTATTTATTCTTATAAGGGTATTATATCCTTCAACTCTTCTGTTATTTCCCTTCTAGAATAATTCTAATAGATATAACAATATAAATGTTAGTTTGTTTTTTCGAAACAGAGTATAAAATTCATTAAATTTCGTTTGTATGCAAATTGTAATTATTTTTGAAAAAAATTGTAAATTGTTACAAACAAAATTTATTAAAAGAATTTCTAAAAGTTAGTATAATGCATTTTAATTTTGTTCAATAAAAGGAAAATATTTTGCATATTGAAAAAATTTCAAATACTATTTCAAAAGTATGAAAATATTACATAACTAAAAAGACTCTAAGGCTAAATTTAATTAGAAGAATTTAAAAAAAAAAAATTATAAAATATATTCCTACAATAAATAGGAATATTTTATAATATACATTATATTTTAAAACCTTATAACATATCCTTAAAATTGATCCTTACCATATATCCCTTAAATACAGTCCAGTATAGTTGTACACTATCTATTTAATTATTATTAATAAAATATTTATCATATTATGTTGACAGTTAAAGTTTTATTTCAGTGTTAAATTTTTATTACTGCTTTACTTTAGAATGCAACATAACCTTATATTTTTTTTTTTTGAAAAATTAAACAAACGTATTCAATAGATCACCACAAACCAATCGGAAATGTGATAGGCATATAATCATATTTTATACTTTCATTCTTTTAAATTGGGTATTATATTGGTTGACAAGTTGAATGATATTATATTTCTTTCTATTTTATACTTTTCTTAAATATTACACATATTAAATATTCATAACAGAAGAGAAGTGAAATAAAATTTAAACAAAAAATGGAAAAAAATGAAAAAAAAATTTATAAGCTTTTAAAAAACAAAAAATAAATATTTCGGTATGCATTTCGTAATATTTGTCATTGTTCTTTTTACTTAGCATTGCTTAAGTTTGATATTTTCATCCTTTTCCTTTATTTTCTTTTCTGAAACTAAAATTTTCTATTTTTTCGCTAAGGTATTTTTTTTTTTTTTTAATTTTAGATTTAGTTTTCAATTTTTTATTTTTAGCTTTACTATAATAGTTTCATTTTTTTTTCGTTTTCCTTGTTAAATTTTCTTTTGTTTGTCTATCGGTTTTTATTAGACATGATCTAACGTCTATTAGAATATTTTACCTTAAAACGAAACAATGAGTTACTATATAGAAGATGCATCATAGTTGCCTTTAACCTATAACCGTTGCAGAATCGTTAAAGAGATTATTAATACAACTCACATCCATCCTTAATTTACAATGACGTTTTTATTTTAATTCACTTCTCATTTTCTGGCGGCCTGAAATGTATTTCAAATGTATTTTAATAAGTTGTATTGAATTTAGTACTGTAATGGGACAGGAAACTCTTGAAAACAGTAATCATTCAACATCACGGCTATTTATTAGTGTCCAGATACCAAATATTAAATCATAAGCAAAATTAAAGTCAGTCAGCACAATAATGTTGGATTCACTGCTTTAGTACATTTGTTCTGTAATCATGCGCGCTTTTTTTTTATATGAAAATTTGAATTCTCTCACAAACGGGCAGAACTTTTTTTTTCTTTGTGGAACAAAAGTTGATTTATCTTTAACTTTTTAGTTCAGAACTATTTTTTTTTTGCTGTCATTTTTAATTTGTTTGACATTACTCACATTTAAAAAAAAAAAAAATTTATTAGAAAACAGACACTCCGCAGTAATTTTTTTTTAGTAAATAATTAATTTCGGAAGAGAACATTCTGAAGCAATAAATCGTTAGCGTTAGGCTTCTTTTTTTAAAAAATAGTTCAGAACAAATGTACTGCAGCAGTGAATCCAGCATAACGGTAATATTTTTATTTTCCTACATTAAAATTTTTCTTATAATATTTCCTTTCCGGTTGTGTTTTCGTTTATGTTTTTTGTTTTTTGTTTAATATTGTGATGCCATTTAAAATACAAAAAAAAACAAAATAATAAAAATATATAAAAAATATCAAATAAAAAAAAAATATGATGGTGAAAATTTATTTTTTCACCTTTGTTTAGGTTAGTGAGAAAATTAATTAAAATGTCTACCATTTATATAATTTTATATATATGTAAACTTGCATATATATGAATATGTATATATATATATATGTGTATATAAATATATATAATTATAAAATATATAAGTAATATTATTTTATTTTTCTGAAAATCCAATTGTAAAAAAAGAATAATTCTTTTAGTTTCCTAACCACAACAATCGGTTAAATTTCTATGCCACTTTGACCAGAGAGTAGCAGTTCTTTTTTAATGCGATAAAAAACTAAATATTTTTTTTTATATATTTTTTTTTTTTTTTTAAAAAAAATAATTTATAAGAATTAAGAAAATGGTGAAAACTTAAAAACGAATTTTACAAAAAAGAAAAAAAAAAAAAAACAAACAAAAAACAATCAACGGAAAATATAAAAAAAAAAAAACTAAAGATTTTCTCTTTTGGAAAAGATTAAAATTGAAATCGCGAGAAAAATTTATATAAAGAAAAAAATAATATAAATTAAAAAGAAAATAAAAATGAAAACAAAGTGGTTTTCCTTGATGACTGCCTTTTCTTGTGAATATCGGATTATAGTTTTGAAAAAAATAAAATGGTATAGAAATCCATTTAAAAAACTCTTTTAAAAAAAAAAAATTTTTAAATGTATAAAAATATATTACAAAAGAATATTTATATATAAAGTATATAACTATATATAGTATATATATAGTATAAATATAATATATATCTATATAAAAAATTGGACAAAAAATGTTGAATAAAAAGCTATTAAATAAACAAAACTAACGCTTCTACTTAATTGAAAATCTTAAGTTTTGTGAAGAATCAAGTTATCATCGTAAAAATAAATTACCCAAAATCATATCCTCTGATCAAATTTTAAATAAAAGAACATATTCTAAAATCTCAATCTCTATCAAATTACATACAAACTCTGGAAAAAGGGATTATGATTTTTAGTTCAACTCTTCAATCTTAAAAATCAAACATAGAACTTCCTAAATCTGTTAGATGTTGACACAGGGTCTTTTGCCAATAGGAGATTTTATATAGGATCAAATATACCGCTCCGAAAAAACACATTTTCTTACAAAATCTTCTTAAAGTATATTTAAGTTAAAGGAATGTGAATCATTGCACTCTATTTTAAACTAAATTTTTAAAAAACTAAAAAAAGGTATTTCATCCCCCATCTTTGAAAATTTTCCTAACCAAAAACCTGAAGTGGTATCAAATGCAAAATTAAAATGTCATTAGTTATTATCCTTGTACTCATATTAATATCTTCTGTTTCATTTATTTGAGTTTTATTAAACGGTTAATCTAAAATAAAAATTCAAATAACACAACAGAATATCGACTTATTTGTAACTTTAAAATTTTTAAACTTAAACTTTATTCAGTCAATTATTGAAAAAAATGTTGTTACAAAAGTTAAAGAAGAAAATATAAATTAAAAGATAATGTATACATATTTTTTTCCATTACTGTATTATAAAGTTATTGAATTTTCTTTATTATTTTTTTTTCTTTTATAGCCTTTAAATTTAATTAAAGGAAATGAAATAATCGGTTGAGACTTTTTTTCGTTATATATTTTTTTTTTTGTTTTGTTCTTTTTTATTATAACAAGAAAACTATTTTTTATTTGTTATAAAATTTGAAATGTTACTATAGTAAAGGAAAGTTAAGTTTTCTTTCTTTATTATTTTTTTTTTTTTCAAAAAATTTTAAATTGAATTAATTTTTTTTTAATACGATTTTTTTAATACCAATTCAACTTTCTGCTGAATTTATGTATTTAAGACCTACCTACGCTATAGAGTTGTTGTTTTATTTTACTTAGTTTAAAAATGCATTCATTTGTTTTCTTAACTTTTAACTGTTTAAAACATAGATAGTAAATAAAGCTTCTTTTAATTTAAATAAAAGTCAATAACAGCTGATTAGATAAATGCAAATTTTCATATTCAGTGTTTAGACCAAAATTGACATTTGCGACAATTTTGACAATTGTAAGTAACTAATTTTAATACACACCTACATACCTAGATATAAAACAATCAAGTGCATTTTCGGACTACTGAATTAAAAAACATAGCATGTTTTCTGTCACTGTCAGTTAAAAACAACTTTAAAACAAATTTTACATTTGAAATGTCTTCTGATATGTCAAAAAGTTGGTTATTATGTTCATGTTTTTTTATGTTGGTTATTATGTGTTTTTAGATTTTACATGCTGGAATCGACAGATTTACATATAAAATAAACCGATCTCTAGAAAAATTATTACATTTTATGAAAACAATAAAAATCATAAGGTTCACTAGTATTAATATTAAGACTTAATATACTATGTTAATTTTAAGTAACTTCTCGACGTATTTCAAATTTATTTTACATCCTATACATGGATTTGGTTAAAATTAAAAGAATACGAAGAATGACCAAATTGGAGAAATTTAAAAAGACGTCGAAAATAAAGTTTTACTCTTTATGTTTCAAAAAAATTGAATTTAAGAGTTATAAATTACTTTCTCAAAATAATTAAAAAGATTAAAGAAGGAAACTAATTTATAAAGTAATAATATAGAAGCCCTATTAAAAATAAAGAAAAAAAAAATGTTTTTTTAATTATTTTTTTTTTTGCATATATTTAGGCTGATTGTTATATTTTTTTAACTGTAGATACATATATAACAATCGAAAGCTCTTGGAACCATCAAATGTTTATAAATCAGAATATAATATAAGATATGGTTGCAATTTATTAGATGACAGGTGAACCGGGTTTCAGCCCTCAACAGCCTCATTGAATAAAAATACAGATAAAGCGAACTAAATTTAAATTTCAAATATAAAGTATGAGTAAAACTAAGTTAACATTTACTATATAACTTTCACAATTTCATTTAATTCGTCAATATCCCGATTTCAAAGAATACACAGTGGTCAAAAACATTTTTGGTATGCAGCTAAATGAAAATATGTTATGAACACATTTTATATATATATATTTTTTTTTTAATGCATTTCTCTGTCCACAGCCTTTCCTGTTCAGGCGGGGCTGTAAATGTCGTAAGGTTGAATAACTCTTACGACGTGTGTGGGATTTAAACCCACACTCACTCGGTGTTTACAGCGTATTTTTACGCTCTTATCCACTAGGCAATCGAGGCCCCTACATATTTTATATTTATTATATAGTTAAAAATGATGCCAAATGTTTGGGTTTTCTTTTCTGTTGTAAAAGAATACAAGAACCATCAAATATCTATAAAGTCTACATTTAACCTAAGATGGAGTACAATGGTCATATATGGACTTACTCATCTTAAACTTCATTCAGTTACCTCAACAAAATCCAATACTAGGGCTTACGTCTAATTGGCAACGCTGTGGAACTATACTAACACTGACTTGGTTTAACATTCGTCAAGATATCGGCGCAATATCACTCTTTTATAAACATTTGGTACGTAATGACACTTGCTTTATTGAACTAAAATCAATTATCCCTCTCCTCAAACAGTTGCAAAGTAAAACGAGAGACACGCAAGTGTTCATTTTTAAACAATGGAAATTCCTAAGTTGCTTCAATTTTGTTTAGAATTTAAATTAACAGCTTGAACTCCATTTTAGCAAAATTATTTTATTTTAATATTAAAACAAAAATCCATAATTAAAAAATGTGCTCAAATCAACCATAGTGTATAATATTTTAAATTTTTAACTATTTTCTTTTTTAAAGATGTTTTTTTAAAGCTTACAATGTTTTCTTTTTTCTCTTTAAGCTCCTTAATCAATGAACCGATTAATTCGATAGTTTTTTTTATAATTTTTTAATTGATCTTACAAAAAAAAAAAAAAATTCTACAAATGTTTTAAAACGAATCATTTAATTTGCAATAATGATTAAAGAGGATTATTGGAAATACTACAAAAGAACGGATGAATTTTTTTAACTAACTGCGTTCAACAGAACGGAACGTCACTTTAATTTAATTTTTTTTTTTGTACATTTTATTCAATTTCATAACATTTTTTTTAACTTTGTAAATTTTCTTTTCAATTAACTTTCAATTTTTTTATTGATTTCTTTCATTAAATATTCAAAGAAAATTGTATCAAACAACATTATATTAAAATAATTTTTAATCAGGAAAAAATTTAATTGAAAGTTAAACATGATGAAACAAATTTTATTAACCTATACCTTACAAGTTTCTCTTTTTATTATTTAAGGAAAAAAGATGTTTATAGAGTTTTACTGAAATATTATTATTAGAAATAGATTAATTAAAGGAAAACTCCTATAGAAAGCATTACTCTTCTTTTTATTTTTAAAGAAGCTGTAGAAATTTATAAATTTCTATAGTGTACTTTCACGTTTCTATAAGAAAATTATTTAACTAGATTAATGTCGAAATAATTTTTCATTTTCTTTTTCTCAGATATAATCTGGATATGCTTATTAAAACTTATATACGAATTTTAATAAGCTGTATGGGGCCTCGGTGGCCTAGTAGGTAAGAGCGTATAAAATACACTGTAAACATCGAAGGAGTGTGGGTTCGAATCTCACACACGTCGTAAGAGTTATTCCCCCTTACGACATTTACAGCCAAGCCTGAACAGGAAAGGCTGTGTAATTTTCTGTCCACACTTATGTGGCAGAGAAATGCATTTAAAAAAAAAACTAAGCTGTATAAACCATAATAAGAATTAATACCATGGGATGACATGAGAATTTCAAGTAAGAAATAACATCACAAAAAAACCAGTGTTCATTCTCACTGCAGTGGCTCCCACAACTTCGAACGGGACTTAGTATTTTTCTGAATTTTCGCTGAAAAAGCTTTAACGCTACACCAAACTTAGAAGTAATGGTTTTTGTGCTAAATCTTTATCATATGTTGATATTTTTTAATTAAAAATAAAAAGAAAAGATAAAAGTACTACTAGAATCTAAGTGATAGCTTCTTGAATTAAAGTGTCAAAAGCAAACTTGCTTTACTAGCCGAAAATTTTCTAGCGCTACCACCCCACATGACCATATTGGACCATAAACAAATAGTTTCCTAAACAACATTTAAATTTCGCCGCCACCACAACTGTTGGATTGAAAAAATATTGCTGATATATTCTGTAACTCTTCCTGTATACATATAGTAATCTACCCAGTTTGAAGGAAATAGTGGCGATATAAGATATACTTAAATGTTTAAATAGGAATTCATTTCATTTTTTCGCACCTAAAATTTAAATGATAATTATGAAGTGGGCGGTCTCCATTCGGCTATTAATATTTGTTAAAATATTCACTTTTAGATTTTGAAGAGATTTTTTTATTCATTGAAACTAATTCTAAAGATAAAAAAAAAAGTTATTGTGTTAATTGAAAAACTCTAAACATGAGAAGTAGAAAATTCATTAAAATACTTTTAAATTTTCAAGATGACAAAATATCTTTTACAACTCATGCATTGCGAATTTGAAACTAACCTAATTCTTCAACTTTCTTCAAAAATACCTCGAAATTTTCTCCTCCATTCCCCACCAATTCTAAATTTTTGGATTCCACTCCAAAAATTTCTATCCTCTTAATCTCTAAAACCTAATGCATCCTAATACCTAAAACTAAACTGTACATTTGTATTAAAGGTTCAACCATAAAGTTTGATTTTAAATAATAGTTAGAAATTACAAACCTAAAAAAGAAAAAGCAGTCTCCTATCAGTTAGGTATTGTAAAGGCATGCGTTTAAATTGCAAAATAAGATCAATAATACCATTTACTCTTGTTTCTTATCTCAGTGTTAGTTTATTAACGATGGTATCAAAGAGCTGAGACATTGAGTTGATCTCATGTGTGAGTTGACATTGAGTTGATCTCAGTTGATCTCAGTGTTAGTTTATTAACGATGGTATCAAAGAGCTGAGACATTGAGTTGATCTCTTATCACATTGAGTTGATTACATACGCGAGATGTGCAAATTTGCCCTAGTCTATAGAGTGGTGTAAGATATTGAAAAGATCTATCGATCTAAAACTATTTTGATTTTGCCTAAACTTCAGTTGTTCGTGAATAAAATGAGAAGTAATATCACCACCTACTGAACAAATATTATATGAACCATTAGACGCGACAGGAGGGAATTAAAATTAACCAACATTTTGGACAATAAATTAAACTAAAGTTAACTGAACGAAAAAATATAAAATGAAGCCTCCTAATGCTCTTTTATCTTTTTATATAATCCTTCTATAATACTAATTGTTTCAACTCTTTCTTTCAATGAAGAAAAAGTTTGTGTTTAGTTGAGTCAACGATTTAGTAAGGGCGTACAATACAGTACTGACCACTTTTAATTTACATTTAAGATAAATAAAAAGTTTAATTCTGAATTGTTTGTTAAATATTAATTAAGTTTAATTGCACAAAACCTCAATTAAAAATTCATTATATGAAAAAATTGTAAAAATTTTTAAAATCATCATTTATTCAGATATTGTTGAAAAAAAATTCAATATAAATTCAAAATGTAATTTCAATATACTTTCAATTTTTTAAAACAAAATGAATACCTACTAAATAAATGAACTGGTAATTACATTAGTTCTGTAATAGGTTCTGTAATATTGAACATTTACATGATTTAGCTAATATTACATCAAATATCACATGAATTATTCGTATAAAATTCTGAAAACAATTTTAGAAAATAATACATATAATTTATAATCATAAGTGTGAACAACCCCATTATTTCAACATTTATCCACCTAAATATTTTTACTATTTTTATTCATGTTATATTATGTTTTATTATTTTGTATTCGGTGCTTTAACCTTCTATTGAATTTTTGTCATTAAATTTCATATTTTCTATTATAGAAATTCTATATCCTTTTTAATAAATTTAACTGTCCGGCAGGATAGTTAATATTATATAAATTTTTATTTTTAAATATTTTTCAAATTTAGTGCAAATCTCAAGAAACAACGTGAGGTGCCTCTAAGCGAAGATTGTTTTTTTCCTTTCGATGTTTTAGGGTTTATTTTTAAATTTTTTAGAATTTTTTTTAAAGTATAATAGAAACAAAAGAGTCACTATTTTTTAAAATATAGAGAATTCATTCATTACTTTGCGAATTTTAAATTTTTTATCATTCCAATTGAATATACCAGATTTCAAGACAAATTTATATTTCTAATGAAATGATATAAATATACAAGCATACACTTTTGATTACAACAAAATGAGTTATAAAATGTATTGAGAATACTTTCAAAATGTTGAAGGTCCATCAATTAATCGGCATACAGTAATAAACCTGTTTTAAATTATAAACTGCCCCATCACCATCGAATATATGTATATTCATTATAATGTGTTCATTTTGACTTTCATTCTATCTAATTTTAACTTTTATTCTAATATTATAACTCTTTTTAAGACTCTATTTCTGTCTATAACTCATTTTTTGTTGACTTTTGTTGATTTAACTTCTATTTTCATCATGGTATGAAATTTTATATATTTATTAAATAAATTTTTCCGGTTACAAAACGTGCTCGTTTTTTTTGCCTTCTATATGAGGGTTAGTTGAAAACTCAAAGGAATTTCACATGATTCTATCGGCTATTGTTGCATTTTAACCAACCAAAGCAACCCACTTTTAAATCAACATTAGTTTGGGACTTTTAATACAAATATAGAGTTGGGCTTATGAGATAAGGATGTGAAAAAAAAAAATTTAAAAAAGTTTAGGATTATGGTAAGTTAAAAGTAAGAATATTTGGAGGGACGAAATTTTGAAGAAAGTTGTTAATGTTCTTCTTTAACTTTACAAAATCGTATATGACATAAGCACGAGGTGCGAATCTATTATCATAAGGATAACTCATGTTCTTTTAAAACAATTGTATTGGAACCATTCGGAATCATTCTTATATCGGAATAAATCTTTTCAATATCAATCATCAATTTTTGATTTTTTTTATTGATGAGCTTAAAGTAATAATAATTACTAGACTATAGATCTGACCTTGTAACGAGAATCTATATAAAACAGTTTATATTCAGTATCTTTCAATTTATGTTAGCAGTCAATGATACTACTCTCAGTTTTGAAAATTTTTTTAGTTCATTTTCGAAAGTTCACCTTGTGTAAACTTCAAAAATTTAAATATTTTCGGATATTTGAAAATAGATGGGAAAAGGTGTAAAAAAAACTCTTGCCCCCACTCACAATAGAATTAAATGCTCTGTAAAACCTACAGTTGAAATCAACATATTATGATTTATAACTCACAGCCTGTATTTGAACAGCGTTTCATAGAATTTTTGACGGTTAATAGTGTGACTGATCGTTGTCGGAATCGGCCTTTAAAAAGCAAATGTTTTTTTCTTTTACTCTGACAACGTTTTCCATTTCATTCTATATAAATACCATATTATTATTTTATTATAATATTTCTATTGTAATGATCTTTTTATATTTTTTTATTTTATCTTTTATTGTTAACATAAACAAATATTTTATCGTTTTTTTCTAATTTAAATCTATTGTATATTTTGTCTATTTGTTTCCATGTCGGACATTTTATTTCTTTTATTTAGATTAGAAGACAACAAAAAAAAAGTTTTCTTTTATTCTTAAATAATTTTCACCCACAAAAAAACAAAAAAAAAAACGAAACACCATAATAATTTAATAATAGTTTATTTTTGTTTTTAAATATATATTTTATGTTGATATCCAGGCAGAAGATAATATGTAGGTCAAAAAAGGAATTTTTGTAAGAATAACCAGGAAAACAGAAAAACAAGACATTTATTTTAATACTAGGTTTTACAAATTTTTTCCTTTTCATTTTAAATAAAAAACAAGACAGAATGTAAACCAATGATTTTTAAAAGCGCACATTTCCAAAAGATAATACAAACTGTTTAGAATTGTGACTTGCACCAAAATTTGAAAATTTCGTATAAGAAAAAATGCGAAAATACGACTTTTTTGCAATTTTGAAAGGCTGTAAGTCCGGAACTCTATATAACTAAGAAAACCCAAAATTTCAATTCGCTATCTAAAAACGTTCCGGAGTTATGAAGGTAGAAAAATCATGCAAAATTTGGTTTTCACATACCAATGAATTGAAAAAATTATAAAAATTTATATAATTTTGATATTGATTTATAAAGGTAAAAAAAAATTCCTGTCGAATGGCTTTTTCAGATTAAAAAAATGTTAGGTAGAACATGAGATATACGTATTTAAAAATAGGGCTTTTTCAAAGTTAGTAGAGGCTGCAGCACCATAAGGGATGGGGCTATATGAAAAAGTTGTTCTACAACATTAATTTTTTTCTCAGACCTACCCATGGTTAAAACTATTTTTCTCTATCTTTAACTGTGTAGAAGTTTTGTAAAGAGACGAACGGACAGAGTAAAACTAATAGGCACATTCTTTCAAATTTTTTTTGGAAATGTGCTAAAAACAAATGGACAATAGTAAAGCGTGTTAGCTTTTTTTTTATATATACAAAAGAGATAAAGGAAAAATGTTTTACTTTATTGTTTTTTTTTTTTATTTTATTTTAGAAAATTGAAAATTATTTTCAAATCTCTGATTTTGTAGGTTAGTTATAAAAATTCAAAAATAATAAATATAATTTATTTATTTATTAATATTATATAAAATTTCATTATTTATTCAAACTTTATTATTATAAGTTTGGTTTTTATTTTTATTTTTTTGAATTTGATTTACATTTTTCCTATTTAGCATAATATTTTCTTTTTTAAAACTTTTTAAATACATTTTTTAACCCTTAAATATACAACAATTTTAGATTAGAGATCGAAATAAAAAAATTTAATAGAATTTAATCACAATTTAATTATTGCATTTGAAACAGTCCAATTTAATTCCTTATGAGATTCTGCAGGAAAAAAAAAGTGCTCCTAAGTTACTAGCTGTATACGTATGTATATACGTATAATACACGGTTTATATGATTACAAGTATATAATTTTAGGAAGTAATACAAAAGTTTGTATAATAAAATCTCTTTCTTTTTTAATACTGCATTAAAAAGTAGTGAGAGGTCATTGAAATTGTTTTATTCATACCTTTTATAGGTACCTTTAAACATTTGTTCTAAAGAAGTAGAAATAATATTGTCTCCACTCCACTTTAGCCAACGTGAAACAAGGGGTGACGATAGATGCTCATTACTACACTGTCGAATTGTGAATATGGCGTAACATAGTCTTCCTTTTATGAAGGGCAAATACCGTTTATGGGACCTTATGCCAGCACCATATTGTTGTTGGCAATTTATACATATGCGTACGATCTAATGAAATTTAAAAACTTCTTAAAAATAAAAAAAACCTACTTTCCTAAACATTCCTCCCTCATCCTTATCTCCAAAACTGTACATTATGTTACCCATTATAAAATAATTGGTTTTAAAAGTGTTGTGCTGATTGGTTAAAGTAACTTTCGATGTTTTCAACCGTATTTTGTAAAAAAAAACAAAGAATAAATAAATTATTAATTGTTACCTTGATAATGGGAATGCATATTTCATTTCGATAATAGCGCATTAAAGTTTGGTCACATAATTATAATTTCAATTACGACGCAATTTACATACGAGATTTTAATTGTTAAATTTTTTAATAGATTTTACCCAATACATTTTCCATTGGTAAATTTTATCAAGCAAAATTTTGCTTTCAAGAATTCGTGCCCAACCCTCAATATTTTAATTTACCTAGACATTGATTTGTTCCATTTTTACCATTTACTTTAGAATAATAAATTCATATTTAATTTAAGTAAACGCTTTTATTAGTTTTTCATTTTTAAATCTTCAAAGTGTTTTTTTTACACGCTTGCCAATACGCTTGCACTTGCACTATAGTAACTTTATAGGTGGAATGTAGATTTAGCTTAAAATTTAAGTTGCAGAGAAAAATAAATAAGATGCTTGGTTAGTAGCCCAATTGAAAAGTAACTAATAAAGATTTTGCTTTTAAATTTTTTTTGCAATTATCAAAACGGAACATTACTATAACATATTTGATGGTAGAGAGTTCCATATTTTAGTAGTCATTACAATAAAAGAATTCCAAATTACATTTTACATCACTTTCGCGTTAGCATTGTGCAGAAATGAACGCGCGAAGGATCTTTGCGTAATTCTATTGTATAAGTGGAAAAAAAATTAATGCACCTCATTAAAATAGAACTCAAAAGTCACTTTCAATCTATTAAAGGGTTAAAATATAATATACTTTTAATAGTTCATGCATGTTTATTCGTATAATATGTTATGAGAATTAAATTCTCTATTATATTTCAATTTTTAGAGATTGAAAAAGTTTTTCATCTATCTTGTTAAAATAATAAAAATTTTGTTTTTTTTTTTTTGTTCTGAATAAAAATTTTAAATTTTATTTATTTTTATTTTTTTTTTTTGTTTTTCTTATTTAATATGGTAAAATTTAAGTAAAATTAATATAATGAAGTAAAGAATGGATTAAATGAAGAAGATATTATTATAATGTGGTAAATATTTGTCAAAAATCTGAAATATCTATTATTGTTTTATGTAATTTTAAAGAATTTTTTGTTTTTCATTATACACCTACCTATACATAAAAAATAAAAAAAAATTCTAGATTTAAAAATAAGCCATATTATATGTAATTGAACATTTTTTAGCAGGAATGATTCAATTTCAATTTGTGGCACGTTTTCCTCAAAAAAATAAATGATTTTATAATTTTATTATAGATGGTTTTTCATTTCTCTGCATATGACAGGGAAATTTTTTTAAATAAATAAAAAAGGATGAAGAGATGAATGAAACAATTTTCAAGAGCATCTAGAATTGATGTAAAAACAATTATAATATTAATAGTTTATTGTATGCTTTTTCTGAGATTGAAATTATAAGGATATGTATGTCCATTTCTGCACCTTAGGGCTTCATAGGTGTTTCAAAATTGGTTATGGAAATTTATTGCGAAATCTTAATTCAAATTGAAAGTACTTATTGAGTATACTTACTTAGGTCTTATGCTAATTCAATGTTTTTCTCTCTGATAAGCATGGTCTATTATAAAATTTGAAACTTTTTAGAAAAATCTGTTCAATTCCGTCTCCAATCTATACCTTCCAAATCCTTTCTATGATCCTATTCCTCTTCAATTTACTCTTCCTTTTATCTAAACGTTCAATAATTGTATACAAAACAATCCTTTCTTAAAGTTTGGATAGCATTCATTCGAAATATATTTAAATATCTATATAAGGTGATTTAAAACGGTTGGTGATCTATAGGTAGTTTGAGTTGTTAACAAACAGAAATTCAGTTCAAAATATTTAAAGCTAAGTAGTAAGTCTTCAAAATTAAACAAAATTGTCCCACTGAAATAAGTTTCATTCCTTCGATCCTGTTCGATCGGTCGATGATCTGTCAGAGAAAAAAAAAGTTTCTTATACAATTTACTAAAAAATATTTTTACGTATTCAATTTAAGGAATTGCCGTTCCGCCTTTTTTTTTAATAATTTTGTTAAAATTTTTTCAAAATGTTTTTTTAATCAACTTGAACAGTTGTGTTATTATTTTATATTTTTACTAGAAAATCCCCTGTGCAATTGCACAATTTCTATAGAACATTTACGGAACATTTACTATAGAACATCAAAAACATTTACGGTAGCATACTGACTCCCTTAATAAACTACCTAAAAATTTCATTTTTACATCAGCACCATTAAAAAAATGTTGAAATCACTTACTTACTTGTAATAGAAAAAAAACATAAAACAAATCTAAACACATAAAATTAAAAATGTTAGGTACAGTTTATTAATATTTTCTCGCCGTTTTTTCGTGGCGGTAATTTTTGACAGTTTTTTAATCATTGAGAAAAAATGGTCCAAGCTAAAAACACATTCAAAAAAAAAGGGTAAAAGTTCGTGCCGATATCTCAAAAATTGTTTGAAACACATGTATAAAGTGCACAATAAAAACCAGCGAAAAACCAACCAACACAAACCGCTACGACATTTTTTTTTTTTTGTTACATTTAAAACAATACCAATAATCTAAATAACTTTAATATTTGTTAAAATTTTACCAGACTCTCTATTTTTCTTTAGTTTTAAAAAAAAATTTTTATGTCGATGAAAAACAGTTGTTTTCGCCGCGAAATTACTTTAATTACCAAAACTACTTTCAAGTCTTTTGCGTTTATTTTTTTTTGCTTGAAAAAAATTTGCTGAATTTATTTTATTTAAATGTACTTTAGAAGAGGTCTTTGGTATATTTAATAAAAGATTCATGTCTATGATAATGTAATTTCATAAATTTTCGGGGCCTTTTTTTTGTGACGGTCGTTTTCGACAGCTTTTTAATTTAATGGTCTAATAATAAATTAGTACAAAATTATGAATCTTTTGTGAGAGAAGGCTTCTAAAATGATATTTTCTATGTTTTTTTTTTTTTTTAAGAAAAATATCCGTTTCTATAATATTTAGTAATTTTCTGACTTCTGTTATGAAATATAATTATTTAAGTCTGCCGAATTTTATATTAATAAAAAAATTCCGAATATTTTATGTTATACCAGAAAATTTAGCTTAAAAATCCAAATTTCAACCTAAATAAACAAAACTATTTTAAAGTATGTTACGAAGCTTTTTCCAGCTTTTATACTAATGAAAACAAAATCAAGAATAAAATCGGCCTATTATTTTTTTCTTATAAATATGAGGTTTACTATAAACTTTGTTCACTCTCACTTTTTCACTTTCAGACGTTTTAATTTTATTAAGAGTACCAATTTTTATTTTTTTCAAAACAATGATTGAAAACGCCAACAGAAGATTAATAATTTATTTTTAATTTACCGCTGCGACCAGTTCATAATGGACGTGGCGGTCAAATTTAAAAATTAAAAATTTGCTGAATTTATTTTTTTTTAAGTATGTACTTCTCCTTTTTTGACTGTACTCACTTTTAATGGACGGTGTGTGTCTCTGGTAATACTTCTAGTGGAAAATTTGGTCTCCGGTAATAATATTTACTAAATTTATTTATATTTTTAATGAACTGTTTGTGTCTCTTGATATTACTTTGAGTCAAAGATTTGTGTCTCTGGTAATAAAATTTTAATTTATTAAATAACTATACAGAAATATCATCATTGCCAGTTTAGTTTACATTCAGTGTGAGTGTTTTATTATAGATATAAAATATATTTTTTTACATGTTGGCAAGGTCTCGCCAACATCTTGTGTATTATATTATAGATTTCCAGTTATAATTATTCTAATATTTATATTGTTTTATATTCGTTAATTGTAATTTATACATTTATATATGTATATTTCAATATATCCATTATCCATTACTTGCATATATCAATTCAAATGTTATATTTCATTTTTATCTAATCCAATCAATTTCTTTTATTTCTATTATACTCGTATATCTGTTAGGACATTCAATTGTCAAGATCTGTTCTTTTAAGATCTGCTCATTTAATAAAAAGATTGATAAAATAAATCCCACTGAAAGTTCTTTGAAATTCTCAAAATAAAATCATCTTGTAACAACCATAAAATAGCAAGCATTAATATAAATATCCTTGTAGATAATGCTTCTTGCTCTATTGGATTAAAGTTAATAATGCCAATTCAAACAATTCCAATATAACACCAGATTGGATGCAAGTACTCATTTCTAAGTCCCGAAATTTTCTAGATGGTTTAAAATAATAAATGAAAAGTGATTTGTTGTTAGATATGATAAAATGTGGAACATGCTTCTGTCAAATGTGTTTCCTCTCCTTGTTGCAAATTCGTTTTCACTTTATTTTCCAACTGCCACCTCTTGTCCTTCTTTTTGGAATCCTATATGATCAGATTTTTTGAAATATAAATGAACGACAAGGTTATTGAAACAAAAAACTTTTAACCAAACCCTCTTAACACTTTAAAATTAAAAATGTAATCAAATTAGTGAAAGTATCTATCAATCTACTTAGAAACTATGTTTATTATTTAAATTTTTAGGCTAGGTATACCTAAGTATATACCTAGGTATATACAACTTTATACTAATTTGATTTTAAAATCAAAATTTTCAAACTTCTGTATTTCTACTGAATGAATAACCTAATTCTAATTACATCTATACAAATAATTTTAAAAAATCTCACAATAAAAATAAATAAAATATATAAAAAAAAAATAAAATATAAAGAAAAATATATGATATTTTTTTTAAAATGAAAAAAATCAATATAAAAATAAAATTAGAAAAAATACTAATTTATATTATTTATTTTAGGGTCATATTTGTCTTCAAAATCAATTTAATCTAAAATAAACTAGCCCCATGACCACGTGTCATAAATGAGAGAAGTAAAATAAATTCAAGTGTTCTTTTTTTTCATTTCATTAGATTTTTTATTGTAAAATTTAAGAAAATGCCAATTTCTTTTTTATCATTTCTTTATATTTCATAATTTTCAGTGATTTTTTAATATTCATTAAATAAAGATGTATGAAAAATATTTCACAATATTAAAGTGTAATTTGTTGTAAACGTTCAAATCGCTATGGTTTGTGTCTCCGATAAATTTCACCACTATTACAAATAAGTACTTTAATAGTATCCTATTAATATTTAAAATAGTAGTTAATGAAATTGTTTCTAACGTCAGACGTCATCTTTTTATCCCATTTATATTCTCAAAGCATCATCTTTTCATCCCTGTTTCTTCTCTTTTTTTGAAAATTAAAAATAAAAATTTTTCTATTTTGCTTTCATTTTTTATCAACTTTTTTGAGGTTTTTTGTACACATATTTTTTGAAATTATGAGATGTTCTTAAATACGGTGAAACTTCAAAATTTTTCTAAATTTCTGAACTATTCTTTTTAGAAGAAGTAAAAAATAAAAAGTAATTTTCAAATTAATATAAATAAACGCTTAAAAAAAGCGAATTTCTCTCATTTTTTCATTATATTTTTTTAAACGCTTCATAAAACTTAGATTCCTGTGATTTAAAAAAAAAAGTGTAAAAGGAAAGGGATTAAAAAAAGAGATAAAAATCATTGACGTCTATCCACTGCCTTCAATGCGACGAAAAAGAACAATGTATTTTAATATCCACAAATCACAATATAAGCAACTCTCCAAGTATTCATGAGCAAGTTCCAAAGAAGAATTTATACAAAATTTTCTGAGCTAACACCATCAATATCAGGGACTTATAACAGTTCGCAGGCGAAAAACAAGTATTAAACCAAATTAAACGTAAAAAGTGGAAATGGATAGACTATACTTTGAGAAAATTGCCTAAAATAGTTATACTTTTAAACGGCCCTAGAATGGAATATCTAAGAACACCGAAGACTTCGTTGAATCAATAATACATGGCGCCGAACAATCGCGGCAAATTTAATTTTTGAACTTTAATATTAAACAAAATTTTCCAAAATGAATTATTAGAGTTAGCAAAAAATTAACAAAATTAGAATGAAATTAAGATCATCGCATACGATACAGAACAATGGGGAAGTTAAGTTGATGCCATATGCTCTTAAGAGAAGTAAAAGGGGAAAAAAAATACAAGGAATTAAATCAAATCTAAAAATACAAAATTTAAATAATTATAGTCTTAACGTCAGTTCAGACTATGTGTATTTGTCATATGATTTTTTGGAATCTATTGAAATGTCAAAATCGTATTGTCATTTGTATTTGAACGGCAGAGTTAGCAAAATGGTATTTTTTTTCTCTGTAGGTATAAAGGTATAAAATAATATTATTTTAAATATTTTCGCTAAAAAAAAACTACATATTTTCAATATTTTATAATATTTCACTTTGTCTTTACCACTTGACAATACAAATGCTTTTCAAAATGATCAGTAAAATAAGATTTATCATTGGAGTAGATATGTTATACATAACATAAAAATGTCATAGAATACATTTCTCACGTTACCACCATATGACCCCCTAAGTATTGTCGAATTTGTGGAACAATACACATTCCAAAGTTATATCACAATAATAGTTTGAAGTAGCCTTTAGAGTATTATTTATTAGTATGCATTATTTTTTATTTATGTCTTTTTACTTACTCATATTTTATTTACCATACATTCCAAAACTTTCAAAAATCAATATTTTTAATCGTTGAAAAGTCTTTTGATAATTTGTCCCCTTTCAATGTACAAAAAAAAAAAAGTTTTTGTTAAATACAATTTTTCAAAATAATAGTATTTATTTATTTAAATAAATCTTTAAAAATAAAAATTATGTGTTTTTTTATAAACTAACAATCAAATTAAATTTATATTATCGAATTTATAGTATTTTTTTTTTTTTTTTTAACATAAAATAAGACTTTCAATAAAAATAATGGAAATTTCAATATTCTGATCATTTATTTAAAATATTTATTTATTTATTACTTATATATTAGTTTATTTAAGTATATAATATATATATATATATATATATATATATATGTATACAATGTATATACATATACATGATTTTTAATACAATAAATTACTTACATTTTTTTTTAATTGAATTTTAAACTTTTGAAAAAATATAAAACCAATTAAATAAAGTAATTTTATTCTTTTAAGACTAATTAAAAATACTTTTAAGAAAAAACAAACATTTTATTTTAATTTTTTTTTTTTTATATTTAAATGTAATTTATTGTTTATTTAATATTTTTAATATAATTTTGCATTTTCACCATAAATATGCAATTTAAAGTTAATAAATTTAATAATATCTTTTTTTGTATAATAATTTGAAAGAGATCGTATAACAGAATAAAAAATATTTTAAAACTATAATAACCCTTTTTAAATCGGCGCAATATTTTTCACAAATTTTCAAGAAAATATTCCTTTTAATAAACGTTGATATAAATAATATTAAGGGGTCTCGGTGGCCTAGTGGAGAAAAACGTATACAATATGCTGTAAACATCGAGGAAGTGTGGGTTCGAATCTCACACACGTCATAAGAGTTATTCTCCCTTACAACATTTGCAGCCACGGCTGAACAGGAAACCGTGTAATTTCCTGTCCACATTTATGTGGCAGAGAAATGCATTAAAACAAAAAAACAAAATAATAATATTACTGAAAAAGTACTAAAGTCTAAAATGTAGCCGCAAAAAAATCGCATTAAAAAACTGTTGCCACACAATATGCTACGAAGATGGATTTTAGAGTTGGATGCAAAATTAGTGTATTCCATTTTTACAAAATATTTCCAATTAAATTTAAATTAATTATCACGACATTTCGTCCGCTACATTTTGTTCGACGACATTTTTCCAATGCTATATTTCTTCTGCGATATAATTGCTTTTTAATTCCGATCTTTTTACTTTCGATATTAGGAGCCGAAATCAAGTACGATGTAGATGTACGATATCCGAAAAAACTTTGATAAAAAATCTCGGTGCTAACGCATTCTAAAAAAAAATCCCTCAAACTATATTAATTTTAAGTTTTTAGTTTTAAGTTGTTAGGTTAACAGTTACTCGTAACGAATTATTAGTAATAGAATTTATAGGGGTAAGGTTTTCAAACTGCCTTACATATTAATTAAAGCATATTAACTAATAGTCAATAAATTACAGTTGTATTTGATTTAAGTAATCAGAACTCTGTAAAATTTATAAATAATATTTTAAGAAACTTGTATATATGTTTTTGGTTTAAAATAAAATAAATTTAAAAAAACAATTCTTGGACTCTTTTTGTTCATTTTCTATGTCTTTTTCCCTTCCTTTTTATGAGGAGTATTTTCTTTCATTTTTATGAGGAATATGGGGCATCTCACTAACCCATTCAGTTATGATATTGATTTATAAAACTTAACAAATAGCCTTTCATTTGGTCTGAAATTAACAAATTGGAAAATAGGGGTTTTTCAAATTTAAGGATCTGTAGCTCTGTAACTATATATATAATTAAAAAAAAAACTGTTAACGCATGTAAAAACTATATTATTCGCCTTTAAATTTTTTTTTTTTGGTCTTACTACAGATGCAATACCAAAATTTTCAATTTTTGACCTCTAATAAAAGCTCTCAAACAGTGAGTAATACAAAATATTTTGGTGCTAACTTATGCTTACGCTTTAAAGATTTTTGTTCTTCGAAACTCTTTACTTCCTTCACATTTTCGTAACGCGTAAGCGAAAATGTGCAGGAAGTAAAGTTATACAAAATTTTATTTACAAATTTTCGATTAGACCGAGTGAAACTAATTAGCAAATTTTTTAAAGTTTATCATCTATTTTTTGAAAAATGAAAAAATAAAATCTGAAACTGTGAGAACAATTTTTAAAAAGTTTTTTTTTTTTAATATATAGCCGATTGCCAGACAGATATTTGTGATCGTCAAAACGGATCTATGTCTGAGGAACCAATCAGAAAACCAATTTTATTTTATTTAACTTTTCACTACAAACATTTGTTTCATTTAGTTGTACATATTATTCTTAAAAATAAAAATTTTAAAACTTTTATATCCGATATAAACACAAGTTTTTTTTAGATATTCATTCATTAATAGAATAAAAACTTATGCAACCTACACATAATAATAATATATACATACTGCATGCATATATATAATTTTTTTAAGTTTCTTTCAAATGTATCTTTTATTTTGTCAAATTAATCAAAAGTATTAAAAGAAAACGAAAATCAAGATAGTAGGTAATAATATTTTAAATCTTATAGGTTACCAATTGAAAAAAGGATTTTTTTCGTCAAAAAAAAAAAAACAAAAAAAACTTAAAAATAGATATTGTAAATTAAAGTTAAAGTTAAAAACAATAACTGATGTCACAAATTTAAACAAAATCTTTATTATTTTTGTTTTTTTTTTTCCTAAGGGAGGTGAGAATCTTCCAGAGACACCAAGAATTTCCCCCTTGGTAGTTTCAGATTCTTTCTGACTAAACCCACCTACCTCTTTAGCCAATATAATGGAATGAAACCCTTACCAGCGAACGCAGTATATTGGCTAGGGAGTAAGGATAGGAAGGGATAAGAAATGGATACGGAAACATTGAATTGGGAGTGGGACTGTAAGGAAACAATGAATTTGCCTATTATTATTACTTTAAGGGAAAAAATTAAACCGCCACACAAAAATCATATAAATAGATTAGACATATATCGTAAAAGTGGCAAAATGATTCTTTAAAAAAATCATATATAAAAATTTTAAATATAAGAAGAAAAACAAACCTATATAATACATACATAAATATTATATTAACACATTTTTTTTTTCCTTTATTTTTTTTTTCTGCTATTTTTTTTTTATTTTTAAATTAAATCCTAGTCTTCAATTCAATCAATACTGATTTTCTATTCAACATTTGAATGCAACATACCATATTTTGTTTGTGGGTTTCCATATAAAATGAAAAAAGATTTATTCAAGAACATAATATAATACAAAAGAAATACTTATTTAAATTTATCATCTCGAATGGATCCTGTTATTAACACACAATTGAATAACGAGCAAAAAAAAAAAAAAGGAAAAAATAAAAAGAAAATATCTTACAATCCTTAAGGAGTACATACACAAATACTATATTTTTCTTCATTTATTCATTCATTCTATTCATTTCATTTCATTTCGGTGAAATATTTTTAAAATACTGGGAAATTGAAAAAAAAAAAAAAAACAAAAAGAAAAAAAAATCATTTTATCCCAGATGGCATAAAAATCTATATAGAATTGTAATATCCTTTTTGTTTTTTCTATTCATTTTTATTTTCTTTCTATTTATTACTTTTACTATTGTTTTCAATTTTTCTTAAATTTACGATCAGAATACTTAAAATCAATGTTTAATTTCATTAGAGAAATCCACGTTAAAACAAACATTTTGTACACCATCCAATCCAAGTTTTCCATTATGGATTTTAATAAAATTTGAATAGTAATGAGAAAAACAAAAAAAACAAAAAAAAAAGATTAAAAACATATGTAAAACGAGGAAGAATACAGTTGACTTAGTCAACTCTTAGATACCCGTACGAACCGTTAGTATGTTCACAGCCTGTCACTCTGCTTACAATATTATTTTTTTAATATTTTAGTATTTTAAAATAATTTGGGTGAATTTTATAATTTCTAGAACTATGGGTTGTACATATATTCAAACTATATATAAACATATATATAATACATATATATAAACATATGTACATTCTTCAAAAGCAGATTCTAACCTTTCACATAACGATTATCAATCCAAAACTTTTTCAAATATTCTATAGTACCATTTAATACTAAGCGGTAAATGTATATTAAATTTACTTAGTACAAAATAGTAAATATAATTTTAAATATTATATTATATTATATTTAAATATTCCATTGATAGAATAATTTCTTATAAGTACAATAAAATACATATATGTATGTAAATACGGCGCTATATAATATACATCTATACTCTTATCATTCATTCACTAGTGACATATACGATATGTAAATAAACATGATATTATATAAGTATGTATATATATCAATATCATATAAATAAAAATTCTTCAAGCAACCGTTATGTTGTTTATTTAATTACATTTTTATGTACTACGCATTATATCCTCAACAATTTCAAATTATCGAGTAAAACAAAATGGAAAAAATTCGTAAAAGAAATTTGTTAGAAAATTTGAAAAAATCAAGTAACACTTTCGTCAATTATAAAGTAACCCTATATTATTAAACAAAGTTGTTAACAGAAATAAAAGTATAATGTTGGAGCTTTAATTTTTGTGTATTACTTCAAAAAATTTTAACAGGTGTTCAAGTTACAGGTGTTTAAAAATAGGAAATTTTCAGTTTTTGACCCCTTACAGCTCCTAAACGGGGGGTGATACAAAAAAAATTTCTGAAATGACTCATACTAATTTTCAAAGATCTAACTTCTGTCAAAATTTCAAGTTTTTAACTTTAACCATTTAGAAGATGGAAGGGTTAAAGAATTTTGCAAAATTTGAGTTTCGCATAACGGTAAATTAAGACACCGTATGCCAAAATTATATATTTATTGTATATACAGTTTTAAAGCTAATGAAAGTAGTAATCGTTTGGCGTTTTCAAAATGAAGATATACCTTATACAACTTGTGCTATAACAATTTAAATATAAAGCTTTTTTGAACCTTTGGGGAGCTGTAGCTCCTTAACGGGTGGGGCTACAAAAAAAAGTTATTAAAAATAAAATTAATATTTTTGTGAGATCTATCAGTAAAATTTCATAGCTCTATTGCAAAAAAAATGTGGGGATCTAAAAGTTAGGTGTTCGAGAGCTACCCTAAGGCTTGGTCCAAACTCAACCAAAAAAAATAGGGAACCTACAAATTACTCCCAAAATATTTTGTGTAAATTTCAAGATTCTAGCTTTCTTAGTTTTTGAGTTAGCGTGCTGACGGACGGACGGACATGGCTCAAAAGTCTTAGAATTTTTTTCTGATCCGATCCATACCTTTGAAGGTATATCTAGCTCGCTTATTTCGAAGTGTTACAAACGGAGGAGTAATTTTATTATACCCGATCCTATCGTACGGGTATAAAAAAAAAAGGAAAAAACAAAAATAAGTCCAAAGAATACAATTTTGATAAATTAATGTTTGACAAAAGAAGACAACATTTAAATTATTTGAATCTTTGTAATACTTTTTCTATGATTTTTCTCTTAAACAAAAAAACTAATAATTTATTACAGTAACTGTCATATTCATTAAATTGTTGTAAAATATTAACTTTTAAATATACTAATATATATGATAATAAAAATCGAATAAGGTTTAAGTTATTTTGCGACTATATAATCATCAATGAAAGAAATTTTATTTCAAAAATCATAAATTTTCAAAATTTTTGGTTTTATTTAGAAAAAAATAAATATAAAAAAATCATCATAACTTATTATTGAAATTGAAGTTCTTTAATTAATTTAAGTTTTAATTTTTAAAAGTCTTTTGGGGTTTTTATTCTTTATTTGCTTCATTCAATAAGGTAGACCTTATTACAATATATAATACATTAGATATATCTAATAAATAAGGAAGAAATTCTGTTTGTTTGTTTATTTGTTTGTTTGTTTGTTTGTTTGTTTGTGCCCTTTTCACGTAAAAACCACCAGTCCGATTGCAACCAAATTTTGCAGGAACGTTCCTACGACCCCGGAAAGTGTTATAGGCTATATCGCGTTTCGGTTCATTAACCCATTGCGGCTCGAGAGCCATTTAAAACCGTTTCGTCTTTTCGTTGTCCTGCCTAAACGGTTTGATCGATTGAGTTGAAAATTTGGACAAATATTCTTCTTATCATTGGACGGGTACCGAAGAAATTTGGATTCAATATGTTACCCGGATTCGGCCCGGCGGGCTTCCAAAAAATTTTTTGTTTCCGATTTATGTCCAATTTTGTATGGTGGTTTTACGGTCTGAAAAAAAGGCTGTGACAAATTTTTATGAAGATCCGGTAACCCGTTTGGGCACGAGAGCCGAACAAAGTTCATTAAATTTTTCTGTTGTCCTGCTTAAACGGTTTTGCCAATTGATTTGAAAATTTACAAAAGTGTAGCTCTTTACCACAGGAGCTCACTGAGGAGATTTGGTTACGATCCATTAACCCGTTTCGGCACCAGGGCTCAATAAAAAATTTTAATTTCTTTGTTGTCGCACTTAAACCGTTTTACCAATTGAGGTGAAAATTTACAAAAGTGTAGGTCTTTATAACAAAAGCTTTCTGAGTTGATTTGGTTACGATACATTAACCCATCAGGCTGCAGGCCATGAAGTGTCTCATTTTTTGTTGTTGTGCTTAAACGATTTGACCAATTGAAAATTTGCACAAGTATTGCACTTTGGCACACAAACTCATTCAATAAATTTTGTTGTGATACATTAACACATTTCGACACGATAGACTGTCAAAAAAAATTTTGTTTCTAATTTCGGTCTAATTTGGGAGGATGAATTTATGGTTCTAAATAAAGCCTGTGACAAAATGTTTGTTAACGTTTATTAACCCATTTCTGCACGAGCACTTATTAATAATATTTTGCCTAATTTTGTGTATTGTTATTATTATTAAAAAGATATTTCCAACACTCTTTACTTTTATCTATACTGTTTCTAATATTCCATAAAAACCTTTCAATGCAAATTTCTAATATAGAACAGTAATTAAAGTAACCTTATTAAGTATCTTAAGAATACTGTTTTTAAGTCTTAACAACATAACATTTTCATGTTAAAAAAAAGAAACAATCTCCTACATTAGACAATCATCATGTCATCATTCAGAAATGCATTACTTAAATGTGGTCTTTACATGTGGTCTACCTATATAAGATGCATGTATATAACATGTTTCCCATAAAATATCATTGAAATATGTACATATAGTATGTATAATATCCGTATATTTAAAAATGCTATAAACTTAATCAATTAAATTAGAAAACATATTCACATTTCTGTACATCATTTAATCAAAAATGAGTACATACATATTTAAAGAACAGAAAACCTTACATTCTTATCCATATACAATTTTTACACATATTTTTAGCCAATCAATTTGGAAACATAATTAGAAAAACTAAACGAAAAAAAAATTCTGGTTGATTTATAAAGGTAAAAAACAATCATGTATTTTTTATGTTGAAAATATGTTAAACAGAACCTGAAATGTACGCATTTAAAAAGAAGTTTTTTTCAAAATTTGAAGAGCTGTCGGTGCTGTAGGATCTCCAACGGTGAGAGTATATAAAAACGTTGTTCTACAACATTACTCTTTTAAGAGACCTATGCATAGTTAATATTTCATTGCTCTTTATTAAACAGTATATAAATTTTAACAGACGGAGGGACAGAGCGAACCTAATAGCAAATTTTTCAAAATGTGCTTAAAAGGAAAATTCACAAAAACATGAAGTGACATTACTTACGATAACAAATGTACTACATTATGGTCATAATTGAAATCCACTTGGCCGTCATTGTGCACTCAATAGATTATTGATTCCTTTAAAAAAATTTTGTATAAGAATTGTCTCTAATTCTTGGATCTGTTTATTCAATTTAACTAAATCTAATAAAAAATAGAATATAAACTACCATAAATGCATAAATAAAAATATAAATGCATATAAACTACCATAAATCTGTAAATGCATAGTAATAAGTTAACTATATTAATTAAATTATATTAACGCAGAAACAAAAGTTAAAAATTTTTATTTCATAAAGCCAAAAAAGTACTCCGGGCAACGCCGGGTACTCTGCTAGTAGTAAAATATTTTTAAATTTTTATTTTGTATTCTTATACTTATTCAGAATATATGTATAATCAAAGAGTTTGTAGCAAGTATGATATGAAACCTAAAATCCCTTTTTGAATTGAAATTTAAGGAAGGATTTTATGATCCCTCCTTAAGAGATTTTTCATCAACGATAAATGAAAACAATCCTATAATGAAACACTAATGACTACCCTAAATAAAAACTTTTCTACCCTAAATAAAAACTTTTGAAAATTTTAATTTAAAATGTTCTCTTTAAAAAAGGAAGAGATTCGAAACTCGAATAATCTAATTGACATACATTCTGAAGAGCTTAAAATATTAAAATTTTTATAAAAAATTATTTTTAAAACTCACTTTTAAATATTAGTGACAAGTTAATTTGCAAAATAATTTTTCATACCCATACTTCATAATCCTAAATTTTTTTCCAAATCACTTTTCCCCCATCAAGAATCCCTCCCACAACCCTATCCCATAAACCAAACTGTGCATTTGTATTAAACATCCCAACCTAAAGTTTTGATTGGTTAAAGTGCAACACTATCCGGAAGAATCACATGCAATTCCTCTGGCTGATTGTTGAAGTTTTCCATCAACTCTCGTAAAAAAAAAAAAAAAAACAAATTATCAGCGTTCTAGATTTTTTTAGATTCAAAAAATTTTGCTTTCTTTTATGAAATAATATATGAAGTGAGTCTGTTTGCTTATTGATGCATTTGAGTTGTAATCAATAGAGACTCCTAAAGATTTTAGGTATTCTCAGAAAAATAGGTCCTCCTTCCTCAAGAAATTCGACACAAAATTAAATTTAAAAACAGCCGTCTTTCTTTCTGAAGGCAGATCAATGCAATTGCGATTTGTTCTGTCTGAATGGTTTAACCGATTCACTTTAAATATTGTGGATGCGTTACTTATTGCCAAAAAAATTTATTTTACTTATGGTCCTTTAATACCATTCTAATACATCAGTTAGTATAATTTAATCAATAAATATTTCATTACTGGCAATTATTTAGAACTTCAATTATCTTTTTCAATCATTTTCTTCAGTAAAAGTCATTATACCCGTACGATAGGATCGGGTATAATAAAATTACTCCTCCGTTTGTAACACCTCGAAATAAGCGAGCTAGATATACCTTCAAAGGTATGGATCGGATCAGAAAAAAATTCTAAGACTTTTGAGCCATGTCCGTCCGTCCGTCCGTCCGTCAGCACGCTAACTCAAAAACTAAGAAAGCTAGAATCTTGAAATTTACACAAAATATTCTGGGAGTAATTTGTAGGTTCCCTATTTTTTTTGGTTGAGTTTGGACCAAGCCTTAGGGTAGCTCTCGAACACCTAACTTTTAGATCCCGACATTTTTTTTGCAATAGAGCTATGAAATTTTAACCACTGATAGATCTCACAAAAATATTAATTTTATTTTTAATAGCTTTTTTTTGTAGCCCCACCCGTTACGGAGCTACAGCTCCCCAAAGGTTCAAAAAAGCTCTATATTGAAATTGTTATAGCACAAGTTGTATAAGGTATATCTTCATTTTGAAAACGCCAAACGATTACAACTTTTATTAGCTTTAAAAGTATATATACAATAAATATATATTTGTGGCATACGGTGTCTTAATTTACCGTTATGTGAAACTCAAATTTTGCAAAATCCTTCAACCCTTCTATCTTCTAAACGGTTTAAGTTGGAAACTTGCAATTTTGACAGAAGTTAGATCTTTAAAAATAAGTATGAGTCATTTCAGAAATTTTTTTTGTATCACCACCCGTTTAGGAGCTGTAAGGGGTCAAAAACTGAAAATTTCCTATTTTTAAACACCTGTAACTTGAACACCTGTTAAAATTTTTTTAAAGTAATACATAAAAATTAAAGCTTCAACATTATATTCTTATTTCTGTTAACAACTTTTTTTAATAATGTAGGGTTACTTTATAATTGACGAAAGTGTTACTTGATTTTTTCAAATTTTCTAACAAATTTCTTCAACAAATTTTTTGCATTTGTTTTACTCGATAATTTGAAATTGTTGAGGATATAATGCGTAGTACATAAAAATGTAAATAAATAAACAACATAACGGTTGCTTGAAGAATTTTTATTTATATGATATTGATACACATACATACTTATATAATATCATGTTTATTTACATATCGTATATGTCACTAGTGAATGAATGATAAGAGTATAGATGTATATTATATAGCGCCGTATTTACATACATATATGTATTTTATTGTACTTATAAGAAATTATTCTGTCAATGGAATATTTAAATATAATATAATATAATATTTAAAATTATATTTACTGTTTTGTACTTAGTAAATTTAATATACATTTACCGCTTAGTATTAAATGGTACTATAGAATATTTGAAAAAGTTTTGGATTGATAATCGTTATGTGGAAGGTTAGAATCTGCTTTTGAAGAATGTACATATAAACATATAGTTTGAATATATGTAGAACCCATAGTTCTAGAAATTATAAAATTCACCCAAATTATTTTAAAATACTAAAATATTAAAAAAATAAAATTGTGAGCAGAGTGACAGGCTGTGAACATACTAACGGTTCGTACGGGTATCTAAGAGTTGACAAAGGCAACTGTATTCTTCCTCGTTTTTAAATTGGCATTATTAATATAATACTTAAGGTATAACATCAAATAACAAAAGTAAATTCATTAATTTCTAAATAGTGATAATGAAGGTTCTGATATGGAAGGATATATAGGAGACAAATAGATTTTTTCGGTTTTATTAACACTCATTATTAAAATGTAAGGTTCAAGAGTAATAAAAGTAGAGTTTAGTATCTTCTCCAAAGCAATGCATAGTA
Source organism: Poecilobothrus nobilitatus (assembly GCA_947095535.1). Classification (NCBI taxonomy): domain Eukaryota; kingdom Metazoa; phylum Arthropoda; class Insecta; order Diptera; family Dolichopodidae; genus Poecilobothrus; species Poecilobothrus nobilitatus. The sequence continues at coordinate 37,842,776 of OX352774.1, read as the reverse complement.
TTATGTTTGTATCAATTCTACATTCTGTATTTAGTGAATCAAAACAAAAAAAAAATAGGATACAAATTTTTTTTTCTTTTACTTAGTCAATTTTAAATTTATTGATTTTTATTTTTTGTTAAAATTTTTAAATTATTTATCTTCTTTTTTTTCCTTCATTAAATTTTGTTTTATCTACGCTATAAATTCTCTATATGTGTATAATATTGTAAAAATATTTTGTATCCATATGTATATATAAGTATAAATAAGAAACACATATGATCAAAGAAGCTATATACAGGATGCAGCGCAGTTGTAAGTGAAGATAATCATAACCGAAAGTATAAGAAGTTAAAACAAACAAACAATTTTACTACGAGCCAGGGATTTTTATTTTTGAAACGCTTTTCGAGAACTGAACTAAATTTTAATATACTTTTAATATCCTTTTAAAAATTTAACATTTAGAATAGGTAGAGTTGTTGCAGAATTTGTTAATATTTATTAGGTTTAATTTTCTTTTCTTTTTTTGTGAAAAACTATGCAGTCGTTTCATGTGTTTTAAATATATCTTATTCTTTACCAATTTAATATAGGTTAGATGTTTTTTTAAAACCACTACAAATACCCTAAACTCTTAAAGGGATCAAATTTAATTTTCTTCTTGTATATATTTTGAATTCTTAATTCCACTTATATCGGAAACCATTTAATATTGAAAGGGATAATTTGGATATCCCTTCTTTTTAAAAAATAAAAACAATTTTTTCTGTTTCTGTTTTTTTTTTCTCCTTAGTATATTACCTCATGTCATAGTATTCCAAAAATATTATAGAACACCCTGTACATGTATTTTTATAATTTTTTTTTTTACTTTCCTATTTTTAATGTAATACACATGGTCTTGTGGTATTCATGGTTCATGTTCATACATCACAAGTACTAGTAAAAAAACAACAAAAAAAATTGATTTCCTTTGGAAAAACAAAAAAAAAGGACTCTGGATAAAGAGAAGAAAATCTAATATTTTGTCTTCATTTCCCATTGCCTTTGTTTAAAAAAAAAAAAGATTTTTCATATAAAATAATGTTACATACATATATATATGAATATTAATATAAAAAATATTAAAGGAAAGTATGACATTGTATGTATGTATATATAGATATATGATTTAAATCGTTCTCTCGTATAGTGGCAGAGTTGTTGAGCAAAATGGAATATTTTTTATTATTTGTTCTAAATACGATTTTCTTGGGTATTTATTTACGACACCATTTAAAAATTCCTATTAAGTCTATTTTAGTATGAAGGATTTATTCAGATAAGTAAAATATCATTTATTTTACTATTAAGGGACCTGAAGTATTAGACTCATTTTCACTAAAAACTTTTAAAAGGTTATCTATCACTTAAGAAAATATAAAGAAATAAAAAGATAAGTGAAGAGCTGAAAATCAGATTCCAAGAATTTTTTCCGTTTAAGGATTATGGTTGTATGATATTTAAGCCTCATTTATGAAGAAATTAGAGTCATATTTTAACATTTATTTAAATATAAATACCATAAATCTGAATGGAACCTATTGAACCTTTTGAATCAATTTAACACAAGTTAATAATTCTTGATGGCAAACTCTTGATGATCCAAAGCATCTTGACATCAAACAACCCTTAAATAAATTTAAAAAATATTAACAAAATAAAGTAGATTTTAAACATATATTTATAGGATAACTATTAAAAAGGCAAATATTCTAAATGAAAGGAAGTAAAAACTAATATAAGAACTTATATTGATATTTTTTTCTAACACACAAAAACTAAATTTTTTTTTTATCAATTTGCATTCTTTCTATTTAAAATAAATATAGAACACAAGGATTTTTTTTTCTCATTTCATCCATTTTTATTTTAATTTGATTTATATGCACATATCTTGCAATCCATTTCCTCATTTTCTTTTCTTCACATGATCATAGATAATCTTTTGATTTTCAGGTTATTTTTAAAATATATACCATATATTATTGTAAAAAGATTGATTGACAAAAAAATTTTAAATCTTCTGCTATTGATAGATTTTATCTCTTAAATGATTTTGCTTGAATAAAGAGCATCTTTTTAGAATGTTTATATAAAAGATTTCCATTTTTAAAGAAGTAGAATAAATATATTATGCGTTCTTTAAGTAGTTATCGTTTTATTATTTTTTTTTTATTGCATTTTTCTGCCATATAAATGTGAACAGAGAATTACACAGCCTTTCCTTTTCAGGCGTGGCTGTAAATACCGTAAGAAGAAAAACTCTTACGACGTGTGTGGGATTCGAACCCACACTCTCTCGGTGTTTAGATCGTATTTTATACGCTCTTACCCACTAGGCCCCTTTATTATTTATAGCTTTAAATCGCCATTACCCTTCAGCATAATTTTATACTAATTCCGAAAATATCTAATAATTAGTTGTAACAGATATTTCTTTAATAGTTATTTCCATGATAGATTCTTAAAACCTAAAGGACTTGTTAAAATACAAATAGATAAACTAATGTAAACTAGGTATCGAGACCAATAATGAGATGCTAAAAAGCAAAGAGTCAAAAAAAAAAAAATTTAAATTAAGTAGTACTTAAGGTCACAACATGGTGGCCATATATACAAAAAAATCAGTAAATTCCCATATATCCAAATTTTCTTTATTCCTATTCCTTTATTCCAATGCCCAAACCAAACAGTATATTGTAATATAGGTTCTAACCTAATGTTTAATTTAAAATATGGGTGGAATTCCGTTGGTTCAAGTCGAAAAATACCAAAGAGGACTCGTCGTGCGTTGACCTTATTGGTGTTTTTGGAGATTTCTATCTACCCTTTTAAAAAACAAAAACTGGTAGTAATAGTGATAGGACATTAAATCTACATCAAAGGATCACATTGTTATACTTACATCACTTTAAAATAATCTAATACCAAAACTGATTATTAATATAGAATACTATTGATTTAATTTTGTAAATGCATTTCCATAAATTTTTTAGCCTGTTACATCTAACTGTGTAATTATGTATTTAATAAAACTCAGGTGCAAAAAAAACCAAAAGGATTTTAATGTTAAAGAAAATTCAAAAACAATCTATTTTATGAAATATTTAAAGAACATATGAATGTACAAAAAATTTTAAATTTAACACATTCCATCATACATAATGTGGCCTAACCTCAGCCTTAACTTTTACTTCCTAACCAATTTAACTTTAAATAAAGTTTTAAATAGAATTAATGTTTACACGTTGAAAGTCCTTCATTTTAACTGAAATTTTATTTTTTTTTTCATTTTATTTCATTTTTCTGGTAATTTGATCAGAGAATGAATTAGGTACATCTTTTTTTATTTCTTTTTTTTCATTCAAGAATTATGGAACGAGAGTAAAAGGAATAAAAAATTATATATATATTATAAAAATACATTTTTAATGTTATTTTTAAAATTAATAACATTTTTAGTGAACTAAAACTGAAAGTATATGGTATGGTAATGTTAATGTTAAGAAAAAAACAAATTTTTAATTTTTAAAGTTTTATTTTTCATATGATTGTGGAAAAATGGGATTTTCCCTAAGTAGGAAAAAATTTTTGGAGAGAATTATTGAAAAATAACTAACAGTTAAGTGATACTTTAACTCATTAAAAACAGCAACACCATAAATGAAGTTCTAAATAATATTTCGCCGTTTCAAATTTCCACTCAGTTATGAAATTTACCAAATATCCTTAAAAGTAAGAGAAGAAGAAAATTAAATTAAATTGAATTTAAAATCTTAAGTTTGTTATTTTAATCTATAAAAGCATCTCACCACATAGCCTTAATTAAATAACTCCCTAAATATTTACAACAATGTCTAGTGGTTCACAAAACTAACCAGGTACTTAATTACGATATATTATACATAGCACAATTCCTGTAATATTTAAAATACTAAGTTCTAAATACTCATGTAAGTATCAATCTCATGTATCAAATACATCTATATATATTTCATAAGTCAAGACAAAGTGAAATGATAAAGACATACCCAATCATAATCATGTCTTATAATTGATTTTATTACAACGATTTTCACTCATAAGATTATAGGATCCAAATATGTCTATAGCAATATATACATAATAATGTAGATCAATTCGGCATTTGATACGATTTTCCTACCAGCAATTTTAATTCCACTTAAAATTTTTTTTGTTTTTTGTTTGTTTTTTTGTTTGTTCTTTGATTAAAAGATTATTAATTAATGAATTAGGTATATATAAAAAATATATCTAATATGGAACAACTCCATACCATTATGGATATAAAAATGTATTTTTGGTGTAAAGTTATTATATTTACTCCTCTCAGCTCTCTTAGGTTTTTTATCTTTATTTTTTTGTTGTTTTTTTGGTTTTTTTTGGTTTTTTTGAAAGACCTTAAAAATTGGGATATGGACAGACTAATGAAGGATGAATTGAAATGAATGATATCAAAAGAATATAAATACTAGAAAAAAATATTTAATTTATACATGAATATTAATATATTATGTATACGTGTATATACAACATACATAGAAATTTAAACAAAATATGTCCTTGAATTCAGGAACCACTTGTGAAATTTAAAGCTTTTTAAAGCATGAAAGGAAATTAATTTGATTTTATTGTAAAAATATAAAAATAAAAAATAAAAATAAAAAATAAAAAAAAAATTTAAAAGGAAATAAAATTTTTTCTAAGAATTTTTAATTTTAAATTTTTATGGTATTAAAGCAAAAATGATAAAATAATAAAAATTCTATAATGTATCTAATAATATTTTTATGATATTTTTTATTTTTTTTTTTTTGAAATTTCAACTAAAAGCATAAATATTTAATTTTACATTTATAACATCCTTGGTTGAATTCTGAATTACTGCATACGCCAATGACCTTAGATTGAGAAAATCAAAAAAAAAAAAAAATGGCGAAATGAAAGAAGATTTCTGTTTGTATGTTTCCTTTTAAATTGTGAAACAAATTTTCTCTAGATTGCCAAATTTTTGATGAAATGCCAAATTTTTAAAATCAATTAAATTTAATATTTCAATGGTTATTTTAAATTACGTTAAAGAAGTAATTTTAACGTTTCCGCTGTATCTAATATTCTTTTCCAAACTTATAACATTTTTGTAAATGGAGCAATAATTATTTTAATATAGAATATAAGAACTTAATATATTATTTCTTTATTACATAATATTTAGTATTAAACCATATTTCAATCTACATTGTATCTACGAAGTTCTACATGGTATAAAATTTAAATATTTAATATTAAAAGATTCTTTAATTTAATAAAAATTGCGTATTAGTACAAAAACGAAGCAGAGTGTACAGTAACTGTCATTTATATTCAAACTATATGTTTATACATTCTTCAAAAGCAGATTTTAACCTTCCACATAACGATTATTAATCCAAAACTTTTTCAAATATTCTATAGTACCATTTAATACTAAGCAGTAAATGTATATTAAATTTACTTAGTACAAAATAGTAAATATAATTTTAAATATTATATTATATTACTAGAAAATCCCCTGTGCAATTGCACAATTTCTATAGATTCAAAAACATTTACGTTATCATACTGACTCCCACTACCTGAATTAAGGGAGAGATTATTACATGTATTTTTTTAGATTAGGTATTTTAAGTACCTAACTAAAATAATTTATGGATTTTTAATTTAATTTGAATTTTTTAGGTGTAGGGTATAAATGAGTTGGTTGCATCGACTTACTGTTACTTTTACTTCTTTTTTTTTTGCTTGAAAAAAATTTGCTGAATTTATTTTATTTAAATGTACTTTGGAAGAGGTATTATTAGGTGTATTTAATAAAAGATTCATGCCTCTGATAATGAAATTTCATTAATTTTCGGTGGCTTTTTTTTGTGACGGTCGTTTTCGACAGCTTTTTAATTTAATGGTCTAATAATAAATTAGTACAAAATTATGAATCTATTGTGAGAGAAGGCTTCTAAAATGATATTTTCTATGTTATTTTTTCTTTTTTTTTAAAGAAAAATATCCATTTCTATAATATTTAGTAAGTTTCTGATTTCTGTTATGAAATATAATTAGCTAAGTCTGCCGAATTTTATATTAATAAAAAAATTCGAATATTTTATGTTATATCAAAAATGCAGCTTAAAAAATCAAAATTCCAACCTAAATAAAAAATACAAAAATACTTTAAAGTCTGCTGCGAAGCTTTTACCAGCTTTTATAATAGTGAAAACAAAATCAAGAATACAATCGGCCTATTATTTATTTCTTATAAATATAAGGCTTACTATAAACTTTGCTCTTTTTGCTTTCAAGTCTTTTAATTTTATTAAGAGTATTTTTATTTTTTTCAAAACAAAGAGTCATTTGAAAACTGACAACAGGAGATTAATAATTTATTTTTAATTTACCGCTGCGACCAGTTCATAATGGATGTGGCAGTCAAATTTAAAAATTAAAAATTTGCTTTAAATTTTGTATCGAAAGTACTTTTTAAAAAGTAAAAGTTTGTGTCTCTGATAAGACTTTTAGTCGAAGATTTGTGTCTCTGATCATAAAATTTTAAATTATTAAATAAATATACAGAAATATTATCATTGCCAGTTTAGTTTATATTCAGTGTGAGTGGTTTATTATAGATCTCTTGTGTGTATAATCTGGTATAATATTGTGTATATTATCAGAAATTCAATTATTAATTCCTGGTATTATATTATCTGATCTGATTAATAAATCCTATTTTTTTCCATGCCTAACAATATTATTAATGGTCTAATAATAAATTAGTACAAAATTATGAATCTATTGTGAGAGAAGGCTTCTAAAATGATATTTTCTATGTTAGTTTTTTTTTTTTTTTTTAAGAAAAATATCCATTTCTATAATATTTGGTAAGTTCCAGACTTCTGTTATGAAATATAATTATTTAAGTCTGCCGAATTTTTATTAATAAAAAAATTTCGAATATTTTATGTTATGTTTTATGTTAAAAATCTAAATTTCAACCTAAATAAACAAAACTATTTTAAAGTCTGTTACGAAACTTTTACCAGCTTTTATGAAAACAAAATCAAGAATAAAATCGGCCTATAATTTTTTTGTTATAAATATGAGACTTACTATAAACTTTGCTCTTTTCACTTTCAGGCGTTTTAATTTTATTAAGAGTACCTATTTTTATTTTTTTTTTCCAAAACAAAGATTGAAAACGCTAACAGAAGATTAATAATTTATTTTTAATTTACCGCTGCGACCAGTTCATAATGGATGTGGCGGTCAAATTTAAAAATTAAAAATTTGCTGAATTTATTTTTATTGAAAATGTGTGTTTTTTAAGTATGTACTTTTCCTTTTTTGACTGTACTCACTTTTAATGAACGGTTTGTGTCTCTGTTAATACTTTTAGTGGAAAATTTGGTCTCTGGTAATAATATTTACTAAATTTATTTAAATTTTTAATGAACGGTTTGTGTCTCTTGATAATAATTTGAGTCAAAGATTTGTGTCTCTGGTAATAAAATTTTAACTTATTAAATAAATATCATCATTGCCAGTTTAGTTTACATTCAGTGTGAGTGTTTTATTATAGATATGAAATATATTTTTTTACATGTTGGCAAGGTCTCGCCAACATCTTGTGTATTATATTATAGATATTTAAATATTCGATTGACAGAATAATTTCTTATAAGTACAATAAAATACATATATGTATGTATATACGGTGCTATATAATATACATCTATACTTTTATCATTCATTCACTAGTGACATATACGATATGTAAATAAACATGATATTATATAAGTATGTATATATATCAATATCATATAAATAAAAATTCTTCAAGCAACCGTTATGTTGTGTATTTATTTACTTTTTTTTGTACTACGCATTATATCCTCAACAATTTCAAATTATCGAGTAAAACAAAATGGAAAAAATTCGTTTTAAAGAAATTTGTTAGAAAATTTGTAAAAATCAAGTAACACTTTCGTCAATTATTAAGTAACCCTATATTATTAAAAAAAGTTATTAACAGAAATAAGAGTATAATGTTGAAGCTTTAGTTTTTGTGTATTACTTCAAAAAACTTTTAACAGGTGTTCAAGTTACAGGTGTTTAAAAATAGGAAATTTTCAGTTTTTGACCCCTTACAGCTTCTAAACGGGGGGTGATACAAAAAAAATTCTGAAATGACTCATACTTATTTTCAAATATCTAACTTCTGTCAAAATTTCAAGTTTCCAACTTTAATCGTTTAGAAGATAGAAGGGTTAAAGGATTTTGCAAAATTTGAGTTTCGCATAACGGTAATTTAAGACACCGTATGCCACAAATATATATTTATTATATATATATTTTTAAAGCTAATGAAAGTAGTAATCGTTTGGCGTTTTCAAAATGAAGATATACCTTATACAACTTGTGCTATAACAATTTAAATATAGAGCTTTTTTGAATCTTTGGGGAGCTGTAGCTCCGTAACGGGTGGGGCTACAAAAAAAAGTTATTAAAAATAAAAATAATATTTTTGTGACATCTATCAACAGTTAAAATTTCATAGCTCTATTTCGAAAAAATGTGGGGATCTAAAAGTTAGGTGTTCGAGAGCTACCCTAAGTTTTGGTCCAAACTCAACCAAAAAAAATAGGGAATCTACAAATTACTCCCAGAATATTTTGTGTAAATTTCAAGATTCTAGCTTTCTTAGTTTTTGAGTTAGCGTGCTGACGGACGGACGGACGGACATGGTTCAAAAATCTTAGAATTTTTTTCTGATCCGATCCATACCCTTGAAGGTGTATCTAGCTCGCTTATTTCGAGGTGTTACAAACGGGGGAGTAGTTTTATTATACCCGATCCTATCGTACGGGTATAAAAAGGGAAAACTATAAATCAAACACCTTTTAAAAGACTGCGAGTGAAATCGCACAAGTTAAAGTATTAATGTATTTCTTTTAATCGAACACGTCATAAAGTAATAATTTCTCTCTCATTAATTTGCTAAAAAACATTATTCATTGGAAAACTGGGAAAGTATCAAAATCTGATATGGCGCACACTTATCTGACTCATGGAGCAGCGGTTAAGCCGCCAACCTTTCAATCGAAGGGTCTTGGGTTCAAACCCCGGTCAGGTCATATAAATAAAAAATATGTAGTAATTTCATATCGTAATAATGTATATCGTATAATTAATAGTAGTAATAATAACAATAATAATAATAATTGTAATAATAACAGTAATAATAATAGTAGTAATAATAATAATAGTAATAATAATAATAATAATAGCTGCTACAGTTGAAATATCTTTGGTTATATCATGATGATATCCACTGATGGCCCTGACTCTATAGTAAAATAATAATATTAATAAGAATACTAATACCAATAATAATAGCTGTTACAGCGACAGTGGGGGGGTTGCTTTCAATAACTATCTCATGCATCAGTAAGGTGTTATATATTACTGCATATGTTGTAACTGTTGTAACAGCTATAGTCAGTGTTAGCAAAATAATAATAATAATAAGCTGGTTCATTGTTCCTTTACAGTTCCACTCCCAATTCAATGTTTCCGTATTCATTTCCTATCCTTTCCTATCCCTACTGTCTAGCCAATATACTGCGTTCGCAGGTACAGATTTCATCTCATTATATTGGCTAAAAGGGGAGTTGGGTTTAGTCAGTAAGAATCTGACACTACCAAGGGGAAATTCTAGGTGTCTTTGGAAGATTCCCATCTCCCTTAGGGAAAAAAAAATAATTATTTTGCAAGAACAATATAAAGATATCCGAACAATATAAAAATCTCAACAGAAAAGATACTAAACCTTTTTTTAGGATTAAAGGCATATTATTAACAAATGTTCTTTATACTATAAAAACAACTATACTGATCGTAATAACTTAACCTTTACCGAATAATTTATTCATTTGAGAAAATTAATAGATGTCCTTCTAGTACTAGTTGACACAATACCACAATAAGGATAATTAAAAAAAAAATCAATTAAATTTGTGATGTTTAAAACTAATTTTAAATAAAAAAGAAGCTTTCTCACCTATACAAATTAATTTATTTTAAACTAATTTTCAAAATACATACTGATTCTAATTATATGTACTTATCTACAGAATATTTTTTTAATTTATTATTTTAAGTTCATTGAATAAATAAAAATAATTATAACAAAATAATGAATATTTAATTACTAAAAATATATAAAATAAAACAAAAAAAAAACTGAACTAATCAAAAACATTCACATGTAATAATAATAATTAAAATATTCAGATTTAAATCTTGTTTTTTTTTTTTTTTTATCCATTTTAAATCTAAAAACAAAAAAAAAAATGATTTAAAAAAAAATTAAAAAATTAATTATATTTAAATTTTAGATTTAATTGGGTATTATATGTTTTTTTTATTCATAATTTTTTTTTTTTTTTTTCTGCTGACTTTACTGACCCTCAATTATTAAAAAGTCACGTTTTTTTTTCAAATTTTATTCTATTATATAGGTATTTACTATGTTTTCTATTTAAAATTATGTACCTTCCTACATACATATACATATAATCATTGAACAATGAATTTTAATCTAAAATTAAATCTTTTCAATGATAATTTTATTCAATAAAAATCCGAGAAAAAAAAACATAAAAAATCATACAATTTAAAATAAATTTTATATAAACCAAAAAAAAAACAAAAAAAAAAAAAAAATTTAATTTTCCACAAAATGAAAATTACCATAATAATATTTAAAATTTTTTCTCATATATAATTTTATTTTTAATTGTAAATAAAAAATAAAAATAAAAATTATAATCCAAAATAAACATAGAAATTAAAAATTTTGTAATTAAAACTATTTTTCATGCAGATTATTGTTTAGTGAATTGGATTTTTCCCTAATTTAAAAAAATTTAAACAAATAATTATTTTTCTTTTATTTTATTGTTTTTGCTTTTTTTGTTTTTTTTGTTTTTTTTTTTTGTTTTTATATTCTAAATTAAACTGCAAGAATAGTAAATACCCGTAATTTTGTAGGGTGGCCAAATATTTTCATTTAAAATTTCATATTACACAAAATATGATTTTGTGTGCAATGAAAAACCTTATCAAAAAAAAATGATTATTTCATTATTTGATTATTGGATAAGTGATTATTGCAATTATAGGATCCAAATCTTTATAAACCAACAAATTTATAAACCACATTAAAAACTGTTAGTTATTATTGCCATAAACAAATGTGAATCAAATTATTAATTTTCAGATCCTTTCAGATTCGAAAGATCCATTCCATATTTACTTATTCAATCACGTGACCTTTATATTTATATGGATCTTATAATCCAGCGGTAACATAGTTTTTAAATCTAATTGAAAATTATTATTTAAATAATCTTTAAAATGATCAATCAAATTCTAGTTAATTGAATAACGAATCATTAATACATTATAAAAATTACGAAGCTGTATAATGAATAGATATTGTATAATATTAAAACTCAAAAAATTATTTATTTATTTATTAAGCTTACAACAACTTTACAAAAATATTTTATGCAATTGTTAAAGAAACAAGGTAAAGAACAAGATAGATACCGAAATGTAACTCTATAAATACATTTGTATATCATTCATATTCAAATTTTAAACTATATGTATAGCAATAGCATATATTGTATAGAAACATAAAATTCGGCAAAAAAAAAAGAAATAAGGTAGAATGTAAACCAACGGTTTTTAAAAGCGCACATTTCCAAAACACAACACAAACGGTTTAGAATTGTGACTTGCACAAAAATTTGAAAATTTAAAAAATAAATTTTAAGAAATTTTTTGTAATAAAAAAATATGTGAAAATAACACTTTTCTGGAATTTTGACGCCCTGTAAGTCCGGAAGCCTTTATAACTAAGAAAAACAGTTAACATACGTAAAAATATATTACCGGAGCTTTATTTCTTATGTCTTGCCGACGAAAAATTTGTACAGGTGCTTAAGTTACAGGTGCCTAAAAATAGAAAATTTTCAAATTTTCAGCCCTAATACCTCTTAAACAGAAGGTGGTGCGAAAAAATTTTCTTTCTTGTCACAAAATTTCAGGTTCCAATCTAAAGGCATGCCGGAAGTTATGAAAAAAGAAATTTCATGCAAAATGTGGTTTTCACATAACGGAAAATTTAAATAGTAAATTACAAAATATTTCCTAATTTTCATATTACTTTATGTAGATAATAAAATGTTCGATCTTTTGGCTGTTTTAGATTGTAAAACTATTACGCAGAGCCTGAGATATATACATCTGAAAATGGTGCTTTTTCGCAATTTTGAAGAGCTGCAACTCTGGAACCCTATATAACTAAAATAAATCTTTAACACACGTTCAAATATACTACTGTAGCTTTAATTTTTATATCTTTCCAAAGTAAAATGTGTACAGGTTCCTAAGTTATAGCTGTTTAAAAATAGCAAATTTTCAATTTTTGAGCCCTAATAAGTCATAAACAGGGGGTGGCCCAAAAAAATTTTATGAGCAAACTTGTACTAATTCTAAAAGTTCTTTCTTGTCTAAAATTTCAAGCCTCTATCTAAAAGCGTGCCGGAGTTATGAAAGTAAAAAAACCATGCAAAATTTGGTTTTCACATAACGGTAAATTTAAATACTAAATTTAAAAAAATTGTATAATTTTGATATTAATTTACAAAGTTAAAAGAAATACCTGTCGTATGAAGTTTTCAGATTGAAAAAATCTTAAGCAGAACATACGATATATGCATTTAAAAATAGGGTTTTTTCAAAGTTTGAGGGGCTGTAGCTCCATAATCGATGGGGCTACATGAAAAAGTTGTTCCACAAAATTATTTTTTTTTATGAGACCTACCCATGGTTAAAATTCTCTATTTTTCTCTAGCTTTAACGGTGTAGAAGTTTTGTAAACAGACGGACGGACGAACGGTCGGACACAGTGAAATTAATAAGCACATTTTTTCAAAATTTTTTTGGAAATGTGCTAAAAACATTGTAAGAAGATTTAATAAAAAAAAACAGCATATAACTTTTCAGAAAGCATAAAAGATTCTAAATATTTCTTTTTTTTTTCCTATAGGTGGTGGGAATCTTCCTAAGACACCAAAAATTTCCTCTTGGTAGTGTCAAATTTAAATTTACCGTTATGTAAAAATTCGAGAAAAGAAAATCATTTAAAATTAACATAAATTATCTCAAAAGATATTTTCCTACCGCCATCTTTTTAAAAATAATTAAAGTTCGTAAATTTTAGAGGTGTCTAAAATTTACTATTTTTAGACACCTCTAACTTAGACACCTGAACATATTTTTTAAAGTAAAATGCAAAAATTAAAGCTCCGACATTTTTAGTTGCGTTAAGGACTTTTCTTAATTATATAGCGTTTCCTTAAAATTAAAGAAAGTATTTCTTGATTTTTCACAATTTTTGATTTAATTGGGTATTATATTTTTTTTTTTTCACTGACTTTAAATATAAAATTACAAAATTAGAAATTTCCTAAGAGAAAAAAAAAATTTCGGTGGAAATCACAATTTTAAATTTTTTTTGAAAAATGTTCGCCCTTAAAAAGTTTTGGTTTTATATACTGCCTTTTTAATGCATGCCTACCTCATTTAAAACCTTTAAATTAACATACATTTGGGTTTAGAATTTAAAATGTTTGTATATGACTTTTAAAAATATTACCGTATCTACCGTATTTATATTCAAAAACTCATCAGAAAAAAATTATTAATAGGTGAATAATAAATATTAAAAGTTGTGATATTAAATCTTTCTTACCTTACACATCATTACTAAGACACATCTTCAGTTCTGTGTATAAAACTGAAGTATACTGCGATTTATAAATAAGTTACCTATTTGTGAATCGTGATTAAATCATTTGGAGACACGAACCAATCTTCAATAATTCAATACAAGACATAAACCAATCTTTAATAATAAACTCAAACCAATAATTTTAATAATATTTCCATCTATTAGACGTGATATACAATAATTATAAATGTCATATCACTGGCTAAATGATATTTGGGATAATCAAATATAAGGGAAATAGAAGCATATGATTCATAGCTTCGAATCCCACACACGTCGTAAGAATAATTCTCTCTTACAATATGTAGCCGCGCCTCAAAAGGAAAGGTTGTGTAAATTATGTGACAGGGGAATAAACTACAAAAACAAAAAATTGAAAATTCAAATAATTTAACTTTTTTTTCAAAATTTTTCAGTCTAAATCAGTCTAATTTCAATTTTTATACAGAGCCAGTATAGGTATTATTAACATTATTAATTATAAATCGTTTGGTAACTTTATAAAATAACTCAAATTTCAAATATAAATAGCTTGCACATTTTTTAAAATGCAATATTTAAAATTAAACCATTTAAATAAAATATAATACATAATAATATTCTATACACTTAATTTAATTTTACCCAAAAATTTGATGACGCGTGAAATTTTCTATATAACTATGTAATTACGAATAAATATTATGTGTCACAGTATATAGATATTATTTGCATATTATTATTTTAATGTAATATACAATTTATTATTATTCAGTTCAAAAAATTTGGATAAACCCTGAATTAACCGAAAAACAAAAAAATAATAAATTAAAAAAAAGCTCTTAAAGCTAAAACAAAATTCAAATATTTAAATATTTGTTATTCAAATTGATTCTGTAATTAAAAAATAATATACAAAAAAAAAAAAACAACGGGGGAAAAACCCAAAAAAAAAGAAAATTAAAACAATTTAAATATTTGCCCTTTTTTTGAGGTTTTCCGTGTCAGATTTAAAAAAAAAAACTTTAAAAAAAAAAACAAAATATTTAATATTTCCCCTATTATTTTTTTTTTTTTGTTCTATCATCATTTTAGCGTTTATTTTTTCTAGTTTTTCCTAATAACTTACCACAAATTGGTTAAAAATATATCCATTGTTATATGTTTGACCATGTTTGGTGAGAACACAAATATTTTATAGAAAAATTAATGAACATCCGACACAAATTTAGACCACGTTCTTCTTCTATTTTTACCACCAACTATGATGTACTGTGTGTTCACATAACATATATATTATAATATTTGTCAGTGCTCAGCAATCAATGTATCGCGACACAATACTTCTATTTTATATATTTTCTATATAACCTTTATAAATTAAATTTTTTAACTCAGACTATTAATAAACAAGGTAGAATGTAAACCAACGGTTTTTAAAAACGCACATTTCCAAAAGACAATATAAACTGCTTAGAATTGGGACTTGCACAAAAATTTTAAAATTTCATGTAATAAGAAAAAACGTGAAAATAGGACTTTTCTGGAATTTTGAGGGACTGTAAGTTCGGAACCATATATATCTAAGAAAAACCGTTAAAACACGTAAACATATATTATGGCACCTTTAATTTTCATGTCTTGCCGAAGAAAAATTTTTACATGTGCCTAAGTTATAAGTTTCTAAAAATAGCACATTTTGAATTTTTGATGCGTAATAACTCTTAAATAGGAGGTGCTACCAAAAAATTTCTGAGGAAACTTATACTAATTCTAAAAGTTTTTTCTTGTCTCAAAATTTCAAGCCCCTATCTAAAAGTGTTCCTTTGCAATAGGAGTTATGCAAATAGAAATTTTTTTGCAAAATTTTGTTTTAATATAACGGTAAATTTAAATAGTAAATTACAAAATATTGTTAATTTTGATATTATGTTTTATAGAGGTAAGAAAATTGCCGGTCTTCTAGTGTTTTTGGATTGTAAAACTACTACGCAGAGCCTAAGATATATACATCTGAAAATAGGGCTTTTTTCGCAAATTTGGGGGGCTGTAACTTCGGAACCCTATACAATTAAAAGAAACCATTAACACACATAAAAATATATTACTGGAGCTTTAATTTTTTTGTCTTGTCGAAGAAAAATGTGTACAGGTGCCTAAGTTACAGGTGTTTAAAACTAGCAAATTTTCAATTTTTGGGCCCTAATAGCTCAAAAAAAATTTCTGAGCAAACTTATACTAATTCTGAAAGTTCTTTCTTGCCTCAAAATTTGAAGCCCCTATCTAAAAGTGTACCGAAGTTATTAAGGTAGAAAAATCATGCAAAATTTGGTTTTCACATAACGGTAAATTTAAATACTAAATTTAAAAACTATATATAATTTTGATATTGATTTATAAAGGTAAAGAAAATTCCTGTCCAATGGCTTTATAAGATTGAAAAAATGCTAAGTGGAACCTGAAATATACGAGTTTAAAAATAGGGCTTTTTCAAAGTTTGAGGGGCTGTAGTTTCGAAATGGAGGGGGCTACATGAAAAAGTTTTTCCACAAAATTTATTTTTTTATGAGACCTACCTATGTTTAAAATGTTTTTCTCTATCTTAACCGGTGTAGAAGTTTTGTAAACAGACAGACAGAGTGAAACTAACAGGCACATTTTTTTAAAAATTTTTTGAAAATGTGCTAAAAAAATAATGAGTGCTACAAAATATTTTGTTTTGACTAAAACAAGCAAAAGTATCATTTATTATTTATTAGTAACAAATTTGTACCAGTTTTATAAAGGTTATAGGTCTAAGAAATAAAGGGTTGGTTATCAAATCCACAAACCAAAATCCATAAATAAAAATCCAAATAACAAATTCTTCCTAATTATTTTTATTATATACATATTTCAAAATCAAAAAATATAAAGCAGTGGGGGCTGCCAACAAATAATTTGAAATAGTATAAGGGCTGCCACCTTAAACTCCCGTTAAACAAATTAATGAATCCTGATTTTGTAACAAACTCCAGAATCCTTTCTTATTATTTTTAAATACATACATATTTATTTATATTAATATTACATACATTAATGTAATGCAATATTATTGAACCATCGGCTACTAATCCCATTATAGGTTTTTATACTATTATTAAATTATATACTAATATTATTTATTTTGTTTATATTATATACTATATATTTACATTATATTAGGTCGTAAGGGGGTTATGTAAAGAAAAAAACTTATAACCTGTGCAGAGATCGAACCCATACTCCTTCGGTTAATACACCACACGCCTACCCACTAGGCTACCGAAGCTCCTACCGAAAAAAAAAAATAATAATAATAGTGTTTATACATACATATTTCAACATCATCTAAGTATTTAAAATAATTGTGGATTTTTTTTTTGTGGCAAAAATCTTTATGGATTTTGTTTTTCCTGGATTTTGGGACTCACCCGAAATTAAATGTAATTTTTCATTATAAATATTTTATACACATATTTTTTTTTTTATATTTTCTGTTGTAATGTGCGGCAGATTTAGAAAAAAAAAAAAATTAGTGTGCCGTATTCACACAAATGTTGCAGAGCACTTATATATGTAATATGTACTTCCTTTTTATGATTTAAAAAACATTTTTACTTGCGGTAGTTATAATTGATATTATTTTTGTTTGAATTACAGGAAAAAAAACCAAGGAAACAAAAAATATTCTTTTTTATTATTGCTATTAAAATCCAATATTTGTACATGTGAATATTCTAATTTGGTATAGAATTGTTTTTTTTTTTTTATTTTTAGTTTTTTAGTTTATTTTTGTTTTTTGTTGTCCTTGAAAGTATGTTTTTTTGACCTGGATTTTGAGTTAATTTATATATAAACATTTTTTTTATATTAAATTTTATATAATAACAATTTTGAAAGTTAATTTTACTTGAAAGAAGCGCCAAAATTTTTAAACATATATTTTAGATTGTAATGTCATAAGAATTAAAATAAACGATATTTGAAGAAAGTAAAGAACTAAATGATTGATAGTATGTAACATACATATATATAAAACGTTAAAGAAAGCCGAGTATACTATAAATTTAAAAAATTCTTCAAGATCTTTCCCACCTGGCTCATTTAAGAAGATGAGTTCAAATGCTTTGAGAAAAGAATTTGACATAGTTGTTTTATTCTCCTGCCGCATAAATATGACAAGGAAATTACACAGTTTTTCCTTTTCAGGCGTGGCTGTAAATGTCGTAAGGGGAAATTATTCGTGGGATTTGAAGCCACACTCTCTCGGTATTTTCAGCGTATTTTATACTAGGGCACCGAGGCCCCCCATTTAAATTTTGCATTTTATTAAATATATAACTCATTATTTAACAAGACAATTTAGAGTTACGTTAAATAAAATTTCAAAAAAACAAATTACTAATCATTGCATGATGATATTTCATTAATTTAATCGTCATCTACCCAAATACAACATCAGATTTAAATAATTAATTGGTTTCGATAATATAGATTAGCCATAAAGTCTTTCATTACTATATATTAAACTATATATTATACTATATAGATATTTGATTGCAGAATATAATTGTTGAAAAATTTTTTTTACTTTAATAATGAAAACTTTTTTATATTTAGTATATAAAACATATTTTGACTTAAAAAAAAAACTGAATTACTAGTCTAATTCATTTATAAAAAATTTTTTAATATCTTAAAATCCATAAACGATTTAAAGTTGGGAGTGGTACAAAAAACTTTTCTAAGATAACTTATTCTAATTTCAAAAGATCTTTCTTTTATTTAAAATTCAAAGGTATATCTAAAAGTATTGCGGGGGTATATGAAGGAGACAAAATTTTGCACAATTTTATTTTCGCATAACGGTAAATTTAAATACTAAATTTGAAAAAATTGTACTTTTTTGACATTGGCATTGAATATTTGACAAGTGATCACTGTGACACATTTGACAAGTGTCAATCTCAAAAAGGTAAAAATTTTAATCATGACCTAAAATATACACATCTGAAAAAAGTGATTTTTCAAAAGTTATCTACAGCCTCTCAATCTAGTTTGCCAAACCCTATGCAGTATATTATTTTATGTTAAAATGTCATTATGTTACCATGTCATATACTCCTCAATGCGTATTTGTGCGTTATAACGAAATTTAAGAAGAACATTACTACGAACATTGTCCACCTAAAATCCCTTTTCAAAGCTCGAATCTTCAAATGTCTTTTCTACATATTTATTCCTCAAATCAAACTTTACATATTATATTAAAGCTCCAATCATAAATTTAGGTTGAAAAGGGGTAGTGTTAGTTGATTAGTAACGAAAACTGCCTAAGAGAATTTCTTGCAGCTTCTTTGAATAACTTTTGATGTTTTCTACCATCCCTCGAAAAAAAAAAACAATTCATTAAGATATAAAGTGTAATTTTAAAATGTTTGTATATATCCTTATTACTTATAATAGCAATATTTAATGGTCGAAAAACAAAACAAACATCGAACATTTGTTTTCAAATGACCACATTTATTCATTCATTGGTAGCTCAACATATTATTATAAAATATTAAACTTTCATGCAGCTTTCAATGTAAGAAGTAAAAATTCTTAATTCTTTTCCGTTAAAAAAAAGTTTTTCACCACAAATTTAATTTTTTTTTTTTTTAAATAAAAAAAGGAGTTACGGATTAAAACAAAGAGAATTTCGTTATAGAGAAAATGACTTATAAAAGAAAGATCTTAAGTTACAGTTCAATTTTTGTACTCATTAAATTTTATTTAAGAAAAAAAAAATTTTTTTTTTTGGTTTAAAATTTTATTATCTAAGAAAAATATTCGAAGGAAGGAAAATTATAAAAGTTTTTCTACTTGAAACTTTAAAATGTTTATCGATTTTAATTCCTGTTTATAAAATAATTCTTTTTTTTTTTACTAAGTTTAAATTTAGTTTATATATATTTGATAAGTTTTGTTGTATATTTTTCTGGTTAATTTCCTTTGACCATTAATATTTATTAAAAAAATTTTCTGAATAAAAAGTTTTTATTATAAAGAGGAAATAAAGTGTTTTTTAATTTTTTTTTTTTTTATGCCCAAAAAGTATAAGCAAATAATTTTTATCTAATGTCACGAATTTTATAATTAAGCTCATTGAAATGTAAAGGAATATTTACAATTATAATTATATCTAAAAAAAAAAAAATAATTTTAGAAATATGTGAATACTAAAAATATCTGGAAAATGGATTTTTCTTAAAATAGTTTTTTAAAAAATTTCGGGACTCGGGTTTTAGGACTTGATTTTTTTTTTGTAGTGCATAATGATAAAATTTCATTTAAAATATGTTGTCGCTTATTTGCAACCAATGTAAATTTTAAATCCTAAGAAAGACCTAAGAATAAGTTACTAAATGTACTATTTAGTTCAAATTAGGAAAAACAAATTGATTATTTTATGTTTCTATTAAATCCAAACAACTGTACCACAAGGAAGAATTTTAAAACCATACTATATACATATATACTACTATATATATAACATAGATATACCAACATCAGCAGAAACAGCTCTTGTAGTATTTGCTAATGGCACAGTAATAACGGCAGTGATTAGAACACAGCAACTGAAAAACTCTAACGTGCTTTAATCAAAGTCAGCAAATAAACAAGAGATCGAAAAATTGAAAAAGATCCATAATTGAGATAGGACCACAATGGAATTAGCTTAATTTTTGGGATTGCATCGAAATTAACGACTTAAATGGAAACGCCGCACTAACAAAAAAAAATGCATTAAAAAATGCATAAGCTTTAAACTGTATGAAATGTGCTGCGTTAGTAGCTAAGCTCTACATGTAGAACGGTAGAGGGCTGCAAAGAAATGCATACAAATGCTATCCAGACCGAAAATAAGACAATTGGTTGTAGTTATTGCGGGCCATTGTTTTATCCGTAGACATGTTTAAAGATTATGAATGTAAGTGTATCTTAACTGATTTTGCAGAGGAATTGACACAATAGGGAGCGTGGAGCACTTTCTCTGCACATGTCCTAGCCTATCAAGAAAAAGACGGAAATACCTCAGTAGTTTTTATTTTCCAAGATTTAGGTAAACTCTCTGACAAGGATCTGAGAAGTCTTCAAAGTTTCTTCTTTCAGAGTTGCATCATCATGACATAAATATTGGGAAACTTAACACCAACTCTGGCCGAATAGGTTTCTTATCTACTTTTTGAAGATACACTATGAACTATATCTAAATCTATATCTAAATCTATTCTATATCTAAATTTTAAAATATAAATAAAAATTAATAAAAACAAACTGAACCATTAAACCTTAAAACAAACTTAATCTGAAAACAAAACTAAATAATAAATCTGCTTATACAATCTCATCCCTTGTGGGAATCGTTAACAAATTAAGATTTGGAACATACTTTCACTTTATGTATTTCCCTCTGTCAAATTTTCTTCTATTCTAGAATTTCCAAATATTCATAAAGAATATTTTTAAGTTCATTTCTAATATACCCTCCAATTCATATTTAACAACCTATTTCCTTTCGATTTTCCCTTTCTCTTTTATCTTCAACTTAATTAGTATAGAGGAATCTGTTCCTAGCATTAAGTTAGCACGTAAAAAAAACAACAATATGCGAAATAAAAATACCATAAGTATATCTGAAAATAATAATATAATGACAATTAATTTAAAAATTTAAATTTTAAAATGAAAACTAATTTTAAAATTAAATTTTAATACAAAAAAAAATTAGTGATTAAAAATAAATTTTTTATATTTTACTTCCGATAAATTAGCCAGAAAATATTTAAAAAACTTTTTTTTTTATTTATAACTTTTAAAATTTTCATTTAAAAACTCTTTTCCTTTTTTTTTTTTATTTTATTACCCTCCGTATAATATAATATTCCATTTTTAGGCCTCATTTAATTTAAACAAAAAAAAAAAAAACAATTAATAGAAATAATTAACGAAAAAAATGTGATCCTTAAAAAAAACTGTCTTTTTTGGTTTTATGTTTTTGTTTTTTTTTCCTGGTTTCTTTCTTTGATAGAAAACTTAGTCCTTGTATAACTTATAACACAATAACTATTACCGAATTTCTTCTCCTTCTTAAATATTTTTTATTATTTTTTTTTTTTTCTTTATTTTATATTATTTATAATAATTATGACATTTGCAATTAACAAAAAAAAAAATAAAATAAATGTAAAACAACAACAAAAATATAATTTTTTAAAAACAATATGAAATCCTTACAACATCATTTTCATGATTTTAAATATTGTTTTCATAGAAAAACAATCTGTTTTCCTTCGCAAAAAAAAAAAAAAACATTAAATATTAAAATTTTCTTCAAAAAAAAAAAAAGTCAAGGATTTTTATTTTCTTGTCAAGAACGAAAAAAAAATTTTTTTTTTTCCATTTGATTCAGAAAGAATTTGTTAAAAACTTTTCTCGATTTTTATTTTTTGTTGTTTTTTTGCTGTTTTGTTCACAGACAATGTTATCAAAAATAAAAAAAAAAGACAACAAACACATTTTCTATCTTTAAAACGACACACAACAAACTAAAATACATTTAATATACCCCATACCCCACAATTACCTTATCATTCACCAACTACTATAATGATTTTCTAAATTTCATATCAAATTCCATTAAATTCAACGATTATTACTTATACAAAACAATTAATTTAACCATGATATAAGGATATATAGAACTAATATATGTATATATAAAGGAGAGGAAACGGTGAAATTTTAACTACAGATATATAGTAATTTTTATTCTAAAAAGGGATCACAAATGAAAATTTTTTAATACTTTTTTTATTTTAATTGAAATAACAATTCATTTTTAGTTTTTTTTTTTTTTTTTTTGTTTTTTTTTTTATTTTTTTTTTTTTTTGGAAATTTTTTAACTTTCAAAATAGTCAAACAGAATTTAAAAGTCCAATTTAGCAAAAGATATTACAACAAAAACGAAGAAAAAAATATGAAATAATAAAAATCTACTTAGGCTCTTTTTAAAGTCATTATGAAAACATCGAAAAGTTTTAATTACGACAATTTTCTTTTAAGAGCCCAAAAAATTTGAATTTATATTTTGCTTTTTTTTTTCATTTTGCCTTTTCTTTAATTTTATAGTATTTTGAGTTTTTTTGGAAAAATAGGGTGTCCAGACCATGGTTTTTAAAAAAATTGTAAAACCGGAACACTTATAAAGTATATTAAAAATATTTTTCGATTAAAAAGATTGATTTTGATTAAAACGAGGAAGAATACAGTTGACTTTGTCAACTCTTAGATACCCGTACGAACCGTTAGTATGTTAACAGCCTGTCACTCTGCTCACAATATTATTTTTTTAATATTTTAGTATTTTAAAATAATTTGGGTGAATTTTATAATTTCTAGAACTATGGGTTGTACATATATTCAAACTATATGTTTATATGTACATTCCTCAAAAGCAGATTCTAACCTTTCACATAACGATTATCAATCCAAAACTTTTTCAAATATTCTATAGTACCATTTAATACCAAGCGGTAAATGTATATTAATTTTACTTAGTACAAAATAGTAAATATAATTTTAAATATTATATTATATTATATTTAAATATTCCATTGACAGAATAATTTCTTATAAGTACAATAAAATACATATATGTATGTAAATACGGCGCTATATAATATACATCTATACTCTTATCATTCATTCACTAGTGACATACACGATATGTAAATAAACATGATATTATATAAGTATGTATATATATCAAAATCATATAAATAAAAATTCTTCAAGCAACCGTTATGTTGTATATTTATTTACATTTTTTTATACTACGCATTATATCCTCAACAATTTCAAATTATCGAGTAAAACAAAATGCAAAAAATTTGTTGAAGAAATTTGTTAGAAAATTTGAAAAAATCAAGTAACACTTTCGTCAATTATAAAGTAACCCTATATTATTAAAAAAAGTTGTTAACAGAAATAAGAGTATGATGTTGAAGCTTTAATTTTTGTGTATTACTTCAAAAAAATTCTAACAGGTGTTCAAGTTACAGGTGTTTAAAAATAGGAAATTTTCAGTTTTTGACTCCTTACAGCTCCTAAACGGATGGTGATACAAAACAAATTTCTGAAATGACTCATACTTATTTTGAAAGATCTAACTTCTGTCAAAATTTCAAGTTTCCAACTTAAACCGTTTAGAAGATAGCAGGGTTAAAGGATTTTGCAAAATTTTAGTTTCGCATAACGGTAAATTAAGACACCGTATGCCACAAATATATATTTATTGTATATATACTTTTAAAGCTAATAAAAGTAGTAATCGTTTGGCGTTTTCAAAATGAAGATATACCTTACACAACTTGTGCTATAACAATTCAAATATAGAGCTTTTTTGAACCTTTGGGGAGCTGTAGCTCCGTAACGGGTGGGGCTACAAAAAAAAGTTATTAAAAATAAAATTAATATTTTTGTGAGATCTATTAGCAGTTAAAATTTCATAGCTCTATTGCAAAAAAAATGTGGGGATCTAAAAGTTAGGTGTTCGAGAGCTACCCTAAGACTTGGTCCAAACTCAACCAAAAAAAATAGGGAACCTACAAATTACTCCCAAAATATTTTGTGTAAATTTCAAGATTCTTGTTTTCTTAGTTTTTGAGTTAGCGTGCTGACGGACGGACGGACGGGCGGACGGACGGACATGGCTCAAAAGTCTTAGAATTGTTTTCTGATCCGATCCATACTTTTGAAGGTATATCTAGCTTGCTTAATTCGTGTTACAAACGGAGGAGTAATTTTATTATACCCGATCCTATCGTACGGGTATAATGAATGGAATTGTCCTGGATATGCATATAGAGTTGTGTCAAATTAAAAGAAACAGTTATCAAAAAGTAAATAGGATATACGAGAAATGGAAAATGAGAAAAAAGAAAATTCATTTATAAATTAAATCCAAAGTAATAATATGAAAGTATTGAATGTTTTGAAACGACTTTTGACTTCTGTTTGATTATTAAAGGTAAAATGTATGAATTTAAGGGTAAAAAGTATGAGTTCATGGAAACTTTTTAGTAAATAAGTCTGTGAAATTTCTACTTTAAAGTTAACAAACTTTATAAATGGTAACAACAAATTAAAATTGAACGATGTAATAATAAATTTTAAAGAGTATTTCGATTGTATTTGTGGTATAATGATAAACGGGTTACTATCATAGAGCTGTATTTCATTTGAATATATGTCACTTGCCTGTATTTTCCTTTGCTTATGTACTGTATTTCATTTGTGATCAACTCTAAAATCCCCTCTAATTATATGTTTTACATACTTATTTGAACAACAAAACATTTCAAAACAATTTGCAAAACAATTATTGAATCTCTGATTTTGTAATCAACTCTGAAATTCTTCCTAATAATGTGTTTAACATACACTCAAATGAAATACTGTTAAATTATAATACAAGCATATGACACCCTCCTTATCATGGAATTAAAAACAATTTAAACATTAGGTAGTTAAAATTCGATTTGAAAATGATTAAATTTAGACCAATAAAACTCACCTAAACGTTTCCACCTAGACACTAACTTTAAAACTAACTATATATTTGGAATTAGTCTATTAATCTAAATAATTCTATTAATTAATCTATAGACTTTTTAATATTTTAAATAATGTTAGGAAGTGTAAATTTCTGCACATGTACTATAATATTTTCTATATGACATACTAAAGGGATGTGCGGTACATATTGAACACTGTCATCAATTAAATCAAAATAATATGTCCCATATAAGAGCATAACATAAATTTCAACAATTTATTCTGCAAATTATTTTTAATTTTTTTAAATTTTTGCTAGGAAGCTTCTTTAAAAAAAATTCATTTTTAGGACCGTATAACATGCTGTATTTCACATTTGTTTGTGGTCGTTTGACTCGTTTTCCGTAAGTCTGGACTGCAATTAACTACTCAAAATAATTCGAAACATTACATCCTTTAACATAAAACATAATTTGATTGTCATAATTTACTTCCTTTCACTTTTAAAGGTTTATGTCTTCGAAAATTAATTTCCCGATTTCCATTACTACCGTTAAACTAACATTAAAAAAATTATGGTAGATTTTAAAATTTTCATATAATGGTCACTATACAAACGCATATAATATACAAATAATAAAGACAATTTTTTTAAAGGGAGAATCTTAAGAACTCTTTTTCCTTAAAGGCAAAATAAAAAACAAATTTTTCACTTTAGGGTAACAGCAAAAAATAAATAAAAAAAAAAGAAAAATACACAAAAATAATTAAAAGTGTACACATAAAGTACTTAAAAAAAATCTACAGTATGTCCTTTTTTTTGTAAATACATATGTATAGACACCACCTTCATGCATAGGCTAGGTCGCTAATTTAATCAAATACAAGAGCAACAACAATAGTATCAGTATGAAAGTGTCCTTTTTTTCTATTACAATAACAATAATAACAACAAAAAATTAAAAAAATTGTTTTTCCTGGTTTGTTTGTTATATGACAAAGGAAGGAAAACACAGATCACAGGAATAAGAACTAATAACCAAAGTTTTAAGGTTTAGGAGTGGTGTTTTTGTTTTCTACCCCAGAAAACAAATAAAACAGAAAGCAAAAAGGAAACTCTCAAACGGAAAAGTTCTCTAAAAGTTCAACTCACAGTTAAATTTTACATTGGTTTTTACGACAACTAAAAAAAAAAGAAAAAAACAAAATCAAAATAAAAAAATTAAAGAAGAATATGGAAATGTCCTAGGTCCTTACAAATTGTTCTTTTTTGTTTTTGCTCGTTTTTTCGTTTTTCGTTTTTCGTTTTAATTTTTTTTTTTTTTACTTTTACTACGATAGTAGTTTTGTGTTTAATGCCTATCCATTGGCAGCCCTGTAAATTTGTAAGAAATAAAAATAAAAAATTCAAGACGCTAATAACATAAAAATTCAGAGAGGATGTTCAGTATAAATTTATTAATACATCTTCATGTGTAAGAATATATTGTATATACAGAGTGTTTTTTATGATTTACCATGCTGAATCTTAAATTTACCTTGAACAAATTATAAAATTTGGAAAATTTTTTTATTTATTAGAATTTTCTATTTTTCGAAATCAGTTGACCATTTACATCAGATAAAGTTTGTACTTTAATTTTAAAATTCAATAAAAAGTTTTAAATATAATAATTTTCACAAATAATCCTTAAAATTAAATTGTTTAAGACGAACCTTATGATTAAATTGATCTGCAATTAAAGTTTAGAACGTAAATATAAAATATGTAGTATAATACACAAATCTCAATGTAAGCAAAAATATATATTTATTTTTTGTTTTTTCTGTGCATTTTTCTGCCACATAAATATGGAGGAGAAATGCACACAGGAACAGGAAATTACACCTTTTTCATTTCAGGCGTTGGTGTAAATATCGTAGGGGAAAAAACTATTACGACATGTTGGATTTGAATCTACACTACCTTGGTATTTACAGCGTATTTTATATGCTCTTACACACTAAGTCACTGTGGCTTCCAGCCGCCTTATTACCAGTTATTGAAAATTTAAGACAAAAAATTAAATTTAGAAAAAACTAATTGTGCCAGAAATAATTTTTAGTCTTTAAAGATTAGGCCTCAGTCACGCAGACAGCGAGTTACCGATTTTTGGGCAAGAATTTTTCGGCGATTTGGAGGATATAAAAATTTACAAATGATTTTATTGATTACATTATTGTCCAAAGAATGTTTCCTTTAAAAAGAATAAATTAAAGTATATAGATCTGAAGATAAATTAAAAATAACCTTAACACAAAAATTAACTTTACTATCAAATAATACATAATTCGTTCTGTTATCGCTCTTCAGGAGAGTCATTTATTTAAGACTAACAATTTTTCTGAAAAACTGTTAAAGCTGTGCGTAATTGAGGCTCTGCGATAGAGGTCCCCTTACTTTACGTTTTGATTAAAATAATGATTTAAAAAACTGAAGCTTATTCTAATATGCTCTTGGGTGATTTTGGTTAAGAAAAACAAATAAGCATCTATATAATATTATTTTGTTAGCATCATCATAGTTCCTATTGTGCCATTGATTTGCATATGTCATTTTATACACCGGCCACCGGGGTATCAAAAAAGGACATAGAAATCTATCTATGTATCTAAATTTAAAAAATAAAAATAATATGGTATTTTATTTAATTAAAAAATTAACCTGAAATAGTTCAAGAACAATTTACAAGAGCTCCTGCTTAAAAGATAATTAAAATCAGAATACCTTATAATTGCAATCAAAAATCCAAAGAGTTTAAAAGTTATATAAACTATATTTATAAAAAATTAAATTTTATACACCCTGTATAATAAAATATGTTTAATATTTTAGCATACATACTTGTTTGTAAGTACAGGAAATAATACGAATAATTTTCATTTTCTTGCATTGGTTTGAAAGTGTAGATAATTTGATGGAAATTAATAGAAAGAGAAAGTGGCAATACAATTTTTATGTGAAAAAAAAACATTATTTTCCATCTATATCAGTTTAAGGAAAGAAAAAAATCTAATAGCACTTCAGAAAGTTTTAAGTTAAAAAAAACTTTTTCTTTATTAAAATACAGATTTTTTTATAATTATTTTTAGTAATTACGTTTGTAATACATAATCAAATAGAATTTTAAAGGTTGTAAATGTTAGTACGAAAAAAGTAAGGCAATTGATAACTAACTATTCCAAAACATTTTGCAGTAAACTTTTTGATTAATGAAATTTTGATTAACTGTAATAAAAAATAAAATATTTCAATATTTCTTAGATTTGTACAATAATTATAACCACTAAAATCTGTAATTTTCTTTTCAATCACATCGCTTCAAATGATTACTTCTGGTAAAACTATTACTATGTTATATGTCTAAAGCTAATAGTACTAGCATTTTTCTATACTCGTGAATTACTTTTTTATAAAATTGTAATGTTGTAATGAAATCAATTAGAGACACAAACCAATTTTAAATAATTCAATAATAGACACAAACCAATGATTAAATATATATTTAGACTATTTTTTACGAATAATACCTTGAAGAAAATATATTATGTTGTCTATTTAATGAAAATTCAAAAACATTTTGATTATAAATAAATGAAGGCTACACAAAAATAAATTAACACTTTTCTAAATACGAGAAAAAAGGTCTAATGAAAGAAAAAACCAAAAAAAAAATTTGTCACTTTCGCCATTTATAATGGTTTCCGCTCAGATACTAATATTATAAAATTGAAAGTAGGAATACAAAATTTTCTGTTGCAACTAACGTCTCTTCTCTTTCATAATTTATAGTAAAATATTAATTATAAAATAGATTAATTGATCGATAGAGTCGATCTGTTCAACTATTCTAAAACATAGTTGAACATCTTTATCTGATTTCATATGATTCCAGATTCACTGAACTTAAAATGCTATTTTAATGAAAACCATGTTATTTAAAACCTTTCTACATTTCGGTGACAAAACATGAAGGAGAAAAATCTACTGTAATCTATATGACTTAGCTTCTAAACAAACAAACAAGAATTACAAAATTAAACAAGACCAAAGGTTTTTAAAGGCGCACATTTCCCAAAAGGCAATAAAAACAGTTTAGAATTATGTGGCTTGAATCAAAATTTTTAAATTTTCTTGGAATATTGCAAGCTTAATTTTTAATTTTTATTTCGAAAATATTTATATAGGTGCCTAATGTTACAGGCAGAAAAAATTTCTGAGGTAACTTATTATACTTCTAATAATTTCTAAGGTAAATTTTGAAAGATACATAATCAAAATGTCAAGACTTCTTTCAAAATATCAAGGTTCTAACTAGAAGCGTACCGCAATTGCAAAAAATTGTATTATAAAGCTAATAAAATATTCTACCGCTTGGTTTTTCTATATTATAAAAATATTAAAGACAACCTGATATATACTGATTTGAAAGTAGAGGTTTTCAGGGGCACATTTGTAGGGCTGTGGCTACGTTATAGATGGGTTGTTTTTTTCTATTTATAAAATTAATGTTCTACGGCATTAATTTTTTTAAAATAAAATATAATTTTTTTTTTTTTTTAATGCATTTCTCTGTCACATAAATGTGGACACAGCCTTTCTTGTTCAGGCGTGGCTGTAAATGTCGTAAGGGGGGAATAACTCTTACGACGTGTGTGGGATTCGAACCCACACTCCCTATTATTGTTCCACCTTAACAAAATCCAGCAAAATATAATTGTTATACCTTAAAGGGTGCTGAAACAAATAAAGGGGGATTGAAACATAGGTAAATAGTTAGGATGAACAAAATGAAACTAAAAAGCAATATTTGACAAAAAAAGAAAGTTAGCAATGTAGCAAACTAAAAGTAGCTATGAAATAAGTTTAATATTAATATTACCCACAATCAATATTACATATTTTGTAAAATTTTAAACCTCATAATACAATTATCATAAGATAAAATGAATACCTTATAATTTACAAGATTCACGATTACTTTAAGTTTTATTCTAATTTAGAAGACAACGTATAGCTTACAAATAGTACTGAATTAGTACGTTAAATGAATTCAAATTATTTTGAATGGAAACGAATTGAATAAATAGAGAAAAGTTTATTATATGAAATTAGAGAAATAAAAGAAAAGAAAATATTCGATAATTTTGGTTTTTATTTCATTGAATAAATTCGAAAAAGAAAAAAGGAAAAGACAAATTTAAATAGAAAAATAACAGCAGTTGAAAAAAAAAATGAATATCTTTAACTTTTTTTCTTCTTAATTTTTATTCAATTACAAATTACAACACCACAAGAAAATTGAAAAAAAAACAAACTTTGGAAAATTCTTACTTTTTTCTTTTTTTTTTTTAATACCTCAGATTCCTTTTGTATTATTAAAAATTTTAATTTTATTTTCTCGGCCCAGAAGTTTTCTCATCAACAAGAAATTCATTTCAATTTTTTTATATCATGTTATTTTTAGATGGTTTTTATACGTAATTGATATTCAATGAAATTTTCTATACACACACAAACAAATCCATATTATTAAAAAAATTATAAGAAAAATATTGTGAAAAGAAAAAAAGTTTTGAAAGAAAAGTCATTGACGGGATATCAGAATCATAAAAATTGGTATAGTCAAATGCTCTACTAAACAAATTTTTTTTTTTTGAATGTTAAAATTATAAAATTTAAAAAAAAAATACGGAAAAAGAACTGTTCAAGAGAAGTTGTAATTTTAATTAACAAGACAATTTTGACTCACTGTTAAAACTAAAAAGCACCTAGTAACAATAAACTTTTAACTAATAATAATAATAGCTGCTACAGTGGAGCTATATTTGGTTAAATCATGCAGGAAGGTGTTATATACTACTGCACGTTGTAATCCACTGATGGTCTTGACTCTATAGTAAATTACAATAATATTAATAACTAATACCAATAATAATAGTTGCTACAGTGATTATGAGGTTTCCTTCCATTAATTACCTTATGCAGGAAGGTGTTATATACTACAATATGTTATAACTGTCGATGGCTATAGTCACTATTAGCAAAATAATAATAATAATAGGCTGGTTCATTGTTCCCTTAGAGTCCCACTCCCAATTCAATGTTTCCGCATCCTTGTACTATCTTTTTCTATCCCTACTCTCTAGCCAATATACTACGTTACCAGGTATAGGTTTCATCCATTGGCTATTCATTATATTGGCTAAATGGGGAGGTGGGTTTAGACAGTGCGAATCTGACATTACCAAGGGGGAGTTCTTGCTGTCTTTCGAAAAATTCCCACCTTCCTTAGGAAAAAAAAAATGTAATTATTAGTTAGACTGATAGTTTTCTATTTTGACTGATATTTTTCATTACTATTAACCTGATATTCTTCACTTTTGAATTTTTTATTTTTATTTTGAAATCTTTATTAGTTTTTTTTCTCTCAATAGATCTGAATAGATTAATAAAATATCCTATTGGCTAATAACTATTATTTAATAAAATTTAATTTCGCAAAATTTCATCGTAATGCCGTTTAAAAGTTAAAACCTAAAATGACTTTACTACAGGAAAACATAACACAAGATAAACAGAGTATGCCATATATCGGAAAATTTAAATACCTAGGGGAAACTCTTTACAGAAGGCATATTAATATTAACTAAAAGTTTTCTTAATCTGTTATTTAACGTTGCTTAGGTAAACTGTAATGCTTTAATGTAGAGATTGGGCAAATAATCTACTTGTTATTGTTAGACTATTGAATTCTGTTAAATGGGATCCATCTAAAGTTCATATTTGATCATATTACAGATAAATCTATTCATTATAAACTGTGTATAGATCTGTTGAAAGAAATTCTGGCTCATCTCATCAAAATTAAATTTACTATACTTTAGAACTATTTAAAAGGGTAAAATCAATTGAAGATTAAGTCAATAAATTGTAATGGTAAACCTCTACCAATGCAACGGTAAAGATTTAAACGGAATTTTTTTTTCCCTAAATAGTTATGAATAATCCTTAACCAAATTAACATTAATTTGGATTGCAATTATTTATTACAAAATTAATATTATAAAAGAAATTTTTACACTACACACTATAAAAAATGTTAATAAAGAAAAAAAAAACTATAATAATATTAAGACTTTTAATTTCTATCCCTACTAAATTGCAACCACAATTTATTGTTATATTTAAAAAGTTGGTTTTTTAATGAATGTTTATTTTGAAGTGATTATTAAAGAGCTAATTTTTTATTTGATTTGAATTAAAAATTAAGTATAGAATTGAATTTTGCCTATTTGTAATTATTTTTCGGAAAATACTTTAATTTTTTAAATAAAAATTTAGATATTAAAATAAAAGTAAATTTATCACCAAAAATACATATCAGAATTGAACATTTGTTCTGTACCACAAAATTTAAAATTTTCAACGGAAACATAAAAAGAAGATATAAATTTTAAGAAGCCCTCGTAAGCCAAAAAGTTAAAAATAATTTCGTTTCGAAGTGTTTTTAAATATAACTAGAAAATCCACTGTGCAATTGCACAAATTCTATAGATTCAGAAATATTTACGGTATCATACTGACTCCCTTAATAAACTACCTAAAAATTACATTTTTACATCAGCACCATTAAAAAAACTTTGGGATCACTTACTTACTTGATGTAATAGAAAAAAAAAATAAAACAAATCTAAACACATAAAATTAAAAATGTTAGGTATAGTTTATTAATTTTTTCTCGCCGTTTTTTCGTCGCGGTAATTTTTGACAGTTTTTTAATCATTGAGAAAAAATGGTCCATGCTAAAAACACATTCAGGGTAAAAGTTCGTGCCGATATCTCAAAAATTGTTTGAAACACATGCATAAAGTGCACAATAAAAACCAGCGAAAAACCAACCAACACAAACCGCTACGACATTTTTTTTTTTTTGTTACATTTAAAACACTACCAATAATCGAAGTAATTTTAATATTTGCTAAAATTTTACTCTCTATTTTTCTTTAGTTTTAAAAAAAATTTTTTGTGTCGATGAAAAACAGTTGTTTTCGCCGCGAAATTACTTTAATTTAATTACTATTTTTAATTACTTTAATTACCAAATTATTTTTTTTTGCTTGAAAAAAATTTGCTGAATTTATTTTATTTAAATGTACTTTAGAAGAGGTCTTTGGTATATTTAATAAAACATTCATGTCTCTGATAATGAAATTTCATAAATTTTCGGGGGCTTTTTTTTTGTGACGGTCGTTTTCGACAGCTTTTTAATTTAATGGTCTAAAAATAAATTAGGCTTCTAAAATGATATTTTCTTTGTTAGTTTTTTTTTTTTAAGAAAAATATCCATTTTTATAATATTTGAAGTTCCAGACTTCTGTTATGAAATATAATTATTTAAGTCTGCCGAATTTTATATTAATAAAAAAATTTCGAATATTTTATGTTATACCAGTTATAGCGAAAATTTAGCTTAAAAATCTAAATTTCAACCTAAATAAACAAAACTACTTTAAAGTCTGTTACGAAGCTTTTACCAGCTTTTATACTAATGAAAACAAAATCAAGAATAAAATCGGCCTATTATTTTTTCTTATAAATATGAGACTTACTATAAACTTTGCTCTTTTCACTTTCAGGCGTTTTAATTTTATTAAGAGTACCTATTTTTATTTATTTTTTTTCAAAACAAACATTGAAAACGCCAACAGAAGATTAATAATTTATTTTTAATTTACCGCTGCGACCAGTTCATAATGGATGTGGTGGTCAAATTTAAAAATTAAAAATTTGCTGAATTTATTTTTATTGAAAATGTGTTTTTTAAGTATGTACTTTTCCTTTTTTGACTGTACTCACTTTTATTGAACGGTTTGTGTCTCTGACAATACTTCTATGGAAAATTTGGTTTCTGGTAATAATATTTACTAAATTTATTTATATTTTTAATGAACGGTTTGTTTCTCTTGATAATACTTTGAGTTAAAGATTCGTGCCTCTGGTAATAAAATTTTGAATTATTAAATAAATATACAGAAATATCATCATTGCCAGTTTAGTTTACATTCAGTATGAGTGTTTTATTATAGATATAAAATATTTTTTTTTACATGTTGTCAAGGTCTCGCCAACATCTTGTATATTATCTGATATTATATTATAGATATACAAAATAATTATATTGATTGAGCGGAGTCAGCTCAATTCTCAAATTCTATATATAAAACTCTCATTTAGCGTAATGGCAGAATTGTATTTGGCAGAATATCTTATTTTACAAATTCTATTTTAACAAAATAATCATATCACAAATAGATTATTTATCTAATGGGACACTTCGTATTTAATACTTTATACAACGTCCCACTTTACAATCTTAATTATTTTAGTATTTCAGGACTTTCTGAAAAATGTCCATCCCATCACTATTTACCTAAAACTTTGCAGTTATCTCATAACATAAATTTAAATTTTACAAAAGGTGGAATGGTCAATGACATTATTACGTCATTGAGAAAATTAATTTTCTTAAAGAAACAAATTTTTACCCTTTTTACAAAAATTGCAGGCATTAGTCTCTTATTAAACAATAAACAGCTTTGTTTGTTTTTGTTAAATATTTTTATGCTACCCGTTCCCTTTTGTAAACAGATTTTTGAAAATAGTTTTTTTTGTAAAATTATATCGTAATTGACATAATATAACTAAAGCTGAAAGCACACATTCAAACATTTTACAGAAAAAATTTTAAATTATTTGTAATGTAAATTGGCCAAAGTCAACTAATCAGATATTCTTGGATTCAGATAAAATAAGTTAATCCAAGAAGCTATTAAAACTATTTATATAGGATATTCTCATTCTTAGTAAATTTAAGATTTTTATTAAATGATATTAGAAGCTATTATATAAATCGTAGAAAATGATAGAATCCATTTTGAAAATTTGCTAAACGATACATAAGAAAAACTTATTTTAAACTTTTTTATAGGACATAGAGAAAACTTTTTTTATAGGACATTTTTTGAAAAAATTTTTAAAATTGGTTATTAATTAAACACTTTTCCTTCGTACATCTGTTCAAAACAAAACTTCTACACTATTTAAGATAGTGTAATGGAATTTTAACCAATGATAGGTCTAATAAAAAATTAATATTGTGGCACAACAATATAATAATTACAAATTTTAAGATATTTATCAAATAGGCCTATTTTCAAATGTTTTTAAGTATCTTAAGCTCCACTAAATCTATTTTTATATCTAAAAATCTCAAATCACAGGATTTTTCGTTTTATTATTTTATTTTTATAACTTTATAAAACAATATAAAAATTTGATAACCAGGATATTTTGCATTTTATACAGTGAACAAATTAATATGTAAACAAAATTTTGCAAAATTGTGGTTCTTTCGCATCTGTAGTCAAAACCTTCAAATTTTGATAGAAGCAAAAATATTCAAGATTTAACTCCAAAAAAAATGCTTGTACTTCCATTTCTTTAATAATAAAAAATTCGTCAGTTTTAAACACGAGCTGTAACATGCATACCTATGCAAATTTTTTTAAAGTAAGACGTACCACTTGGAAATAAAACCAAACCAAAGATTGTTTTGATTTACAAAAAGATATTGTTTTTTTTTGTTTTTATGGGGGTCGGTTAAAAACTTCAAAAGTCGCACCGAGAAATTCAACGGAATCTTCTGGATAGTATTGAACTTAAACCAATCAAAATCACCTCCTTTTAAAATTTAGTTTTATGTAGGTGATTTTTATTACTATCATATGATTTACCAACTATGAGTTATCATATGAGCTATGATTGTTTGAATCATATGATATGAGCTATGAATTTAATTCAAAGGCATAAAATCGATAGAAAATATTTTATATAAATTTATTCCATCATATTTTTAAAATATACCTTGATCATTTTCTCACAATTTTATGTCCAAATCTATTGTTTTCATTAATAATTCATTTTTATTCTAGTGATATTATGGGTACTAAAATCAGCTGAACTGAACCTCTAATATAATTTCGATTTCAAGATAATGTGATCATTTTAATAATGTTTTTTTTAATAAAAAACAAATTAATAAACAAATAAAATTTAAAATTGATATAATATGTAATTTTTTTCTTATTTTAAAATATCATAAAAATTCAAATTTTTTACCTAAATAAGCTAAAACTTTCCCTTAGAAGTAAACATTAAAGATTTTTTGACAAGGTCGGAAGTTTCTTCTTTATAATTTAATATACACTCGTACATATCTTAAATATTTAAATATACCTAATACGTTTTGAATTCTTAATCAGTATTTTTAAAAATTTTGAACTGATATTTAAAAAATTAATACATGAGATTTTATTAAAAAAAAAAATTAAGAGCACGTTTACTTTGTTACATTTTTAAAAAATTTCTCAACCCTGTATCTGAATATATTACAATCATTTGAATCTGTGATTAAAATTAAAATCATTTGTGCTTTCAAACAGAAATCTAGACAAAATCATTGAGCGATTTAAATAATTTTGTTTCATTAATTTTTTAAAAATTAATAAAAATTCTTATAATCTCTTAAAACTCAACCTTCAAATTATTATAATTAATAATAAAAACAGGGAATTTTGTTTCAATTATTTCTTTATTGATTTTCTTAACCTAATTTTGAACATACAAAAAAAATATATTCCTAAAAAATGTAATCTTTTAATAAAAATGTTCTTCCTTTTCCCGTCATTACCACATATGATGTTCTGAATATACTGTTAGCAGAATATTGTTTTTTTGCACCAAGTGTGTCTATTCTGTAGCGTTTTACCGACTAGGGACTAGGGACATTGTTTCCAACAGTCTATTGTCAATGTTTAACTCTTGCCGTACTGCGAAAATTTCGTTCGGCTTACTCTCCAAGATGATTTAAATAGTTTTTAGTACATCTGATTTCTTTTTATCGACCCGCTTTATTATTGAAATAAAGAAGTATTTAACAATCAATTCAATTATTTTTCACTTTATCAATTAAAGTACTTATTATAGGTGGACTCCTCTCAAACAGAAAAAGTTTTTTTTTGTTTTACAAGATTACCAGTTATTCTTTGAGATAAGATTAAAAAAAACCTCCATATTTTATGCCTCCTTGTGAATTAAAATCCTTAAATAAAAACGTTCTATGTTAAATATATACTTGACAGAATGTATAGTATATGAACCTATTAAAAACACTTTATTATTAATTTTTTTCTTAATTTCTCATATGAAAAACATTAGACTAAAAACACGTCACACAATTAACATCGCAAACATTTGTCATAAAAATAAAAGAATTCGTATTTAAATATTTTTGACAATATTTCAAGTTCTTATATACAAAGTTCTATTATGCTTATAGTGTTTATGGTCATTTAATTTATACCCCTACAACAATCAACAATCTTATAATCAAGATTCAACTTTCCGCCTTAAAAATAGATGAATTTTCAAACCTAAAATTGAAAAAAATTGCTAATCAGATAATCAGATCAAATAATCAGACTAAATACTATGTAGTTTCAAATTATTAGAAGCATAATATATTTTAAGAAATTATAGAACTTTTTAGACCGAGAATACTAAACGCTACCAAAATATCCTCCGACACATAAAAATTTCTATTTTTAAAAACATTTTTAAGTGTCTTGTCTTGTCGCATTAATAACATCAAAACTGATTGAACAAAAATCTTGATTTAATAAAAAATAAAATTTTAATTAAATTAGATTAGGACTATTAGGATTAATATTAGGACAGATTCTTTCATATTTTAATAAAAAAAATTAAAAAATTTAGATATCCCTAACACCAAAAATGATGAAATCAATATTTAAACACTAATTTGTACTCACCGTAATTGAAAATTTTTATTTTCATACTTTTTTTTTAAAGAATTTTGGAATGCATAAAATAATAAAATGCTCTGGGGCTTCGGTGGCCTAGAGCATATATTACGCTGTAAACATCGAGAGAGTGTGGGTTTGAATCCCACACTCGTCGTACGAGTTATTCTCCCTTACGACATTTACAGCCACGCCTGAACAGGAAAGGCTGTGTAATTTCCTGTCCACATTTATGTGGCAGAGAAATGCATAAAAAAAAAAAAAATTCTTAGCTATAAAAAAGCTGGCAACCTTGGTAAAAAAAAATCTATACCATATTAACACCCCCATAAAAACAAATTCAAATTGACATATGCCATGTCTGTCCTTTATATGATTTGTAGTTTCAGGATTTGAAGCCCTTTAAATTCTAATGAGAAAATCTAAAAGTATTCTGATTTACGAATAAGTATCAGAAATGGACAATTTAGATTCGGAAGTTACACTTTTTGTTTATTTATTTTTTTGTTTATTTTTGTTAAATATAACTCAAGATATATTTAAACAAAAAGTGTAACAAAAAATAAATGTAACAAAAGCAAAAATTACAAATTATTAAAAGACATCAGAATATATTTGATTTCTCCAAAACTAGAACTTAATCAACAAAACTAAAAACATTTTTTTTTTTAATTTATATAATTAACTTATATTCATTATGATCCCGTAGTTAACAAGAGCAACAATAATTGTTAATTCTTGTATTATTATTAAATTGAGAGAAAAACTATAAAAGAACAAAAAATGTTTTCTCTTTTTATTTTCAAGGAACGTTAGTTGGAAAAATTGTCCTTTATTTTTTTTTTTTGTATCCATTTTGTATCCATATTTTATTTAAGTTCAGAACAAAAAACAAAATATTGTAAAAAAAAAATTTTGTAAGTAAACTTTTCTAAAATGTCAAGTCTACCGATACTTAATGTCAATTTTTTTGTTTTCTGTCAGGTCAATTTCTTAGTTTGTGAGCCAATTTTTTCCATTGTATCGGAAGTGTTAAAAAATTATATTGAAATAATAGAAAAAAAAACTATAACGGAATGACATATATGTATAATGCTATGTTGTATTATCAAAAGAACATTTTCAATAACAAGTAAATTGAATAAATTGGCACTATTTAAACCAAGTTTCTAGAGAAAAAAAAAAACAACAATTTGGCAAACATTTTTTATTGCTCAGAAAAGAAAAATTAAGAAAACTTTTAGAAATTTTATACGCCAACTAAAATGGTTAATCTGTTAAGAAAAAAAGAGTAATTTATTAATGAAATCTATAGCTGAAAACCCACCATCATGACCCACCATTATACATTTTAATCAAAACCAGTCTTAAACTTAGATTAGATTATTATTTAAGGGGTATTAAGTAACACTGGGATCTTTTGATGTTGATCTATTATTGTGCTCTCCCTATGTAGTAACACATCCGGGATTTTGCTTCTGCTTATAATAAATACACTTGTTTGTTCTACTACCTCTAAAAAAGTAAAAATCTGAGAAAAATTTATTGGTGGCAGTTCATTTTCCTATACTCCTACATTCTGCATCCTTATGCTACATATCTTCCTCGGAGTAAAACTCTACAAGTTTTTAATATAGAGACTCTTCTTTTTCTTGATAGAATCTGCATGTACCGTCATTCTCTATTGTAATTTTGTTTTTTTTGCGAGGGTGGGTGGGAATCATCGAAAGACACTATAGAGGAGTGAAAACGAGCACGATTCCACTATGAGTGTGTGGGACTTTAACCCACTAAACACCACCTCCCTTTTTTGACCAAACAATAGGTTATACGATCTTTAGTACTACTGTACTGCCTGGTCATAGAAAGTTGAGTTAAGGAATGAAAATAGATTTCAAATTGGCAGGCATATTGTGAACAAAGTTGTTAATATTCACCTTGAATCTTTGCACAATGTAAATATAATCATCACCAACATGTAAAAGATGGTTCCACATTCGCGATGTTCGTACTACAAACGAATTTCCATAAGCCGAATTATGCCATCTGGGAATTTGAACTACATAGGGATGGGCAGCAGAGACTCTCCTTATTTCTCTTTGGAATACTTTGAGAGGATTTTGTGTGCGCATTTAGCCAGCAGTGTTCTGACAGCAATCTTTAGATTTAGCAATAGACTTATTTTGTCTTCGCCTGCCGTAAGTAAACAAATACTTAATATTTATTCTGTATAGTTTATAAATATATATAATATATATTTATACTGAAAGCTTCTTTAACTATGTAGTCAATGATTATACGGATATACGGATACGTGTCAATTAGATACATTTTTTTCCCTTTTTTTCTGTTTTTGAAATACTTAACGTATACTTAACCTATATTTTATCTACATTTTTGTCTTTAAACCTCAATATAACTATTTATTCTTTACTATTAAAAAAGATTTATTTAAGCTTTATTAAACAGGCACGAAATCATTTACTTAACATATAAGTTGGAAAGGCGCCTAATAATTAATAGTACAACCACCGATAATCTGCACTCGAACAAAGTTTCATTTAATCAAATTTGTTCTCTATTATTTAAACAAGTGCTAAAATTCTAAAAATAATTATAATAATTAGCAACAATACTTTTAAAAATAAAAAGAATCTAATTTTTGATATAAACAAATGCAGTTTGTTATTTACCCTTTCTATTTTCTTAACCGTGATTCGACTTAATCATGATGTTACACAATATAATATACATAACATACAACATTTCTTTAAAATTTAAAAATTAACTCCTTAATGTTGTCCCTCCCGCCAAATCACCAATAACTAAAATAATTTTTCTCACTTGTTGATGAATTTACGATTTTAAAGGTTATATTGTAATTTTTATTTCCTCTTCGTGATTCAGTTGATTTGTTTTTAACTATTTGCTTTAATTGGAAAAAAAAATATTTACTTTAATTGTATTTTAAAATAGCAAAATACTTATAGTAAAGATAGAATTAATCAAAAGGATGACAACTATATGGAATATTCTTTTTTAAATATATGCAGTTTTATTTAAATGTTAAAAAAAATTATACAGCAATTTACTTTACACTTCTAACAAAATAAATACCGTTAAAAAAATATATAATAGGTACTTTGATTTACTGTAAAATATTTGACTTCTTCAAGTTCAATAATTTTTTTCTGTAGCGGCAGCGGTAGCGTAACTGAAATTGAAAAATGCAACTACTTTCTTTGACAGCATTTCCAAAAGAAAAAATAAATAAAATTTTCAAAAGAATTTTTCAAGCAAAAAAAAAATATAAAATGAAGAAAAGTTGGAAAAAATTCTGATATATATAATAATATTAACAATTACAAATTACAATAGCAACAGTTGTAAGAAAATACTTTACAAAGTGAAATAAGAAAACAGAAGATACAAAACAAAAAAAAAACTTTAGAATTTGAAATAAATATGTATACAATATAAGTTCTAAAAAACAAATCCAAAAATATTCTCAATTTATCATTCCCGTAAGTTAACAATCAAAACTGTAAATTTAGCGATAGCGAAAACGCGGAGCATTTTCTCTGTATCTGTCATAGTCAGTCAAGGAAAAAGTCGGAAATATCTCGATAGTTTCTTTTTCCAAGGTTTAAGTGAACTTTCTGACACTGTGATATCATCGTCGCATAAATCTAATTAAACTTAATACCAATTCTGGCCGAATCGGTAATCCTACGTTTTGAAGATACTTTACGGATCTACAGCCTAGTAATTAACGCATAACGCGGTAGCTCAGTCTTAATCAATAACAAAAAAATAAAAATATAACCAATTTCAGTTGTAGAAAGGATCCTTGTTTACTTGTTGGAAAAAATTGCTATACGTTTTCTCAAATATTTAACAAGGTTTAATAGTAAATCGGTAAATTTTGTAGTAATCGAATCAAATGTTTGAGTTATTTTGCAAATATATTTTACATTTATTTCACAGGGGAGGGTCAGATTTGCGTTTTCTAACATGCACTAAAATATGACAAAAAAAAAAGAACTTTTTAATATAAAATATTATGTAAATTCTAAATATTTTTCCAAATTGTTCTCAATTTATCTTTTTTTCAAATAAAAATTACAGACATACACACATGTACGACCCAATAACTTGTATTTTTGTACCCAAACATTTAAAAAATGTAAAAACACGATTAAAACTATGGTATATTTATTTTGTGGATTACAATACTTTTCTTATGCATACAAAAAAGAAAATTTGGGAAAAAAACATAGAAAAGAGATTGCAATATTATTATTTTTCGTTTTTTTTTTTCTTTTTTTTAATTTGTTCATCTTTTGAATGTTAAAACTCTTATAGCTTCCATCCAATCCAAAGCGTTATTTAAAGAATGACTATTTTTAACGGATTTTTTTTCACTGATTTTTTTTTCTTAACAATTTTTTATAAATTTTCAAAATTTTAATAGAAATTAAAAAATTAAATAAAATTTTTCTATTTTATAAATTTTTTTATATTTTTTTCTTTTAACTTAATACAATGCTTCATACTGTACAAAAAATTAAGCTTTTTATATAGGTATTGTTACAAAATAACTTTTTATTTTTAAAAATCAGTACTATTAATATTAGAAATATAACAAATCATTTCTTAAAATTTATACTTTAAGTTAAACTTTGAATAAGAAATAAACTGATTGTATTAAATCAAATGGTTTATGTACAGTTAATCGAATTTTAAATTGCAAAACGCCATTTTTTCCTAATATATCTGTAAAGTATTATTTTAAAACTTTTTCATTTCGCATAATGAGACACTTTACAAAAAGACATTAAAACACGTTTACACTTTTTAAAATACATATTTTGGAAAAAGTATATAACCCTGATTTTGTAACCAACTACTACTATTTTAGTAAAAGTATTTTTATGAAGTGTTACTTTTGTTAAAAGTCTTCTTGTAATGTGGCATTTTGGTATAAGTTTTCTTTATGTCAAATACCAATTAGGTGAAATGTCTTTTTAAGAAATGGATTAAAGCAAACTGATACACTTCAAAATTAAACCATTGTAAAATTCATGTTAAATTTCATAGTAGATATTGTAAAAATAAATATCATACACAATCATTAAACAGAATTATAACCGCTTCTTGTGCAAAAGTAGTACCAAACTAAAAGAAACTACATAATTTTTTTATATTAAAACTATATTACAGATTTTTTCAAACAATTGGCTAAGCACATTGTATATTAACTGAACGGGTTCAGATTAAAATCAAACACAGCTTCTTAACATTTTTAATTGGAGGGAAAATTTTTAATAAATCCCCCTCTTCGATCAAACCTATAATATAAAAAAAAATAAACAATATTCCTCTTTATAACAGTATTCAAGCCATAAGGGCTTTAGTATAGCATATAGCCTATTGTTTAGTTAAATTTCATTACCCTATGTGACAAATC
This sequence comes from Poecilobothrus nobilitatus, assembly GCA_947095535.1. NCBI lineage: Eukaryota > Metazoa > Arthropoda > Insecta > Diptera > Dolichopodidae > Poecilobothrus > Poecilobothrus nobilitatus. Next base: position 37,798,836 of record OX352774.1, on the reverse strand, counting down.
ATAATATCCAAAAATTATTAATATCCAAATAAATAAATAAATACTATAAACAATATTATAAAAAAAAATAATTTTTCGCCTAAGGGAGGTTCTCCTATTGTCGGATACTTACTGACTAAACTCATCTCCTACTTAAGCCATTATAATGGAACGAAATCTCTAACTGGTAAGTCAGTATGTTAGTCAGGGATTAGAATTAGGACATGATTGTAGAAACTTTGAATGGGGCAATGAGACTGTAAGAAAACAATAAATCCGCCTATTATTATTATTATTATTATTATTATTATTATTATTATTCTGCTATCAGTGACAAAGCCATCAAAACTGCAGTAGTGTATAACCCATTTTTTCAATTTTTAGAGTTTTTTTCATATAAATTAATTTTCATACTCTAAAATTTAACTAATCTCTAAAAAAAAAATGAATTTAAAAGTTAAAATGAAAGTGAAAAGTTAAATTTTAAATGACATGGGAGTTAGTTCATAGGGCTCACAATATATTCTATATTGCCTTTGAAACTCGATTCATATCAGCTATTCCGTAATATTCGTAACTAAATATTTTTCGTCTAATGCAATGCTAATAAAAATTATTGAGTTGCAGAAACTGCGTGATTTTAGTTCATCTTATGCTGCAAATCAAATTTGTTATAATAAGAAACTTTTTAATCTAAACTTCTTATTAACTTCAAAGAAAGCTGTTAAATCAAAATGAATACACTCCCTATTTCACACTTCTTTTTTCTAATTATTAAATAATCTTCATAGTCACTGTCTTCGTTAGAGATTGCGTAAACGATTAACAAATTATTATTATCAAAACGATATTAACTACATTAAAACAATCGAAAATATGTGTAATGATTCTAAATGTTCATAGATTATTAATTAATATGATTTTATTCTCTAAACTAATAAAAAAATAAAAATTCACTAAAAAATGACTAGCAAATCACCAATAATTAATATTTATTTGTTACCTTTATGAAGGAGAAATAATTTACAGTAGTATGGGATTAATAAAATATTTATTTTTATGAAATACAATTTTATTAATAACTAATACATACAGGGCATAGATATTTAGTTTAAAGTTAACTTATATACTTATTTAAAAAAAAATTTATAAGACCGAATATCTACTTATTCATCATAGAATTTTTCTTCTACTCATTTGTTTTTATACACAAAAAATTATCAGCAGGACACTCAAAATAGTTTACCATCATTGAATTCATCTGAAATGAAAATAAATATAAATAAAAATTTTTTAATCCACATTATAAAACCTTCAACTGTGTAAATTCAAAAAGAAACAAAATGATAATAAGGTAGAAATAAGCTAAAAAAAAAAATTTTTAGACTCGATAACAACAAAAATCATTAGTAACATCAAATTATTATGTTACATCACATAAATGACAATTTGAAATATTTTTTTTTTTTTAATGCATTTTTCTGTCACATAAATGTTTCCTGTTCAGGCGTGGCTGTAAATGTCATAAAAGGGAATAACTCTTACGACGTTTGTAGGATTCGAATCCCCACTCCTTCGGTGTTTACAGCGTATTTTATACGCTCTTACCCACTAGCCAATCGAGGACCCGATTTGAAATATTTCATATTTAAAAAAAACTTCGATTTCCATTGGGGTTTATTTTTACCCCCCTCCTAACAATTTTTTACTTTTTTTTGTGATCTAAATATTATTAAATCATTTCTTGATGACATTTCACAGCTAAAAATCTTCTACATGTAATTTAATTGAAAAAAAAAAAATATTTACGAAGCGATTGTTGTATTCAGTCCCAACAATTCGAATATATATTACAGGTCTTGAAGAAAACGAAAAAGTATGCCAAGATGTTACAAATTCATTTCTTTTATCAGCAACCAAATCCCAATCTCTTTTATTTACAGATGTTTCTATATAAAATTTATACATTCGATTATTTTGTTTATTAAGCAGCAATCTCACTGATCCTATAATATATGGCTGACCTAATTATTAATAATAAATTATTAATGTGATTTTTATTATAAAAAAATTTTCCAAAAAAGAAAGAAACAATAGTCATACTTAATCTTATAAGAATACTTTCATTAAATTCACTTCCAATATTGTGCCATGTATAACCTTTAAAAAAAAATTTTCATTCATTCATATAGTAGGTATAGATATTTAATTTATTTTATGTAATTTACCAGAATTTTCATCATATTCACCATTAATTAAATTATTTTTATTTGGATCACCACGTCCTTCAATAACCATTGCACCCATTTTAACTAATGCAACATTTTGTTCTGGTACTAAAAATCCATTAGTTAGTTGAGGAATAAAATTTTTGTATTCTACTTTTAATGTTACAATATCAAAATACTAAATAGATAAAATTAAAAATAAAAATTTAATAATTTTCAAAAAATATTAAATTTTTTTTTTTTTTTTGTTTTTCTTACATAGCTTTCAGAACAAAAAGTTCCAACAATTTTGATATATTTAAAATTTTCCTCTTGAAAATATAAATTTTGATATGATCTACAACGATATGCTGAATAATCAATTATACGTTCCCAATTTTTTTGATCAATTGATCCTTCAATAAAATATGAATATGTACGTTTATCATGATCCCATAATAACATTTCTATATGATTTAATAAAGAAACTTTATCTAATTCAATAATTAGACCAGAATCATTTTTTTCTGTAATAATATGTCTTGTATATCCATTTTTAGCATTTAACGGATATGAACATTTTATTTCACTATTTTTTTTCAATAAAAGAAAAAAAAAAAAAAAAAATTTATTAATTTTTTTTTTTTGTTTGTAAAATCAAATCATCATTAAAAAAATCTTTCTACCCTTTTATTAATTTAAATTGAAAATCATGTTGATCTATTGTTTTAATCTTTATATCATCTTTTTTCACTTTTTTAATATTGATATCTTCTGGTATATTGGTGCTATTCAAATCACTTTGTAAATTACATTCTTCTGTGGTATGAACATTTATATTAGGTTCTTTCTTAAAGAAAAACAAAAAAAAAAAAAAAACAGAAATAATACTTAACTTAGATATAATAAAATTTTCGATAATAAAAAAACAACAAACCTGGAATATCTAAAAGTATAAATGATTCTTCAGGAATTTGTTTTTCGATTGCATCAAATATTTTATCTGCACTTAATATACCCAATTTTCGAATTTTAAGAAGTTCCTTAAAAGGTATCAAATGCAAATTCACCAAATCTATAACATTCTACATAATAAGAAAATAAGAAATGTTATTTAGTAAATCTTATAGAATATATTATATAGAATGTGGTCCCATTAGCGCGTGTTGCCAAAAGGAAGTGAATGAATGGGTGTATCAAAACAAGAAAAAAAAATTGTATGGGAAGGGGAGGTCTACCTTTAACCATTAACAAGTTAATGGACTCTAAAAAAATATTCATTTGTATATTTTTGGTTTTAGAGTCGTAACTATTGTAGCCACATTAAAAAAAATTACCCACGTTTTGATAGCTTATGTAACTATAGCTTATAAAACTTTAAAAAATTAACAAATTTTAAACAATTATAAAAATACAATTCGAATTTCACAATTTTAATAGATAAGATAAACTTAATATTTTGACTTGTAGGAAATAAAAAAGTGAATAACAATAAAATGTATATTAATACTGTATTAATACTGCAACAGGAATTTAGAATAAAAATAAAAAATTTATTTATCATAAGATTCTTATATCGTGGCTACAATAGTTACGACTCTATATAACCAAAATTTTACAAATGAAATACATATTTTCAAATGGAATTTTTTTTAGAGCCTCTTAACTCGTCGATGATTAATGATAGAGCTCCGTCTTCTTTACAATACTTTTCTTGTTATGACACATTCAATAACCCACTTCCTTTTTGGCAAAATACTAATCCTGCATAAAAATAATTTTTTATATATAGATACATAAGTATAGCTTCTTAAATTGTATATAAAGTTAATCTGATAAAATTTTGTTTATTGTTAATGTTGGTATACATTTTTATATTTTAATAACATTATTTTTATATTTAAATTTTATTAAAAATTTAAAATCATAATACCTCAATATTTTCATTTTTATGTTTACACCATTCATTGACAGCATTAAAAATTAAAATTTCTTTTTTACAAAATGTATCTCTAGTTAAAATTTCCTCTAATAATTCTTTAGAAATATTACGAAATTTTTCATTTGTTAAAATTTCATTTGATTTATTATCAATAAAATTTAAACATTTTATTTCTAAAAGATGTAATTTATAAGATCGAGTTTTTTCTAACATATTAAAAATATTTTCCATTGATAATATACCATTTAAATAAATTTCAAAATATTCTTTTAATTCAAATAAATCCATTTTATTTATAAGATCATATGTTTGAAATATTGTTTCAATTTCAATAATATCAGATAAAATTAATTGTCCTGTATAAAAATATTGTAAAATTATTTGAAAAGGTTTTATAGGTACTTTTAATTTAAATTCATTTTTATATTGTGCATTTGAATCGGTAAAAAAAAGTTCTTGAAAATATTCACATCTTGCAGCTAAAATAAAAAAAATAAAAAATAAAAAAAATTTTAATTAAAAAAAAAAAAAAAATTTAATTTAAAATAATATCTAATATAGGTATGTAGGTAAATACCAAGTATAAAACGATGAGCTGGAATTTTTTTATCTTCAATTATTAGATTTACATCTGAACAAAATGTTGACATACAAAATGAAGCAATATGTTCATTTAACATTTCTAAAATTATATAAAAGTTAATATGTATATTTTTTTTTATATTAAATAATAATCGTTTTTTATATTTAAAACATATACATACCGGTAAGATTAATTTTTCCATTTTCGATATCCATTTTTATAAAATTGTTAATTTTTTTTTTCTTTTTTTTTTTTTTTAATTTACATTTTATTCTTTCAATTTAACTTAAAACAGTTTTTTAATGCTTGAATTGTAAACAAGTTTTAAATCGAACAAAAAAAAAATTTTTTTTATCAAACTTTTTATATTTTTAATAAAAATTATCGTTTCCTTTGTTTACTTATCGTTTTTATTAATCTAGAAAATTATTCTAGTGAATCAACTTAAATTCTTATTTTGCACAATATATATACATATGTATATACATATATTAAAAAGTCTGGGTATTCACCGAGCTTTTTTTTATTAAACATTTAGATATTAAAAAAACAAAAATTATTATTTTTTTTTTATTTGGTTTTGGTTTTGTTTTTTTTTTTTTTTTTTGTAATTTTCTGTCATTTTAAGCAAAATAACACTTTAACTTGATATTTTTGTATCTTTAATTTATTTTATTCTTTTTTTATTATCCTCTAATAGATATTTATATTTATTTCAATATAAAATATTTAATTTTATTTTTTTATTTATACATTATATATTTTCATTGACATTTTGTATTTTTTAAAAAAAAAAAAAAATTTTATAAATAAACATGTTCGTTTTTTAGTTTTATTAAAGCCGCTGTTACGTCATTTTTCAAGCTTTACTTATACATGTATTCAATTTTTAGTTTTATTTATATAATAAAATCACAAATTAAAAATTAAATTTTATATGCTGTGAATAAAGCTTACAATTTTATTTTTAAATTAGTATGATTGATTCATAGTCATTAAAAAAAAAAAGCCCCGACATTTTTACAATAAAATTGATATTTTTTTTTTTGTATGTACAATCATTTGCGGTGTTTGCTGACTGGACGTTATTCATCAACTTATCTTAATATTAAGTTTGAGATGTTTATTATTCTTATTTCTCACTTTTGTTTAAAAGTGAGAAATTTTTTTTTTTTTTTTAATTTTAATTTTTTTTAAGAATTGACTTAGCTAGGGTTTACCCGACGCTACTCATGAAAATTATAAATTCGTAACATTTTGTTTTACGTATAATATATATTTTTTCTTAATCCACATTAAATAAATTGATTTTACTTTACTCCCCTTTTCCTTACGTACGTCCTAATTCAATTTATTCAAGTTAAGGCTTGCAATAAAACATACAACTGTTTACTGACATTATACATGTCAGTGTATAGGATGAAATTCTGGATTATTTTTTTATTGGCATAGCACATGGAAATTTTTTTCTGCCAAAAACTGTGAATAATTATTTGTCATGTCAAAATGTGCGTGATTTATATGTCTGAACGTTAGTAAACAAATTTAGGTGGGAAATTTTGCCGGCAAGAAACAAAAAAAAATTTAATTTTTAATTGAAAAATTTTAAATTACAAATTTCTGGATTGGATCTTTAAAACAAAATCTCTAATACAAAATCTGTACAACAAAATCAAATCTCAAAATGACAAGATCTTCAAATTCAAAAAGCAAAATCGCAAAATGACAAGATCTTCAAATTCAAAATTCGAATTTCTGGAATTCAAAATCCTAGAACGCAATATACTGGAACTCGAAATCTTTGAAACTCATAAATCTTGAAACTTAAAATTCTGGAACTTGAAATCCCAGAATGGTAAGTAAAAATAACAATGGCTGGTTTTGTTTCATTTTTCTTAATTTTTTTTAAGTGTCTTCTTTCAGAAATTTTATGACAAGTAAATTCGTTATATTTATTTTTACATTTACATAAATATGGACAGGAAATTACACAGCCTTCTCTGTTCAGGCGTGGCTGTAAATGTCGTAAGGAGAAATAACTCTTACAACGTGTCTGTCCCTCGGTGTTTATAGCGTATTTTATACACTTTTACCCACTAGGCCACCGAGGCACCGAAATACTGATTTTGTAACCAACTAGAAAATTCTTCTTAATTATTTATTTTAGATATATATTACTACAACTATTCAATATACAAATACAATTACATAGCTCTAAAATACTTAAAAAAATTCCGAATATCAAATTCCGTAACTTGAGGAAAATTAACTGAATACTAATTTTACTATCCAAAATTAACTAAATTATTACCAATACATCTAAAAATCGAAAAATAATAAATGTACTCGAGTTGTAAATTGTATTAATTAAGTTCAAGTAAATTGTATTCATTAAGTTCCAAGAGGTTGCTGGATTTAAATAGCGAAACTAATAATTTTGCAAAAGTGACGTAAAAACAATTTCAGCCTCCAAGGTCCTTTATTTTTTTAGTTATCGTGCGGACGGACGAGCGGACAGACAGATGGACAGACGTACATGGCTTAATCGATCCATACCTTTGACACTATATCGAGCTCGATTCCTTTAATAGTTATATTTACTCAATGTTCGATTAGCTTAAAAAAACAATTGTCTTAATTTTCTAAATTATTTTTCAAATTTACTCGTTTTTTATATATGTATATAAGTACATGTATTTGAAATGAGATTAAATACATCACATGTTCTCTCTATCTTCTTTGAAAGTAAGTTTTAAATTAAAATTATTATTTGCCGCTCTGTATAAAAATCGTTTTGTTTATTGTATTTAAAAAAAACTTTTCTTATCTATTGTTTGTTGGCATTAAATAAAAGCAATAAAAAAGGTCAAATTTTATTTCATCAATTTAAACAAAAACAAAGTTATAATTCCGTTTTCATATTTGTTTGAAATAAAAACACACTGTATATTCTAAAAAATTCAATCGTAATCGACATCATTTTTATATGCTATTAACTATTATAAAATATATTAACTTGTTGGTGTCGGTTTATTTATTTATTTATTTATTTTTTATAGTTTAAGTCACCTTTTTAATATTTTGTTTATATATTCTTAATATATTTATAAAATTGATGTTGTTTTAATAATTGACATTAGTGGTGCATTAGAACATTGCTGAAAGACTAAACGCTTATTTTGTAACCAAATATCAAAATTTTTAATAAATATTCTATTATATAATACATAAATGTTTCAACCAAGCATTTAAAATACAGTGGATTGCCGCCTCGAAATACATGCTAGGCAAATTGTTTAAAGCATATTTTTATGGCCTCATTTTTATACCTATAATAAAATTTCTTGTGCTTTAATATTTTTTTCTTTAAAAATATCAACAATATAACATTATTTTTATAGCTATCAAATTATAATTAATTATATATCAGAATTACGATATGATACGAAAAATGCGCCTGAAAAATTAGCTTAAAATATTTTTTTTAATTTTTACATTTATTTATTTGTTTAGTCTGGGCGAACCTATACCAACCTTTTTATAATTTTAAAGTTTATGTCATGTTTATGTCAACTTTATATTGACATGACTGATTACAGATTATTTTTGCAGTAAACAAGTGATTAAATTATTTTTAAAATCGAATATTAAATTCGTATAAAGAAGGCAATCTGTAAAAACAAACGTTTTAAAAGAGCAACTGTTTCCAAAATGTTAAATTTTAACTCGATAATTTCTGTATTTATAAAATTAAACTATAAATAATATAAAAATTTATTTTTTTTTTTTTTTAATGCATTTCTCTGTCACATAAATGTGGAACATTATTATGTAACTCTGTCACATAAAATGTCGTACAAAGGAATAACTCTTACGACATGTGTGGGATTCGAACCCACACTTCCATAGACCATTTTATACGCTCTTACCCGCTATTATAGGCCACCGAGGCCCTTTTATAAAAATTTATTCTAAGATATTAATTATTTTTAAATATCTTTATTACTTTCGAAATTAAATTTTCTAGCTTTACGCGCTTCGAAGTATGGAGGGTCGATAGCTCTGCAAAACTTTGTTAAAAAATCAAAGAAAAAAAAATATAATATTGTTTCACTTAAGATTTACAAAACTTCACTAAAATTTATTTATTTATTTTTTAAAATAAATTTTAAAAAATGAAAATTTTAATTTTTTCTTATTATATCATTTATTTTTTGCTATTTCCGATTTAAAACAAATTAACTTTTTATAACTGAGAATTTAATGCCATAAAGTAATCCTGTTATCTTGAAAAAAAAAATTGAAAATAACGTAATTTTATTCAAGATTTTTTCTACCTTAGATTCCGATTTTCGATTTATAAATTAAAGTTTTAGAATTTAAAAAAATTACAATTTTTTGCATTTTATATTGTATTAGTAACATTTCTTTTATTTTTAAAAACATAATATTAAAAACAACAAGGAAACATTTTAATATTAAATTATTTTAGAACTAAAACTTCGAAATTGAAACTGTAATTTGCCATTAGTTGTTATTTTGATCACTTTTTTTAATTATTTTTATTACGTGGACTAACTTTGAAAGCACTTAAATGAACTAAAGGATCCAATGCATAAAACTGAGCTTAAACTCAAATTTCAGTTTTTCAAACAAAAACTACTCTACTCGTATTTTTGTTTGAAACTACTCTACTCGTATTTTTGTTTGAAAAAGTGAGATTTTTAGAAAAGTGAGAATTAATAAAATGATCTGTGAGTTGAAAAAATTATTCAAAAAAAACCCTAAAAAAGTTGAATTTAATGAAATAAATCAATTACATCGACAATCTAATCAACTTAGATACCAAAGGTTATCTCAAAAATAAATACCCCAAACCTTGGTTCAAATAATTTCAAATTTTACACTTATTTCACTTACCTATTTTCAGTTTTAAGTTTGTAGCCTATATTTTTAGCCTATATATTTGTAGCCAAAGATATATAAACCGAGTCGAACATTTTATATGACAATTAATCCAAAATATAGTCGAAAATAATTTTAATTCGCAATATTCTAGTTTTATCTTATTTAAAGACATGTAAATTTGGCCAATAAAAGTTTGTATGCAGCTAACCGAGTGCATGTTAACCAATCTACCCCAAAAACAATTAGAGCTTACAAAAATATTTTAAATGGACGGACAAATAATAGTTGAGTCAATTAATTCAATACAATACCAACACGATTCATACCCTTTGGTCCATCTTTATACATCTATCATGCCAAGTTCTTTGCGTTACAAACGAAGGAGAAGAATAATTTTATACCTCTAGAAAATGCAATATTTTTTATCTTTTATGAACTTCATTATTTCTCTTCCGTTCTTTACTTAGTGATATACGATAAACATTTCTAAGATATTCTATTGTTAGAAAGAAAATATTTAACCATTATAGTTTCAATAATGTACAGCTGAGCTAAGTTCAAGTCAATAGCTGAGAATTATTGCTGAACAGAAAAGAGAAAATAAAAATGAGCTTTATCTTTTCTGTTATTATCAACGGCGGTAATACTTCTCACTTTTTTTAAAACAATATGACAACAAAATTAGTCAAATATGTCATCAACAATTTTAAATTCCAATTTGACAGATGTTAGATGTTGAAACAACTCAATATGCATTCAATGAATAAGCGCGCTGCATTTTACAAGTTATGAAAATTAAATTAATAAAGGAAATAAAATTGCCTTGAAATTTATTAGCTACTTTTTTAAAATTATTCAAATTTTATAATTTTTAACTCTAAAATCAAGTTATCTAATTTTTACTTATACCTATAGGTTAATGTTTATTTACTTAAATCTAAGAAAAATAAAATATTATTCTTCTTAATTTTTAGCACATTTTACAAAAAAAAAAATCGTGAAAGTTCGTCTGTTTACAAAACTTCTTTTAGATATAACAATAAAATTTTAGCCTTTGATAGGTCTCTTAAAAAAATAATGTTATATCGTCTGTTTACAAAACTTCTTTTAGATATAACAATAAAATGTTAGCCTTTGATAGGTCTCTTAAAAAAATAATGTTATAGAACAATTTTTTTTATATAGTTCTATCCATTACTGAGGTACAGTCCCTCAAAATTTGAAAAAACCCAAATTTTTTTTTTCCTATTATTTAAAACTTAGCTTTCTTCATATTATCTTCAGAACGCTATTTCACATAATCTTGAAATGCACCTTCTGTTTTCAAAGTTATATCAGCTTGTTTAGGTTATATCAACACCACCCTTTGTTTCAGAATTATTAAGCCAATTAATTTTAACACCTGTAACTTAGGCACCTGTGTAGATATTCTCAAAGTAAGAGAAACAAATTAAAGCTTTTATACTATATTTTTACATTGTGTTAACAACTTTTCTTAATGAACAAGGTTTAACAAGGGGATACAGCCCCTTAATATTGGAAAATAGTCTTATTTTTAAATGTGCATATCTCACATTCTGAATAATATTTCTTTTTAATTTTGTCACAATATTTTAAACTGATTTTATTATGACTTTTGAAAAATTAGCGATTTTAAAAACCATTGGTTTCCGTTCTGCCTTATTTTTTTTCTCAAACCCTTGCTATGTTACAAATTCTATCTTGCGAAGCACATTGTATACTATAAAAGCTAAATTTTAACATAATATCATAATGGTCGTCTGATAATATAGCTAAACTCACCTAGATATTCTATTTATTTATTTATTTATTCATTTATTTATAACATATAACTCAACATCTATTAAATATCAAAAATTAATTGTAATATTGTATACGTACTTAGATAAGTAAGTATACATATACATATATTTATTTTGTATGTATGTACATAATATTACTAAATAATATTTAAATATTTATAAATATATTTATATATTATATATATATATACATTTTAACAAGTTTTAAACACGTTCATATCATAAATCGATTAAATACAAGACAAATAGATAAAAATATAATGTTTATTATATAAGACATCCTTAAAGCTTTCACAGAATAACAATAATAGAAAAAACAAAAATAATGGTAATACAACACAAAAATATAATGGTAATAACAGCAAAAAAAAAAACAACAACAAAAAAAAAATATTTCAAATAAAATAATAACAATAACAATAAAATAAAACAGGAAAAATGTTATTACTTTTATAGAAACGGATATGATGGAAGGATAATGACGGAAGTCTAGGAAGAAAAATGGTTTGAATATTTCTTTTAACATCTTAATCACAAAATAACAACAAAATACACATAAACAGTATATATGTATATAGTAACAACGGTAATAAAAATAATAATGATGAGAATAATAACAGTAATAAAAAAGAATGAAAAAAAAAAAAATATTTATACAGCAAAATGGTTTATATTTTTACCTAAATACATATATAATAAGAAGCGGTAAATATTATACAAGCATTATTATAATATTAATACAGGTGTATCTAAAATCTAAATATATATATATACATATATGTTTATATTTATGTAATATTGTATATTTATATACATATATATTTACTAGAAAATATTTAATACAATGTTGTTTGAATGTAAAAATAAACAGCATTTTTTTTTTTTTTATTAAAATGTCATTGTCGAGACCACAACAGGTGATTTTTCTTCATTTCTTTAAATTTTTGCACACAACAGCAATTGTAAAAAGCAAAAAAAGAAAAATAATAATAATAATAATAATGAACGAATCCTTATGCTATTTTGCAATTTTCTACAGTAAATTTTTCTTTTACTACAATATTTTTACATTTTTTTTTGTGTTTTTTTTTTTTTACTATTCATGTAATTTTACTTTCAAAATTTTGACAGCTTAAGTAATCAAAAGTTACCCAACGGTCTTATTTAATAATTTGTTTTTTCTTTTATTTTATATTACCACAAAATTCTTTTTAATTTTTGTCTGTACATTCTATACATTATATTTTTCAATTTGTTAAAAGTGAAAAATATGTAAAAAAAAAACTTATTTTTTTTTTTTTTTTTTTTTTTTTGTTAAAGTTACAACAATTTTCAATTAAAATGTATACCTTTTCATCCTGATGAAATACATCTTCAATAAAATACAATTTTAAATTATATTTTAAAAACTTGATGATCTAATACTACTTTGACTTAAAACTGTAAGAGTTTTAAAGTTTGCCAATCTTAAGTTCTGATACAAGTACATATGATTCAAAAAAGCCTGGGTTTATAAAATATGACAGTTATGCTTTTAATCAAAGTATTTCAAGAGTACATATATGTTTTAAATTAAATTAGATTTTAATTTATGAGATTTATGATTTAACTTCCAATATTACCTATATACTAAAATAAAGCTTGATATTGGCTTGTACTATTAAAGCACTAGATAGATGATGCTCATAAAAAATTTCAATTGATTGTAAATCTTGTAAAAGTATTTATTGTAAAATAAAACGTACAGTTAATGTATAAATTTAATAAATTACGTAATTTTAAGATTTTTGAGGTCTAAAATCTAACTCTGCCCTCAGACAAAATAATATTAGTGGGGTATTAGCAAGATAACAAAATAGTGCACAAATACAATTATATTTTTTTTTTAAGATTTTCTCTACTCGCTTGATATTTTCTTAGCTAAAAATACAACATATAATTTGACATATCATATCATTCAAAATGGAGACAAATCCTATTTCTGTTATAATAAAATACAGTTTCGTATTTTTTTTTTAATTTAATTTAAAATTAAATAAAAAATGCCAAATAAATTAAACAAAAATAATATTTGAAAATTTATAAATGAAATATTTTGATAATAAAAATGTCACCACGTGACAAAGATGATAATTTGACATTTTGTTAACACATTCGTTAGATAGTATTACTATTTCGAATGATTTTAAAGTAAAAAAAAAAGGTATGCTATTCGCTATACAATAACGAAGTTAATCTTGACAAATAACTAAACTAAATTGATCTTAAACTAATAAGATGATTATGGCATTATCATAGAAAGGCTACTATAAAATCCGTTCCGTTAGACGCTACTATTGATAGTAAATAAAAAATAAAATGTCTCCACTAAATAGAAAATGTCTCCTGAAAAGAGTCAGTTTAAAAATATATAATATGTATTTTCTATTAAAAGTAAGCAACTGCTATTCCTACAACGATAAAAAAAAAATATTAAATTATTTACTATATTAGGTATGTATGTTAAGAGTTATTTAGTTAAGTCTCTACTATCAACTATTATTATATATAGTGTCTTAGTAAAACATACCTTGAAATGTTAAGAAAATTATATTTTATTTTTGTAATTTTATAAAATAAAAATTTTTTCTATTTATTATTTACTTATGATAAAAACAATGATAATCATTCGGACAATATAATAATAATGATGATGTTGACAATGATCATGATAAGATGAATTTTTAAATAAAAATAGGCTTAAAAAATTGTAATTTAACTATAAATTCCAGTTGAAATGAAATTGTAAATGTTTTCCATCTGGATTATAGAATAATTTTTTTGTAAAACTTAATGAATTCAAATATCTTTTGTTAACAAGAAGGTAAATTATCCTTTTTTTTTTGCCCCTTTTCATTTTGTATCTTTAAGATTGTTTATTTTTTATAAATACCACACTAAACGACAGCGTAAAAAAATATTTGCTTCGTTAATTTTTAAGAATGTTCTTAAGCACCTTTAAGATTATATTAAGATAAAAAATTATTAAATCTTTCGTATTTAATTTTTTTTTTTACTTCCTTTAGTTTAAAAGAGTTTAGAGTGTTCTTTAGGGTTAAAAAAAAAAAAAGAACAATTTCCCTTTTGTTTTATTTTCTAATTCATTTTCTTAATAAGTGAAAAATGAAAAACTGTGCGTTATTTTTTTTTTTTTTTTATGAAATCAAAGTAAAATCACTAAAAAATACACTCTAAAATTTATTGTTTGTGTTTTTTTTTTTTTTTGTTTTATATTAAAGCTTTTAAAGTGTTAAATTTTGCCCTCATTTAAAATGTAAAAAACTACTTTTTTTTGTAAAGTACTTTCTAAAAACCTTCTAAATGGTGTTAAGAATTTTCTTTAATTCTAAAAGAAAATCATAGAAAATTCTTTTCTGTTTTTTCTTTTTTCTGACAATTAACCTTAACTGAATTTTTTTAAGAAATTTTCTTTTTACTTCTTTACTTTTTCTTTTTTTTAACTGTAATTTCTATAAATCTTATATTTAAGATTATGCAATATGCAACATTTTTTCGTTTAAGATAAGAAATGTTCGTCATTTTAAGTTGACTTTATCGTTTTATTATTTTTGTTTTTGTTTTTTTTTTTTTTGTATTTTTTGAACGACATTTTCTTTTACTGCAATACTTAACTTACTTTTGACAGTTAACTCTCAATAAACCTGCATCAAAAATTATAAAAAATTCAAAGAATTCTGTTTTTTAAACCTTTAATTGGTCTCTAAAGTGAAATCTCTGTTATTTTAATATGAATCATTCGTGTCATCTATCCCTCTCTTGTTTAGTAAATAAAATTTTCAACAGGATTCTAACCTTGTATTTTTTTTTTTTTTTTTTTAATATACATGATGATGATGCAAACACGTTCTATGAACGTTCAAATATCGAATACGACTACAAAAAAAAAATAAATAAAATAAAACAAAAAGGAAAAAATATTAGGTAAAGGATTTAAAATAAGAAAATTTGAATTTTTTTAGATTCTTGTCTGATGATTTTTATCAAGAAAATTTAAAGATTTTACAGCAAATATATAAAAAGAAAAGGTGTATCTACTAACATATTTTCTTCCTTGACTTTTCTTATTATAATTTTATTCAGGTAAAAGGGGAAGGAATTAAAAATTAAATTTCATTAAAAACAAAAACAAAAAACAATTACATTATTTTTCTATCCTAGTAACGTTTCATTCTTTCATTAAGAAATTACTAGTTTTAATTCTTTTAAAGTAGGGTAATATTTTGTAAACTAAACAAAAGTAATACATTTTAGGAAAATATTTAGTTCAGAATAAAAATAAAATAATATATCTTAGAAAACTATCTATAGATAATATATTCTTCTTTTTACTTTGAATTATAGTTTTAATAGTAAACAATAAATGCTTTAAAATTATTTTGATATAATTCGTTGTTTTGAAATTATATCAAATATAAGTAATAGTTTCAAAAGTCGAAACACCTTTTCATATTCTGAGAGGCAAATTCATTAAAAAAAAATTACTACATTTACTAGAAACAAGTTTATGGTGGGATTTTTCCAAATATTAAAAACAATTTTTTTAAATAATCAACAAAATCCTATTTTTTAATGAAGTAAATTGATTGAATGACGAAACAGAAGAAAACCTCACCGAACCTCCAAACAAAAATATAAGGAAGCCTTAGAAGCAAGCAATGCTATCAAAATAAAAATCATTATTAGCTTTAAATACCATTAACTATCAAATGGCTAAAATAAAAGTGAAACAACTAAAAAATTAATAAATTGCAAATAAGTCATTAATACTTCTAGTCAGGGAAATTCAAAAACTTCTAGAAATGAAGAATCGTATAGTTTAGTTAATTTTATAAAAAACGAGGAAGAGTGCAGTAGAGTAGACTGTGTCAACTCTGCGATACCCGTATGAACGTAATATATCCTGTTTCTATAAAACACTGACCATCTTTCAAATAATTTCAAATGTTTTAGTACTGACCTTATAACTACCGAGATATATTTATGTAAATTTCAGATATACCTAGCTTCATTAAACACTGAGTTATTTTCATTTAAACAGAGAAATTGTATGGCAGCTACCCGAACCTGTCGTCCTAGCACAATAAAATTTTGCAAGTGTTGTTGGGTTGGAACTCGCCACGATTTTGCAAAATTTAAGACACCTAGCTTCAATATATACTGAGTTATTTTCACACAATGAAAGAAGTTGCATGGCAGCTACTCGAACCCGGCGGCCGAAAAAGCTGGATTTAGATAGCAAAACTAACAATTTTGCAAAAGTGACGTAAAAAACTTTTTAGCTTCCTAGTTCTTTATTTTTTGAGTTATCTTGCGGATGGACGTACATGATGGCTTAATCGACTCAGAATTCTATTCTGAGCCGATCCATACCTTTGACACTATATCTAGCTCGGCTCCTTTAAGGTGTCACAAACGTAATGGCAAATTTATTATACCCTTGAACATAGTTCATACGGGTATAAAAGTGCTCTAGCGAATGTCATAAAAAGAGTCAGAAATGTTAATACCGAAAGGGCCGTAAAAAAATTAAAATAAATTAATATTTTTTTTGTTAGACTTTTCTCTTCAGAGTTTTTTGTCTCTTTTCGTTTTTAGACGAGGGTCGGTGGAAAACTTCAAAAGTCACCCAGAGGAATTACATGTGATTCCTCCAGAAGTTCATTAGTATTCAACTTTAAACAATCAAAACCACCCCATTTTAAACAAAACCCTAGAATGAGAGCTTCAATACAAATGTATAGTTCAGTTAATGGGATAAGGATACGGAAAGGATTTTTGACTATATCGGATTTTAGAAAATTAATGACTATTCAGAATTGTTAAAAAAAAATTTCCCAACTCTTCTTCCTTTTTGGAAAATGGATCTGATAGGTTTGATTTTAGTTACATTTTTTTAATTTTGTTATTTTTTAACTAGTTTAAAATAGTTATTTTTTAAACTCAATTAATTGGTATAGTTATTCTTTTATTTGCTTGGTACATAATTCATTTTGTATGTTTCTTTTAAATTTTGCATCAGATTCCATTGCGTAGCTCCTGTTTAATATGCTGTTTTTTGAATTTGAAGTCTAGTATTAGTGCTTTAACAGGTGTGTGTTGATAGTGATTGTTAATAACTTCAGTTGGTTTAGCATTCAGTTATAGTGCGCTTTATTGTTCTAAGTTCGTTGTAGTGAAGTCAAGTTGGTTTGTCTCCCCTAATAAAAAGGTGTTTATATGTTGCGAATGTGTTACCCAACCCAGGTAAGGAATATTGGAGGGAAATTTTGTAGAAAAATGTTAATATTCTTCCTAAACTTTACTAAATTGTACACATATGAGTTAGCAACATTGAAAAAAGCATTTTTATATATTATTAAAATAATTCATTAATTCTTTCTTAAATTTTTATAATATCACTCAAAATTTTCATATAACTATCACTGTTAAGTTTTCTTACATAGCTTTAAATAATATATCTATTTCAAATTTCAAATTGTTTTCTAGTTGAATTCATGATGGATCGATTATATTGAAATGCAATGTAATTTGTAAAATCAAATAAGACTTAAATTGATTTATTAGTTTTATTACTTTAAAATTACTATTTGCATTTATTTTTATATAACAGATTGTTTTTGTTGTTGTTGCTTTGGAATTTCATTAAAATGATTGAAAGATTACTTTATTTTGAAACATAACTACTATACATGATGTAATTTCATTTCATTATTCAATTTTTCCACATACATAATATATAATTTAAAAGACATCAAAAGAAAAATTACTATGTTCTTAACATCCTCAACAGATTTTTATATTATTTTCAATTTAATTTAGTGCTTAGGATATCATAAAAAATTCTCTATTTCCGAATAAAAACACCCTATTATTATTTCAGGATGTAAAAAATAAAACTTATTATTTTAAATATCTCATAAAAAGTTGTTTTCAAAATGAACATAACTTAATCAATTAGATTATGCTAAAATATAATGAAATCGACTTTCCATCACGAAAAAAAAAATCTCGAATAAGTCATAATTTTGAAAAAGAAAATCTTGAATAGAAAAATATTTTTGAATATAGGTTGTAGGTTAAAAATATTTATGGTTCAAAATCATGAAAAATATAAAATCTCAAACTAAACTTATTTGTTTTTGAAATGATAAAAATTCAGCGGCTAAACAAATAATTTTAATTCGAGATTTTTATTTTAATCATATGGTCCCTCTGTTTTTACGTAAAAAATAATTTTAATGACGTTTGTTGTAAACAAATAATATGAACCGGTTTGCTATCATATCATCATATAGAATATGTATTTATATTTTGTTTATTGATTTTTATACCCGAATGATAAGTACCTCCGTTTGTAACACCTCAAAATAAGCGTGCTAGATATACCTTCAAATGTATGGATCGGATCAACATTAAATTCTGAGTCTATTAAGCTTTTTTCGTCCGTCCGTCAGCAAGATAATTCAAAAACTAAGAACGCAAGAAAGCTAGAGTCTTGTAATTAACACAAAATATTCTGAGAACAACTTGTAGGTTCCCTATTTTTGTTTGGTAGAAATCCGACCAAAACTTTCGGGTAGCTCTCGAACAACTAAATTTTTGATTAAATTTTTCATCCTTTGAAGTAGAGCTATGAAATTTTAGTTACCAATAGATATCTAAAAATAATTTATTTTGTGGAAGGACTTTTTTCTGTAGTCCCAGCCTTTACGGTGCTACAGCCCCCCAAAGTTCGAAAAAATTCTGTTTTTAAAATATTATAACTCAAGTTCTATAAGGTATACCTATAATCTGAAAATGCCAAACGATAGCTGCTTTTAGGAGCTTTACAAATATATATATTATAAATATATTTTTGTACAATACGGTGTCTTAATTTACCGTTATGCGAAATTGAATTATTGCAAAATTCTTTAACTGTTCTATCTTCGTTTAATTTAAAAACTGAGACGAGTTAGATCTTTGAAAATCAGTATGAGTCAGTTCAGAAAATATTTTTGTATCACCCCCGTTTAGCAGCTGTAAGGGGTCAAACAATGAAAATTCCTTATTTGTAAACACCTGTAACTTGAACATCTATTCAAATTTTTTTGAAGTAATACATAAAAATTAAAGCTTCAACATTATACTTTTCTGTTAGCAATTTTTCTTAATAATTTAGGGTTACCTTAAAATTGACGAAAGCGTAACTTATATTTTTCTCAATTTTTCTAACAAATTTCTTGAACGATTTTTTTGAATTTCTTTTTTACTCGATAATTTAAAATTGTTGAGGATGATGCGTAGTACAAAATAAATTAAATAAATAAAAATTATAGCGGTTTCTTGAAGAATTTATATTTAAATGATATTGGTATACATACTTATATGTATATCATGTTTATTTACATTTCGTATATGTCACTGATGGATGAATGATGTAATAATAAGAGTACATATAGATATATATATACATATATATGTACATAGCGGCGTATTTATAAATGAGTGGCATCCAAATTGCATAAAAAAGCGTCCAATGCAAAGTATTATGATCCAAATTGCATTATGACACTGTTAATTTATCTTTGACAATTTGATAGTAAATTTGAATTGTTATTTAACCGGCGAAAAAGTTGTTCTAATTTCTAAATTGTATTACATTTACATTGCATTTAGAAGCGAAACATCGGTTTTACAATGCATTAAAAAACTTTATGTGTATTTGTAGCGCATCCAAACGCTTTTTTTTATGTAATTTGGATGTCACTGGTTTTATTGTTATATGAAATTATTCTATGAATGAAATATTTTTAAAGAAATATTACAATGTATGGCGATGTATAATAATACATGTAATACATTCATACATACATATTATGTATGAATAAACATGCATATTAATATATACGTGTTCGGTATTTTGTAGTAAGTTTAGTATAAATTAATATATGTATGTACATTTGCCGCTTAGTAATAAATGGTAATAGCATATGTATTTAGAAAAGTTTTCGATTGATAATCGTTAGTTATAAGATTAGAATCTGCTTTTGATAAATGTGTAAACAATGTAATTTGAATCTATGTACAAACCATAATTCTAGAAATGATAAAAACCACTTAAATTATTTCAAAATGCTAAAAAATTAAAAAAATAATATATAAGCAGAGTGTCAAATTATGAACATATACTGTCGCGTTCGTACGGGTATATAAGAGTTGGCAAAGGCAACTGTATTCTTACTCGTTTATTTTAAGTTAGTTTTTTTTTTTAAATGTGCTAATGATTAAATGTTATAAGATGGATTTAAAAAAATGTACAACTCATAAAAATAATATTTTAGAAGAATAATAACAAACTAAGTCAACAATTGTCACCAAATCACGAAAAATCCAACTGAAGATTTATATACTATTATTTTGTATTGATTTTTGTTTTAATTTCCAAAATGTTCACCTTTTGATTTTAATTTTATATACATTTGTATGTATACCTATGTATGTATGTAGGAACAGTAAAAAATAAAAAAGCCTTTTCGGTGTAATTTCGAAATTTTTTTCTAAACTGTGAATTCGAGATTTTTTTTCGGAATATTTCCGGATTTCAATAAGACCCTCATAAAATTTCGTCATTTTTATCATATAATTATTAAATATTAGAATTATTACTTAAAATCTTCATTAACCGTTTAAGATATCATAGAATTTTTATTTGATGTTTATTTTAAAACTATGGCAATTTACTTAAACTAAGTAATAACTTAATTGTGGGTATTTGAATTATGGATTCATTTACAGTATGTTTTGAATGTAACCATTCGTTAATGATTGTAATAATTAAAACAAAAATCCTTCTCTATAGTGACGGAAGAATTTTTACAATCAAGTCAACCAGAACTTTTAGTACATGCTCTACTGCATATTTCTATTATTCGCTAATTGGTTATTCGCATCATTTTGTGTCGTTAAAAAGCTTTTTATTGCGACTTCCAAATCTTATCACTCATAGTTTTTCACAAAAATATTATGCTAATTCAAAGGTTGGTGAACAAATCGACATCCATAATGAAAAATATTCTGGAACAAGCAAAAAACTCTGATTTTGTAAGAAATTTCAAAGTTCTTTTTAATTATTTGTATTACATTTATATTTCAACATCGAAAAATAAAAAGACGCTGCCGGCCCAAACTTCCACTAAACTAACTTAACTAGTTATAGTTTTTCCATATATATTTACACAACAAATAATTTAAAATAGTTAGGGCTGGCACCACCAAACCTCCTCTAAAAAAATTATTGAAACCTGATTTTGTAACCAACTCTAAAGTCCTTTATTATTTTTACATACATATATATTTCAACAAATAAGTATTTAAAATAATTGAGGATATTTTTTGCGGGTTTTTGTTTAATAATTGAAAACAGATGAATTGGAAAACGTTTTGACATAGAATATCAGGACTCTAATATAGTTTTGTTTGTATTTTATGTTTTCTATACTTAAGTAAAAATTTAATATTAGACAATGAAACAATACATAATTGAATAGTACAACTAAAACTAATCTAAAAACAAATAATTAAGACAACCATTTGAGAAAAATTGGTTATATTAACTTTAAAACAAACTTTAATTCAAATACAATATTTTTAAATCGAAAATATTAAATTATTTCAAAATGTATTTAAAATATAATTAAATTATTTTTAGTCCAAGGCTCATAATGAAAATTTCGTGAAATAATTTACAATTTAAATCTAATTTAAATAACTGGAAAAAGGCAAATTTTTACTTCAAATTAAGAAAAAAAAAAAAAACAATTTTGTCCTGTACAAAATTATCTAACTATTTTTATTTTAATTTTTCTTATTATTATTTTTTGTAAAATGTATTTAATTCATGTTTTTCTTAGTTCGTTTCATATTTCAGTTGCAGAAAAATTTCAAATTTTAGTAATCATTTAAAGCACCCTACCATATATTATAAAAGGACAACAATTTAAAAATTTAGTATTTTACATTTATGACTTATTGTAAAGTTTCCAAGATAATGCTATATCTATCATTTAGGTCATAGAAAAGTTACTGGTTTTACTGAACCATCTCCGTAAAATTTATTGTAAGCTCATGTACCCTATACAACATCTGTTTTGTGACGCTTTATTATGTATACTGCAACCTTTGATATTGCCTCGTTCTAAAATGACATTAAGTATATTACGTAGACCATATAAAGTTAAAATTGTGAATTTTAGAGTTAATATAATTTTATATGCATTGATTCATTATAAGGGTGTGGATACTTATAAGGGGGAAAATCCTTAAAGCATAATAAAAAAAATTTTATTTTACAAAATTCAACTAGGTGAAAATGATATAGAATCATTTTATTGTTGCTTTATTGTTTTATTGTTTTTTTTATTTATTTATTGGTGTCTCCAAATAAGAGCCTTAGGGCTCGTACTGGTATAATATTATAAACAAAGACAATATATTTCGTGACGAACGTCTGCTATTGTCAATTATGGTGCAAAAAGATTTCCAATACTATTCACAAGACATAAATTTGAAATAAATTTATGTCCTGTGAATTTTAAGATAAAAACACAAATTCGTGGAGAAGCTGAAGTCAAAGAATTCTAAAATTTATATTTAAATCATTTTAATTCTTTATCCATTCATTGATTATTTTTATAAATTTAAATATATAATCAAAGCTATCAAAATATAAATTATTTTTGTTTTATTGTTTTTCGACTAAATGAAGGTGAAATACGTAAGTACCTAGCTATCTACATTAGACTGCAGAATACTTATTTGATGTCGAACCAAAAAGTAATTATTTTATTTTCACTATTCTCCACTGGATACATATTCAAGCCCTATTTCGCTAGGATATGGTCATAATACCATTAATAATTTTACATATATTATTTATTTCGATAAGTCTTGACCGAATAGTTGAACCTAAGATATTACGACTAACTGGCCAGAGTTTTAAGGAGTGCAGTCGTAAGCAAAATTATTTGATCTTTAAGCGACTGACAAACAATTATTACCATAAAAGTCTCATTATTTTTTTAATTTAAAATTTTAAAACTTTTACCTAAAGGAAATTAAAAAAAGAAAACAATTTAAATTTGACTTAATTTATAATTTTACAAAATTTAAAAAAAAAAAAAAAAAAAAACCATTTCCTTAAAAGTTTCTAAAGTTTCTTGAAAAATTAGTCAAAAGTTTAACGAAAAAATTTCTGAAATTTCAGGATGCAGTTTGTAACAAAATTTATAAAAACAGAAAATATTAAATAATTTTTTTTTTTTTTTTGTTTTCATTTTTTTAAAGAACCATTTATTTTCACTTCTTCCTCTATTTTCTCATATTACACCGTGTTACTAAAAGTCACCTATATTTAATTTAGAAAATAACAAAAACAAAAACACGCAAAAAAACAGTAGATAAAAATAAAATGAAATTCCACAAAACAAAAAATGAAAATACTGTAAATTGTACATAGCAAAGGTTGTTTCTTTAGTTCATGAAAAGGCAAAGTTTTCATGTAATTCATTTCAAAATTATTATTTAATTCGACTTACACCCAACACAGCATAATTTTCTATTTAAGACCAAAAAAACAAAAAAAAAAATTTGTAGAAAAACTGTTTCCATATTTTTTACTAACTTAATTTTCTGTCAGAATAATAAAAACTTTAATTTTGTTGATTATTTTTACTCTTTACACTAACTGTCTCTCGAATATAAAATTTTATATAAATTTTGATTTCTTTATTCCAAAAAAAAAAAGTGTTCCAATTAAAAAAAAAAAAAACATGAGATCTGTTCTATAAAAAAGAGGAGTTTTGTCCAGTCTCTAATCAGTTATTAAATTCTGGTTGAACATTCACAATGTCTCAAGCCAAGGACATATGAGTAAAAAACAATTCTTAACATCATTTCAGATTTTTCGTCATTTTCAAAGAAAATAGTTCTTTTAAGGTCTTGATTAATAATAGTTCTTAAATATAGTTCTTAAATTCTTAAAAATAGTTCTTTTAAGGTTAATAGTTCTTTTAAGGTCTTGATTATTTATAAAATAGCAAATACTGATGGTTGAATTACATATGAGTGGACATATGACATATGAGTAAAAAACAATTCTTCACATCATTTCAGATTTTTCGTCATTTTCAAAGAAAATAACTTTTCAAAGGCAATACGGTTTTTCAACTGGAACTCGAAGTAACAATCAAAGATCAAATGGACTTTTATTACACTAAAAATTAAGACTCGAGTTTTGTAACTAGTTTAAATCAAAAACTTCAAATTGAGTGTGCAAAACGTTTAGTGTTCCAAAAAAAAACAGATAAAACTGATAGTAAATAAGGTTTTTCTGTCAGTGACTAAATTTTAGAAATTTCAAGTTTTGAAGTTTCTGTCATTGTCATATTCTTCCATACGCTCAAATTTTTCGAGCACATTTAATTAAAACAGAAATTCCACAACAATATTATGAAATTTTCCATGTTCTAAAACTTAAAGTGAATATTTTCTTAAAAGAGCTCTGTACCATTTTTCTTTGGGAGACTATCAAGCTTAAACGCATTCAAAAAAAAATTCCAAAAATTAAAGTAAATTTTGCTGCCAATTAGTAAAAGTATCTATAATTATACCATAATCGCTATTTATTTTGCATTAAGTATCCGACACTATATGCTTAATAAAAGCATCACTTAAATGATCACTTGGTGAATTATAATTAACTGATTGAGTCAAATTTACAGGAATTTCATTTTAATAAAGGATGTTGCGATAAATTTTTCTTAGTTTAAAATATTTTAACTTTCATATTTGAAACTAAGAAAAACTTATCAAAAAATAATTTAAATTATCTATTGGGAGGGCCATATTCGAAACGCGTAATCTGAAATTAATCATACAGATTACGGTTAGGACTATTGTTCATGTTAAAGCTCTCGTATAGTCTGGCTTTAAATTTTAGTTTGCTGATATTTATATTAAAAAGCTCAGACAGTGAGCTCTCCTCTATTAATATTAGTGAAATTAATTTAAACCTGCCAAAATCGAAAAACAGAACAGAACATTTTTTTTGATCAACCCTTAATGAAGACTAGAGTCGAGTTAGTCTTTTTAATTATATAATTATAGTGACTATTGAAATTTAATTCGATATATTATCTAAGATCAAGTCGAAGTCATAATCAATCAGAATCCCTTCTTTTAAGGTCTTGGTTATTTATATAATAACAAATACTGATGGTTGAGTTATTACGCCATCTTGAAATGTTCATAATTTCGCATTTGTTAAAATTTTGTTCGATATTATTTTTACACAATGCCACAAATTTATACAGATCATGTTGCAATAAATCACCACTCTAGACAGGATATGATAATTTTACTAACTTTTCTATGACATAAAACTACGAAGCAACAAATATTTAGGTGTTTGACATATACTACGTTACTTGAAAAGATAGATAGGACGATATCCAAATCAGGTTATCCTTAAAATCCCATTACCTTATGCTTTACATGGATTATTTTAAAAAAAGAAACCAAATCGGATGCCTTTATTATCATTAAATACAGCGTCCATCTGTTTTTTTTTTTTTTGGATTCCATTCTATTAATGGAATGATGGTGTCATAGGGGAATTTGGTTTGGAATTAATTAGATTGGTTACTATTATACATCTTCCTCTTTGAAATCTATATTGTTCAATTTGTTGTATTTATTTGGTCGCAAAGAAAATTTATTAAGGAAATCATTTTTCTCCAGAAGTTTCCTTTACTATTAAAAACGCTTGTAAACAATTTAAATGCGAACTTTTTCGATTTCGAACCGTAGAATTTAAAAACTAACCAACTGTTATTTTAATAACGATTTTTATTCTATGTATATATTTTTCTAAGTGAATTTCTTTCATCTTTTTTTTAGAAAATCAACATTAAGAAAAACAAAAGGAAAAAAACCAAAAATTTTCCAACTTTCAACAAAAAGTTTCTTATGTATTTTTTTATTTTATTTTTTTTTTTTTTTCAGGATCTGAATATAAATATATCATAGTTTATGATTCCATTTTCTTATGGATACATACCAGAGATATGGTATTTTAGGTAAAATAAAAACAAAAAAATGTTAAATAGTTGTAGGCAATACTTAACAAAAACAATACAATAATAATAGCAACAACAAAAACAAATAAGGAAACAACAGCATCAAAATAAAAGAAAATCAGGGTCGTATAATATGTAAATTTCAAAGGAACATTTCTCCTTTTTTTTTTAGTGCTTTTTTTTGTGTAAAAGTTAAACTGCAAAAACAAGATTTTTTTATGACAACCAAAATTTTGGTTTGTCCCCAAATGTTTCTTATTTTTTGTTTTTTTTTTATTGTCAGGAACAAAACATATGAAGTTCCCATTAAAAACAGTTCAGCAAAAATGAACAAAAAAAAAAATTATTTTTTTGCAGGAACATTAAAAAATCAAAAAAAAAAAAAAGAAAAAATTAAAATTAAATTATGGGAAAAAATTCCTTATGGTAAAATTTTCTTTGATATGAAAAATAGTTTTACAGGATAGCGACAAAAAACAAAAATAGGATAAAAATGCCGAGTGAGTTTTTATCAACCATTAACAAAAAAATTTATGATTTTATCTTTAGATTTTTTTAAGTTAAAGTTTTCAAATATTAAAATTGAGATATTTAATAATAAATATTAAAATTATAAAAAAAAAAAAAATGAGATAAAATAACGACTACCAAAAAAAAACGAAAAGAGGAGACGTTTAAATAAATGTATCTACATGTTAAAAAGTGTTGTTAAAAAGTTATATAAAACTGTATTTTATTTTTTAACTAGCGCTAATGATGTAGTGTAAACCAGAATTTCTCAGGAAAGTATTAGTTATCCGTCCGCATTTTATTATTTTCATTTTGGATCTTATACAAAATTTGGGACAATTCACATATAAAATTTGAATCTTGAAAGAATTGATTCAATAAATGGGATTCCAAAATTTTTTTTTAATTTTGACTTATACATATGATACTGCTTTATTGATCCACTTTGTAATTTTAGAATTATTTTTAGATTAGGGGATTTGAAATTTTTTCCATTTTTATTTTTAAGATTCTTTAAAATATAATAAAAATTAAATTACCATCAAAATACTTTAAAATAAAACAAAATAGTAGCTACGTTCAGTTAACTGAAGGAATGATGAATTGCAAAAAATGTCGCTGCAAAAATTTCACTGAACGCATTGCAAGAAAATTTAAATATTTATTAATTTAATAATTTTAATTTTTAGTAATTTAAAAAATTTTAAAGTAATTTATTTGTTTTTTTTTTTTTTTTTTTTTATTAAAGTGCATTATTTTTAACCTTTTAAACACGAATATTTTTAAAAACAGAAATAAATAAAGAAATAATCGTCAAATAAATCGTCAAATAAATCGTCGCTACTGCTGCACGAATATTTGAGCATTTTTAATCAAGTAATTTTTTTGGCAATCTTTAGTCAATTCTAAAAATAAATTATTTCTCCATAAAGTAAATTTTTGGCTAAGTGAAAAATGGTATGATTTTTAAATTTGTCAATATAATTAAATTAAAGTATTATCCCAAATATTGTATTAAAATTAATAAACAATTTCTTTTTTTTTTTATTTATTTCGATTTATTTTCCTTCTGTTTAGAGAAATTGGGGCTATCAAAAATTAACTCCTTAAATTATACTTAGTTTGAATAAGTATGTTATGATTTGTGTTTGTACCTAATCTAAAAGTTAGTCCTATATTGTAGATATTGGAAAGGCAATTATTATTTGGTTATTTATTTCCTCCTATGGTACAAGAAATATTCTCAAATGAACTAGCGAAACTCTTAACTTAATAATAATAAAGCATTTAAATTGGTTCTAAACGATACTTCTTCTTCTTTTTCTTCTTCTTCTTCTTCTTCTTCTTCTTCTTCTTCTTCTTCTTCTTCTTCTTCTTCTTTTTCTTCTTCTTCTTCTTACTTTAATCAGGTAATATATGATGATCTTCGAATAAACAATACTCTTATAACTAGGACAATATACATTAGTAAAGTAAACCATTCTAAAAAATCATAAAAAATGAGTTTTAAAAAATTATCAAATAATATTTTTAAATATTGAACAAAAATTGAAATTTTAAACCAATTTTTTTAAATAAAAAATATCAAAAAAAAAACAATACAATTTTTAAATTAATTTTTGCAATGTCATAAATTCAAAGCTGCATTTACATTCTAGAAAACTCGACCATAAAAATTTAATATATATTTAACACTGAATTTGGCAGGCTTCAAATTGTCGTAACAATTTTAGGTTAACTGTTAATTGTCGTAGCTTAATTTGAAAAGTTTATAGATAAATCAGATTTAATTTAACAAATATCAAGTAAAAGTTATTTATATTAAATCATAAAAAATCTTTTCATTCAATACAATTAAAATCAAAGATTTTTTATAGCCATGATGCCACGTCAAAACAGCGCTTATCAAAAAAACTTAAAAATTTGAATTGTATCGATGATGCTATAATTAATGTTGTCACGACATTTACTTATCCAGCTAAGAAAAAATGTTGATCGATTTTAACTTTTATGTTATCAATACGCTTTGAAATGTCAAATGTATTATATTGTCATATTTATTATTCATATTAATATTCATAATACGGCGCCGTTAAATAAGATCCTGCGAAATAATGCCCCCATGGTGTTACTTCTTATTGAAGGTGAATGAGACAGGTTCGAGTCAATTTATTTGAATTTTTATACAACATCATACTATTATTTATATTCTGGAAAAGGATAATATGCTTTATTTTTTAATTCAGTCTGGTAATCCTTCTTCAGTTAAATGTGTTTTACTACAATGAAGTTTTTATTTTCGAATTTTTTTCAGGTTTAAGTATTATAAAAGTGAATTTTATTACACATTTGATATGAAATAACACCCAGGACTTTATTTCTCAAGAAGTCAAAGATTAAATTGAAAGAGACCCTGGGCTCTAATTTTTTATTTATCAATGATAACCATGGGGGTATTATTTTGCAGTGCCTTATTTCACGGCTCCCACAATACTCATATTTCATATATTTTTTTGAATTTCTTTCTTCAATTATTTTTTTGTTTCTTAACGAAAATGTATTTCACAGAAAAATGAATTAAAAAAGTAAAAAAAAAAACCAGAATATTTGGAATATAAAAACTTCATATCAAAAAATATCAAAACACAAATTTTAACACAAAAATAAATTCCATTTTTAAGCTTCTAAACGTTTACATTCTGGCAGCAATTTTTGTACATGACGCAAATCGTCATAAATGAGCGTAAATATACTTTAATTGCAGCTGCATAATAAAAGGTTTAAGGACAGCTTTTATTGTCAATTTTATATTAAAAAATATTTTAAATTTGATTTTATTATCAAAATTAAACAAAAAAAAAAAAAAGATTAAATCCTGATTTGAATAAAACCATTTTAATTCATTTAATTCATTTAATTTTTCTTTTTTTATTGATAATAACCGTTATTGTAAATTAATTAGACACGTTCTTTTTTACTATTATTAATTAAATCCCGTATAAAATAATTAGTAAAATTATTTTGTATAAATTAATAAATAAATTATTATGTATTTAATTATTTTGAATTCATCACATATTTCTCATTATTGTTAAAATTTAATTTTTTTTCTTTTTTTAAACCCACAAATTATATATTTATTTTTTTTTTTTTTTTTTTACAAGTTTAACCTCTTTTTTTGTAAATTGAATATTAAAATTTAACCAATATATATATACCTAAATCGGATTTATTAAAAAAAGTAAAAAAAAAAAAAATTAATTTTTACCTTTATTCCATTGTTTTCTACTGCCAACTATTATTAATAAAAAAAAACTTTAATTCAAAATTTATTTTATTAATTATTTTATTTAATATTAAGCTTATTTTCATAATAATAATAAATACGAAAACAAAAAAAAAAAAAAGAATTTATTATTATTAATATTATTATTTATAAATTAATATATAAATATTTATAGATGTGTTATATTTGTATATTTTTTTCTCCCCACATTTAATAATTTTATTTTTGTAATTTTTTCTTTATTAAATTTTTGATCCTTGTTACTATTGTCCTTTTTAATTTTTTCATTGACTCTATTTATCCGTCCGTTCATTTACAAAACTTCTAGACTGTTTTGAGTTAAAGCAGAGAAACTTTAACTATACATATAACTGAATTATAGTATTGTAGAACATTTTTTTTATGGGATGGTGTCATAATTCCAAAAAACAAAATTCGAAAATTACGAAATTGAAACAATGAAAAAAAATAATTCCAAAAAGAAAAATTCCACAAAATATATTCCATAAGAAAATGTTCAATTCTACAGGCTATATTATATAATTGCGTAATATCATGCATATTGAAAAATGATTAGAAGGGATTTTATATAGGTGGTTACAAAATTAGCGTATTCGCTTTTTTCAGAATATTTATATATATATATGTATATGTATGCGAGATTCTGAATTAGAAGGCATTTTATAGTTGGTTAAAAAATCAGAGTTTCAATGATTTAATAAGCTTCTTCTCTGGATCTTTTAAACCCTAATTGGGGCATAGGGCGTCTACAAATTCCTTCCACCTTGTACGATTTGCAGTATATATTTTAAATTATGGCGATGTTTTATTTTGCGCTTGTGCTTCAGTCAAAACAGTCGTTCTTCATGTTTTTCTTGGTCTACCAACTCGCTAGCTATACCTTGTGGATTCCATTCAAAGCATTGTTTACCAATATTGTTATTTGACAAGGTGTGTCTAATCCACCGCCACTTTCTCTTTTAAATTTCGATTTCAATCATCTTTTGAAATTTTTATTTAGAATTTTTTTTTTTGAAATTTCCTATCCAACCCCTTTTTTATATAACCTTACCTTTTATATAACCTTTTATATAACTCATTACGAAATTCTAGCCTTTTAAAGTTAAAAAATCCTTATACATATTTAAATGAGTCGGGTACACTTTATCAAAAAACAAAATGATTAGAAAAAGTTTTTCATCAAAACAAACACTTTGAAAATTTTCCATACAACAAATGTGAATTTTTTTTGGAAAAAGCTGTTTATTTGACAAAAATATGTTTAACTAAACAAAATGCGATTCATTCACTAGAGACTTCATATTATTACTTAGTTTGGAAAAAGCGGAAAAGAGATTATTAAATAAAAGTTAAAGAAATAAAAGTTTGTTTACAGCTATAAATAATTAAATGGTGTTTCTTTAAAATTGAAGGGCGTGTCTAGGTTTTCATAATTTTCTTTACAGAAAAAAGTTCTAAAAAAAAGTTAAAAAATATTGATGCAAAAATAGTCGCAAAATATTCTATTATGGTTTATATTAAATCTTTGGAAAAGTGTCACTTTAAAAATATTTGGTTTTATATACTGCCTTGTTTTTTTACTATCTGAAATATCAAAACATAAAAAACGAAATTAACTACTTATATAAAAAATGTTCCACAAAATACTTTAAATACTTTTCAAAATAATAATAGTATAAAAAATTATATTTAATTAAAACGAGAAAGAGTGCATAGTTTAAAGTGTTAACTCTAGGATACCCACACAAACATAAGTTATGATGTTATCATAAAATTTCATCATCATTTACAAAATTTCAAATATTGGACCTAATTAAGTACTGCAATACATATATTTAGGGTAATTATACTAAATTTATTAAATAAAACACTTTTATTTAGTTCATTGAATTTTCTACTTAAATATTACTTTTATTCTTAACTTAAATTTTAACTTTAATTATTCTACTTCAAATTTATTAATTAATGTTTTAACAAAAATGAATTAATTGTATTTTATAAATTTTGAACGTTTTGTACCAAGGTCAAAGAAAGACTGGTTTTTTATTTGTAACAATTAGAAAAAGTAATGATTTTTATGAACTGTACATTTTTATATGAAAGAATAAATAAATTAAGAAAAGTATTATTAGGATGATGCTACATATGATTAATTTAAATAGAAGTAAATTTTAGAATATGAAATTTAATGAAAATTAGAAATATAAAATTTAATAAAAATTAGAAATATGAAATTTTAGTTCTAGAGCACTACATATATTTATGTACATTTTGGAGTTGTATGACAGCTATTCGAACATGTTATCCCAGGCCAACTAAATTTCATGGAAGTTACAGCCATAAAAAAAACTTGATAATTTTTTATAAAATTTCAGAATTTTAACATTATTAAATACAGAGATATGAGGATATAAATATCGCAGAAATACGGTCGGACTTACATGAGTAAATTGTTCTTGAGCAAAACTATATATATACTTTTTCACATCTTTTTCCTCTTTTATCGTATCACAAACGTAAAGACAAATGTATTAAACTTTTGAATTATGTTCATATACCGGTATAAAAATAACAAAAATTTTTATATTACATTTTAAGAAGATAAACAGTAAACCTTTCTTTTTACTTATATATCGTGTAGAAATTATAAATAATCATCCCGTAATAGCAGCATCTTTAAAAATTAAAATATACTAAAGAACTAAAATAATACAATTTGTCTACGTCAATTTTCATTTGATGTATATCTAAGTTCTGAATAGACTACCTAACTTCGGCCCAACTTTATTTTTAACCTCTTACTATATACATTTTCATATCCGTACGAATATAGTTCAAGAGTATAATAAATTTGTCATTACGTTTGTGGTACTTTAAAGGAGACTAACGTCAGTCAGTCGGACCGCAAAAGAACTCCAAAAATAATTGAGCAAGGATTCTGAAATTTTTACCATGTCAATTTAATGTAAATTCCAGTTCCACTACTGAAATTAAACAAGCGTAACCAATGGGTTCGAACAGCTGCCATACAATTTTTTTATATGAGAATAACTCATAGTGTCTTATTAAACTAAGTAACTGTAAAATGAGTTTCTTTCCTTTCGGTAACTCTCCTGTAAAATAGATATTGATATTAATTTTAACTTAAATTAGAAATTGAAAAACTTTGAACTTAAAAACTGAAATTAAATTTATACAATTTTAAAGTTTTTATGTTAACATTTAAATTTAATATGCATTTAAAACTTTAATAATATAAGATACATTAAAAAATTGAAACAAAAATCTTAATTATATATAAACAAAAATGTCGTACAGCACATAAATTGCATTGCAACAATTAAATTAATCCTACAAAATTCTACAATCTTCTTCTTTCTGTCTACAATACTACACAGTCTACATTACAATGTCTAAAAATGAAAATGGAACGAATTGCTTGTAAATACATACTTTTTATTAAAATTTCATAATTTACAAGAAATTATAAAATTTCATTGTATCTACTTTTATAATATTCAAAAAGAAAAAAAAAAAATTGGTAAAGTTTTTATAAATCCTGGTAAAAACATCGGGATTAAAAATATTGGAAGTTTTTAAATTTCCTGTTTATTTGGATTCCATTATAAATGTTTAACTCTAATTATTTTTTATAAAGCATAAATCTATTAAACCTTAAGTACTAAAT